>CM022701.1:26419874-27019874 GCA_012295165.1 Asparagus setaceus
AGTGAGATTGAATTAACATGAAGTTGAATAGAATTAACATGAAGTTGAATAGAATTAACATGAAGTTGAATAGAATTAACATGAAGTTGAATAGAATTAACATGAAGTTGAATAGAATTAACATGAAGTTGAATAGAATTAACATGAAGTTGAATAGAATTAACATGAAGTTGAATAGAATTAACATGAAGTTGAATAGAATTAACATGAAGTTGAATAGAATTAACATGAAGTTGAATAGAATTAACATGAAGTTGAATAGAATTAACATGAAGTTGAATAGAATTAACATGAAGTTGAATAGAATTAACATGAAGTTGAATAGAATTAACATGAAGTTGAATAGAATTAACATGAAGTTGAATAGAATTAACATGCGATGAAACTAACATGAACCTCGATATTCTTGTTAAATTCAATTTGATTCATGTTAAGTCTAATTTAATTCAATTAAAAGCCAAAAATGCCCTTATCTCCTCCATATTCTTGCATGTTAAGTCTAAAAATAAGTTGAAAATAGACTTAACATGAAACATGTTAAGTCTATTTTCAACTTATTTTTAAGTCTAATTCATGTTAAATTTAATTTAATTTATGTTAAGTCTAATTTAATTCAATTAAAAATAAAAACAAAAATAAGTTGAAAATAGACTTAACATGAAACATGTTAAGTCTATTTTCAACTTATTTTAAATCTAATTATGTTAAATTCAATTTAATTCATGTTAAGTCTAATTTAATTCAATTAAAAATAAAAACAAAAATAAGTTGAAAATAGATTCATGTTAAGTCTCATTAGACTTGTTTTAGACTTAACATGCAAAATATGGAGGAGATAAGGGCATTTTAGCGTTTTTAATTGAATTAAATTAGACTTAACATGAATCAAATTGAATTTAACAAGAATCTTGAGGTTCATGTTAGTTTCAATCGCATGTTAATTCTATTCCACTTCATGTTAATTCTATTCCACTTCATGTTAATTCAATCTCACTTCATGTTAATTCTAATGGGTTGCATGTTAATTCTATTTTCAGCACGAAATAGAATTAACATGAAGTTGAATAGAATTAACATGAAGTTGAATAGAATTAACATGAAGTTGAATAGAATTAACATGAAGTTGAATAGAATTAACATGAAGTTGAATAGAATTAACATGAAGTTGAATAGAATTAACATGAAGTTGAATAGAATTAACATGAAGTTGAATAGAATTAACATGAAGTTGAATAGAATTAACATGAAGTTGAATAGAATTAACATGAAGTTGAATAGAATTAACATGAAGTTGAATAGAATTAACATGAAGTTGAATAGAATTAACATGAAGTTGAATAGAATTAACATGAAGTTGAATAGAATTAACATGAAGTTGAATAGAATTAACATGAAGTTGAATAGAATTAACATGAAGTTGAATAGAATTAACATGAAGTTGAATAGAATTAACATGAAGTTGAATAGAATTAACATGAAGTTGAATAGAATTAACATGAAGTTGAATAGAATTAACATGAAGTTGAATAGAATTAACATGAAGTTGAATAGAATTAACATGAAGTTGAATAGAATTAACATGAAGTTGAATAGAATTAACATGAAGTTGAATAGAATTAACATGAAGTTGAATAGAATTAACATGAAGTTGAATAGAATTAACATGAAGTTGAATAGAATTAACATGAAGTTGAATAGAATTAACATGAAGTTGAATAGAATTAACATGAAGTTGAATAGAATTAACATGAAGTTGAATAGAATTAACATGAAGTTGAATAGAATTAACATGAAGTTGAATAGAATTAACATGAAGTTGAATAGAATTAACATGAAGTTGAATAGAATTAACATGAAGTTGAATAGAATTAACATGAAGTTGAATAGAATTAACATGAAGTTGAATAGAATTAACATGAAGTTGAATAGAATTAACATGAAGTTGAATAGAATTAACATGAAGTTGAATAGAATTAACATGAAGTTGAATAGAATTAACATGAAGTTGAATAGAATTAACATGAAGTTGAATAGAATTAACATGAAGTTGAATAGAATTAACATGAAGTTGAATAGAATTAACATGAAGTTGAATAGAATTAACATGAAGTTGAATAGAATTAACATGAAGTTGAATAGAATTAACATGAAGTTGAATAGAATTAACATGAAGTTGAATAGAATTAACATGAAGTTGAATAGAATTAACATGAAGTTGAATAGAATTAACATGAAGTTGAATAGAATTAACATGAAGTTGAATAGAATTAACATGAAGTTGAATAGAATTAACATGAAGTTGAATAGAATTAACATGAAGTTGAATAGAATTAACATGAAGTTGAATAGAATTAACATGAAGTTGAATAGAATTAACATGAAGTTGAATAGAATTAACATGAAGTTGAATAGAATTAACATGAAGTTGAATAGAATTAACATGAAGTTGAATAGAATTAACATGAAGTTGAATAGAATTAACATGAAGTTGAATAGAATTAACATGAAGTTGAATAGAATTAACATGAAGTTGAATAGAATTAACATGAAGTTGAATAGAATTAACATGAAGTTGAATAGAATTAACATGAAGTTGAATAGAATTAACATGAAGTTGAATAGAATTAACATGAAGTTGAATAGAATTAACATGAAGTTGAATAGAATTAACATGAAGTTGAATAGAATTAACATGAAGTTGAATAGAATTAACATGAAGTTGAATAGAATTAACATGAAGTTGAATAGAATTAACATGAAGTTGAATAGAATTAACATGAAGTTGAATAGAATTAACATGAAGTTGAATAGAATTAACATGAAGTTGAATAGAATTAACATGAAGTTGAATAGAATTAACATGAAGTTGAATAGAATTAACATGAAGTTGAATAGAATTAACATGAAGTTGAATAGAATTAACATGAAGTTGAATAGAATTAACATGAAGTTGAATAGAATTAACATGAAGTTGAATAGAATTAACATGAAGTTGAATAGAATTAACATGAAGTTGAATAGAATTAACATGAAGTTGAATAGAATTAACATGAAGTTGAATAGAATTAACATGAAGTTGAATAGAATTAACATGAAGTTGAATAGAATTAACATGAAGTTGAATAGAATTAACATGAAGTTGAATAGAATTAACATGAAGTTGAATAGAATTAACATGAAGTTGAATAGAATTAACATGAAGTTGAATAGAATTAACATGAAGTTGAATAGAATTAACATGAAGTTGAATAGAATTAACATGAAGTTGAATAGAATTAACATGAAGTTGAATAGAATTAACATGAAGTTGAATAGAATTAACATGAAGTTGAATAGAATTAACATGAAGTTGAATAGAATTAACATGAAGTTGAATAGAATTAACATGAAGTTGAATAGAATTAACATGAAGTTGAATAGAATTAACATGAAGTTGAATAGAATTAACATGAAGTTGAATAGAATTAACATGAAGTTGAATAGAATTAACATGAAGTTGAATAGAATTAACATGAAGTTGAATAGAATTAACATGAAGTTGAATAGAATTAACATGAAGTTGAATAGAATTAACATGAAGTTGAATAGAATTAACATGAAGTTGAATAGAATTAACATGAAGTTGAATAGAATTAACATGAAGTTGAATAGAATTAACATGAAGTTGAATAGAATTAACATGAAGTTGAATAGAATTAACATGAAGTTGAATAGAATTAACATGAAGTTGAATAGAATTAACATGAAGTTGAATAGAATTAACATGAAGTTGAATAGAATTAACATGAAGTTGAATAGAATTAACATGAAGTTGAATAGAATTAACATGAAGTTGAATAGAATTAACATGAAGTTGAATAGAATTAACATGAAGTTGAATAGAATTAACATGAAGTTGAATAGAATTAACATGAAGTTGAATAGAATTAACATGAAGTTGAATAGAATTAACATGAAGTTGAATAGAATTAACATGAAGTTGAATAGAATTAACATGAAGTTGAATAGAATTAACATGAAGTTGAATAGAATTAACATGAAGTTGAATAGAATTAACATGAAGTTGAATAGAATTAACATGAAGTTGAATAGAATTAACATGAAGTTGAATAGAATTAACATGAAGTTGAATAGAATTAACATGAAGTTGAATAGAATTAACATGAAGTTGAATAGAATTAACATGAAGTTGAATAGAATTAACATGAAGTTGAATAGAATTAACATGAAGTTGAATAGAATTAACATGAAGTTGAATAGAATTAACATGAAGTTGAATAGAATTAACATGAAGTTGAATAGAATTAACATGAAGTTGAATAGAATTAACATGAAGTTGAATAGAATTAACATGAAGTTGAATAGAATTAACATGAAGTTGAATAGAATTAACATGAAGTTGAATAGAATTAACATGAAGTTGAATAGAATTAACATGAAGTTGAATAGAATTAACATGAAGTTGAATAGAATTAACATGAAGTTGAATAGAATTAACATGAAGTTGAATAGAATTAACATGAAGTTGAATAGAATTAACATGAAGTTGAATAGAATTAACATGAAGTTGAATAGAATTAACATGAAGTTGAATAGAATTAACATGAAGTTGAATAGAATTAACATGAAGTTGAATAGAATTAACATGAAGTTGAATAGAATTAACATGAAGTTGAATAGAATTAACATGAAGTTGAATAGAATTAACATGAAGTTGAATAGAATTAACATGAAGTTGAATAGAATTAACATGAAGTTGAATAGAATTAACATGAAGTTGAATAGAATTAACATGAAGTTGAATAGAATTAACATGAAGTTGAATAGAATTAACATGAAGTTGAATAGAATTAACATGAAGTTGAATAGAATTAACATGAAGTTGAATAGAATTAACATGAAGTTGAATAGAATTAACATGAAGTTGAATAGAATTAACATGAAGTTGAATAGAATTAACATGAAGTTGAATAGAATTAACATGAAGTTGAATAGAATTAACATGAAGTTGAATAGAATTAACATGAAGTTGAATAGAATTAACATGAAGTTGAATAGAATTAACATGAAGTTGAATAGAATTAACATGAAGTTGAATAGAATTAACATGAAGTTGAATAGAATTAACATGAAGTTGAATAGAATTAACATGAAGTTGAATAGAATTAACATGAAGTTGAATAGAATTAACATGAAGTTGAATAGAATTAACATGAAGTTGAATAGAATTAACATGAAGTTGAATAGAATTAACATGAAGTTGAATAGAATTAACATGAAGTTGAATAGAATTAACATGAAGTTGAATAGAATTAACATGAAGTTGAATAGAATTAACATGAAGTTGAATAGAATTAACATGAAGTTGAATAGAATTAACATGAAGTTGAATAGAATTAACATGAAGTTGAATAGAATTAACATGAAGTTGAATAGAATTAACATGAAGTTGAATAGAATTAACATGAAGTTGAATAGAATTAACATGAAGTTGAATAGAATTAACATGAAGTTGAATAGAATTAACATGAAGTTGAATAGAATTAACATGAAGTTGAATAGAATTAACATGAAGTTGAATAGAATTAACATGAAGTTGAATAGAATTAACATGAAGTTGAATAGAATTAACATGAAGTTGAATAGAATTAACATGAAGTTGAATAGAATTAACATGAAGTTGAATAGAATTAACATGAAGTTGAATAGAATTAACATGAAGTTGAATAGAATTAACATGAAGTTGAATAGAATTAACATGAAGTTGAATAGAATTAACATGAAGTTGAATAGAATTAACATGAAGTTGAATAGAATTAACATGAAGTTGAATAGAATTAACATGAAGTTGAATAGAATTAACATGAAGTTGAATAGAATTAACATGAAGTTGAATAGAATTAACATGAAGTTGAATAGAATTAACATGAAGTTGAATAGAATTAACATGAAGTTGAATAGAATTAACATGAAGTTGAATAGAATTAACATGAAGTTGAATAGAATTAACATGAAGTTGAATAGAATTAACATGAAGTTGAATAGAATTAACATGAAGTTGAATAGAATTAACATGAAGTTGAATAGTTTGTAAGGGAGAAATAGGAGCTCACCAGAGTTAATGGGCCAATAATAGGAGCTAGAAACCAAGTCAACCAATAGCTTAATCTAATAGGTAGCCCCAACTCAACCCAAAATCATAAGCTAATAGGTATTGACTCCATCTCATATTTATACTAGTCATTATATATTAATTTGTCCAATGTGACACTGTACTTACACATGAATATCCTAATTCTTGAGAGTATAGTTCATCCACCATTAGTGGGCTAACGAAACAATTATTACTCCTATAGACAATCTTGAATGTTATCCATCAGTCACTTAACTTAACTTTGCGTGTAAATCAGTAATCATGTGGCGACAACATGACCAAACATCAATAGGATCTTCCACCATCTACGGGTTAATTATACTTAGTCTACACATACAACCATGAGAGCAGTATGGTTTGGCAACAATTAAAGGATCTTCATGTCTCAATCGTTCTCATGACATGTTTTTTTTTTTTTTTGACTGAAAAAATAGAGCGCAATGCCCTATTCATATATGTATATATATAGACAAATAGCAGTTACCATGGTGCGGTTGCCAAGGTTAGTATCAATGAAATGATTCATACTAAGAATAAGGAGAGGGCCATAGCCGTCACCTATTACTTGAGTTAAAGACATTTCATTAAAACTAACCGAAGACAATGAATCCAAATTCTCATGACATGTTTTAGCTTTACATTGGAATTCACTTTTTCTCGGGCCACAATCTTGGCTTTGATACAACATGATTACTTGATTTCTGCTGATTAAACTTAAGCTATTAGATATTAAACTCAACTCATTTTAAATTCATCACTCTTTTGAACTTTTCGAATGTGTGCACATGAAAATCCCAACAATTATCAAGTAAGATCACTTGACTTCTGCCTATCCTATCTAAAATTAGAAATTAACAGAGAGTCCTATATATGTCACTTGTTTCATAATTTATTTCATGAAATTGGATATTAAAAATAAGGGTGAATTTTACAAAAACCCTCAACTTTGGGATATTTTCCACGAAACTTTCCAAACTTTTTTCTTCTTTCCCGTGAACTTTGGGGTGTCCGTGTCTCACCCCCCTAAACTTTCAGCTTCTACCCCTCTCTTAATTTTTACATCTACGTCAGTAACAGTTCGTATAATCTTTGCTTGTATCAGCTTGATAGTTATAGTTATTCAACGATGGGCTCAATCTTCACATTCAACCATGAGAGCAGTATGGTTTGGCAACAATTAAAGGATCTTCATGTCTCAATCGTTCTCATGACATGTTTTTTTGACTGAAAAATAGAAGCAATGCCCTATTCATATATGTATATATATAGACAAATAGCGATTACCATGGTGCGGTTGCCAAGGTTAGTATCAATGAAATGATTCATACTAAGAATAAGGAGAGGGCCATAGCGTCACCTATTACTTGAGTTAAAGACATTTCATTAAAACTAACCGAAGACAATGAATCCAAATTCTCATGACATGTTTTAGCTTTACATTGGAATTCACTTTTTCTCGGGCCACAATCTTGGCTTTGATACAACATGATTACTTGATTTCTGCTGATTAAACTTAAGCTATTAGATATTAAACTCAACTCATTTTAAATTCATCACTCTTTTTGAACTTTTCGAATGTGTGCACATGAAAATCCCAACAATTATCAAGTAAGATCACTTGACTTCTGCCTATCCTATCTAAAATTAGAAATTAACAGAGAGTCCTATATATGTCACTTGTTTCATAATTTATTTCATGAAATTGGATATTAAAAATAAGGGTGAATTTTACAAAAACCCTCAACTTTGGGATATTTTCCACGAAACTTTCCAAACTTTTTTCTTCTTTCCCGTGAACTTTGGGGTGTCCGTGTCTCACCCCCCTAAACTTTCAGCTTCTACCCCTCTCTTAATTTTTTACATCTACGTCAGTAACAGTTCGTATAATCTTTGCTTGTATCAGCTTGATAGTTATAGTTATTCAACGATGGGCTCAATCTTCACATTCGGTAACATGTTTCTGAAGAGCCATAGTTGTTTCTTGGGTAAATTTCATCAAACCCCGCCCCTTCGAGTTTGGCAGATTTTCAAAATAACCCTCTTACATGAAAATGTCACCTAACACCCTTATGTTTGGGGTGTTTCAGAAAACCTGCAAACATTTTCAAATATATACAACTAACCTGCTAATGCTGCTAGATTAACCGGTAAAAAGATCAGATTATATACCTTTTTCAAATTGACAATCTAACTATTAAATTAAATTATTTAATTATATATTAATTAAATCTCTAAATTGGACCAAACTAAAGCGGGTTTTGTGAAAATTTGCCTTCATAATTATTCCAAAGGACATGAAAGGATTTTTATATTGTTTCCATCCAGGACATTTTGGATGAGAGGCACACGTGATTTTCACGTGCACAATGACATCTAACGGTGTTAGTGTTCGGGGTTTGTATATCTAACAAAACTTGATGGGGCGTGGGTGGGTAAATGACATTTCTGAACTTTGGGGTTTATATATAAAGGGTTTGTTTTTGAGATTTACCCTATTTCTTTTAAATTTAAAGAAAGCTACAATTGGTGACAAAGATTCATATATGCTTGCAGTTGAAATAATTAAACATCCATATATATATGACATTTGCTTTCTTGTGACAAGTGAAGTAATTGTATTGATCACATGTCCTAATTATTATGTTAATTTCCCTAGCTATTCCTTAACCTTAAGAAAATTTGCAAGATTTTTGTGTTTTCTTCCACATGGTTAAGAGTCCATAAAAAGGCCAATATCACCACATCAAACAAGCGGTGAAGAAAAGAAAGGAAAAGCAAAATAAGCCTCCAATAGTCTCTGCAGGCTTTTTAAAAGGAGGAAGCACGCTAAGCCAATGCATTTTCTTTCCCTTCTTATTTAAACCTCATTTTGCTAATTATACTCTAACTTCTACCTCATCATTTACACCTCCAACTCTGAAAGCTAATTCATTCATCACTTCTTCATGGATCCTATAATGATAGAGAAGCTCAAAGCCATGAAATGTCATAGAAGATCAAAGACAACAAAGCTCCTCCAAGACCTCCTCAAGTTCTTTCTGACAACAATTTTCCTTGGCCTATTTCTCTCAAGCCCTCTTTGGCTCCCCTTCACCTTCTCCCTCCTCGAGACTCTTCTCGTGGTGATTGTCGATACCAAGTTCCTCTTCGTCGTTTTCAATATCATCGTTATCGTTCTTTTTGGCCAGTCCAAGCTCTCTATCCCTTCTCCTTCTTACGATATCTATGATGAGTATGTTAGCCGGAACAAGAGCCTCCAAAGGTTAAACACTAGTGAGAATGTAGTAAAGAAGGATGAAGTACTAGAAGAAAGAGAAGAGAGTAAAGATGAAGAGGTGGAGGAGGGAGATCTCAATGGGGGCTTAGATGAATTGAACAAGAGGGTTGAAGACTTCATTGCTAGGGTTAACAAGCAAAGGAGGATTGAGGCAAGAACCATAGACTATTATGGCAAGGGTTAAGAAGTAGTACGTCAGATATTATAGTTATGTATCTATGTGATGAATTATCCTAGCTAGCTAGTGAAAGGAAGATCTTTTGCAGGAATGCATGTAACCCTTTTTTGAAGATCATTGGGGTGCAAGTTACTATTGAGAATTGGCATTTTGCTTGTTTTTCATTGCGTATGCTGCATATATCTCTTGGAGGTTAAAGTTTCAGTCTTTGGTGTTGGTTTGTTGACATATGGTGTAAAATATTGTATGTTACAAGAAAAATGCTGAACTAACCACAAAAATATGATGTTTGTCCCATGGGCCATATATGTAGGAGCTAGCTTTCTCATGGGAAATAAAATCCTTGAGAACAAGAAAAAGACTCATGATTATAAGCTCAACCACAAACTTGTTTTTGCCACAGATCAGTGCAGCAAACACACAAGCATACATTAACAAAGCAAGGTAAATATAGCTTTTTGATGTGGATATAATTACATACCTTAAAAGAAGGCATCCTATGCAGATAATCATGTTGGTAGTCAAAATACCCTGAACTTTTTGGGTTAAAATCTCTCATATACTTGATTATTAATTCTCAATTGAAATATTTTGATTGAAGAACCTCCTATTTTTCACAGAAATAGATTAGAAGATTCTTGTGAAGTTCATAAAGTGAAATTGATTTTCTAAAAGCAGAAACGGTTGTAATTGTTCTACCAAATAATTAAACCAATTGAAAGTGGTCAATATAATTATGATGGAGAATAGAGTATATGATCAAAATAATTATCCAAATTAGGGTGAGAGAAGGAGATGCAATTAATATTAGGTTAAATTACACTAATAAACCCCAAGAACTTTCAGCATTTTGCAGTAAACTACCAATAACTTTCAAAATCACACTAATCCCCCAGTAACTTTTGCAGAAAACCCCCAAAATCTTTTGGGCAAGTTACACTACCCCCAATAACTTTCAAAATGTCTTTTTATGTTGTTTTTTGGTTCTCAATTATGGGGGTTATCTGCAAAATGCAGAAACATTTATATTGGGAAATTTCTGCAATTCCAAAATCTATTAGGGGTTTAGCGTGCTTTTGAAAGTTATTGGGGTTTATGGCAAAATTCTGAAAGTTCTTGGGGGGTTTTAGTGTAATTTACCCTAATATATATCAAAGAAAGATGTTACAGGATGCAGTGCCTGTGAGGGTTGCCATAATGGAATAGTGTAGGATATCCTGACAAAAGCTTGTGATAAAAAGTTAACTCTGAGAATCTCAATCGCTCGAACCATTTCTATATTGTCTGTATGCAGAGAAGAAAGGAAAATAACTAATTTAGAAATAATTGACATGACCTTATTGTTACGAATAATCACTGCAAGATTCAAAATTAATTCCAAAAAGAGGTTAGAAACGCAGGCCTGAAAGGGGTAATCGTGTGATCACTGCCCTAGAACGATAGTCGCCGCCTTCGCAGAGGCGATTCGATGCGACCACGCCTAGCGGTAAGAACCCCCCGAGAAGGCCGGCACCAAAGCGTACTGCGAACTTCGGTCTCTTGCTCAATGGATGTTTGCCCGACAAATTAAAAAACAAAGATCAAAATTGTAGAGAATTATGAGAGAGGGAGAGAGAAGAAAATTGCACACTTTTTCCTTGTCCTCTCCATCCTTCCTCGAGATCCCCTTTTATAGCCATCTTGATTTTTCCCGTTGAGATAATTTTGCCGTGATCTCGTCGCTTGCGAAGGAAAGAGCGGAGGAGGAGGATATGAGAAACGGAAGGGGAAAGGAAAAAGGAATTTGCTGGAGTTAATTTGGGGAAAACGTGATATGGAGAAGAGGATAAGGAAAGAAATAAATATTATGCAAATACACCCCTCAAATATTATATTTGCATAGGAATTAAAGAAACTCAATATTTTATTTAATTCCAACAATCCCCCCCAAAAGATTGAGTTTCGGGGAATAAAATAAAGAAAAGTTAACAACAATAATAATGGTAACAAAACATAAGTCAGGCAACCTCATATTGTGAATTCGGCAAAGATAGCTTTTGGCTTTGAATCTTTGCTTAGTGACATTTGTCATAATCGAGGGACATAATAGATTAGACCTTGAATTAGGCCCCTTGATCGAGAAATTAACAAAAGCACACACAAGATGCATCCATTTATGGCGGCCGGTGGGGCGTTAATGGCCATGCTCACAATAACCGTCTCATGAGAGTTACTAGGAATCACCCCATGTCCCCAACCGCGGCCTTCACGGTTCCTCTCCGTAGGTAAGTCCTCCAAGGGTACCGTGGATGGATATTGCACCCCCAGAGGTTGGACTTATTAAGAGTATAACTCATCCCTTGATCACATCATAAGACCTTGTCACCATAGGAATGAGGGAGTAGCTAACATGGTGCAAGTCATAAATGCATCCAACACTACAAAAGGAGTATAACTCGAAGGTCGGTCTCCTGCGAGATCACCAATCCACTTGTTTCTACCACATTGAACCTTTTCCATGAGAATAACTCATCAATCAAAGGTTGTGTTCCCGCTGTCAGTGAACTCTACTATGGGCTTAACCCCATTCCCCTCGATGATTCTAGGATTGCACTCCTAGATAGACCCTTTGTCAAGTGGTCTGCCAAATTTTTCTCTAACTTTACAAAGTCTAGAGCAACATATTTTCCCATAAGGCTTTGCACAGATTTAAATCTTATCTGCAGATGTCTGTTCATCTTTTTATTGATAGTATTTTGTTTTAAAAGTTCTATAGTGGATCTGGAATCTGTGTGAATAGATAAAGGAGGAATAGATCCAGACACACAAGGAAGCTCAGATATAAGGTTCTTTAACCATTCAGCTTCTGAGCAGCAAGAATCTAAAGCTATAAGTTCAGACTCCATGGTGCTTCTGGCAATCACTGTTTGCTTACAAGATTTCCAAGATATAGCAGCACCGCCAAGCATGAAAACAAATCCAGATGTGGACTTCAAATTATCAGAATCAGTGACCCAGTTAGCATCACTATACCCTTCAATTACATCAGGGTATCCAGAATAAGTTAAACAATAGTCTACTGTACCTCTCAAATATCTAAAGACTCTTTCTAAGGCATTCCAATGTTCTTGACTTGGGTTACTAGTGTATCTACTTAGTCTACCTACTGCATAAGCAATGTCAGGTCTAGTTCAATTTGTCACATAAAGAAGAGAGCCTATCAGTTGTGAATATCTATGTTGGGATATAGGTTCACCATCATGTTTGTTCAAGGTGATTGAGGAATCATAAGGTGGTACTCACATGTTTGCTCTTATGAAATTCAAATTTCTCTAACATTTTCTGAATGCTATGGGAGAGACTCAAAGAAATTCCTTTAGAAGTTTTGGATATTTTCATTCCAAGAATCAAATCAGCTTCTCCAAGATCTTTCATGTCAAAATTCTTTGACAAATGATTTTTAGTTTCTAGAATGACTTCGATTGAGGTCCCAAAGATGATAATATCATCTACATATAAACACAAGATGACGCAACCATTATGAACAACTTTCGAATAAATACATTTATCAAACTCATTGATAGAAAAACCATATTCTGTAATAATTTTATCAAATTTTTTGTGCCATTGTTTAGGAGCTTGTTTAAGCCCATATAGTGATTTCACCAATTTGCAGACCTTCCTTTCTTGACCTTTGGCTATGAACCCTTCCGGTTGGTCCATATAAATCTCTTATTCGAGATCACCATTTAAGAAAGCGGTCTTAACATCCATTTGATGAATGGTCATCTTATGAATAGAAGCTAAGGCTAGAAAAACTCTAATTGTAGAAATCCTAGCTACAGGGGAGTATGTATCAAAGTAGTCAATACCCTTTCTTTGAGTATACCCTTTTGCTACTAGCCTAGCTTTGTATTTCTCAATTGTTCCATCAGGTCTTAACTTCTTCTTGAATATCCATTTACAACCTACTGGTTTACATCCTGGAGGTAAGTCAGTCAAAATCCAAGTATTATTTTCCATAATAGATTTAATTTCGCTATCTATGGCTTCTTTCCAGAAAGAAGCTTCAGAAGAATCCATGGCTTCTTGGTAGGTGTTTGGATCACCTTCAACCAAAAAGGTAAAGAACTCTTCTCCAAAGTTCTTTTCGATTCTTTCTCTCTTGCTTCTTCTGGGTTCTATTTCTATAGATTGTGGAATACTAGAAGGTGAGGCAAAGCTAGAAGAAGGAAGTGTGCTAGAAGAGAGCTCACTAGGAGTTCTAGTCTTGAAAGGGAATATATCTTCAAAATAAACTGCATCTCGAGCCTCAATGATAGTGTTGTTGGTTATATCACTAATATCTGAGTTGATTACTAAAAATCGGTTTGTGTTGCTATCTGATGCATATCCAATAAATGCAGCATCTACAGTTTTTGAACCAATTTTCCTCTTCTTGGGTTCAGGAATTCCTACCTTAGCTAGACATCCCCAAACCTTTAGATAATCTATTCTAGGTGTTCTACCTTTCCAATGTTCATAGGGAGTGATATTAGATATTTTGTGAGGTACCCTATTAAGGATATAGCAAGGCATGTGAGTGCTTCACCCGAGAGGTTTTCGGTGCTCTGGTGAGAAGCATCTGATTCACCATATCCATGAGGGTTCTATTCTTCCTTTTGGCAACCCCATTGGATTGAGGTGTGTAGGGAGCAGTGACCTCATGAATAATGCCGTGCTCTTGGCAATATTCGGTCATGTTATTTGAGGTATACTCCCCCCCACGATCCGATCTTAGGATTTTAATTTTCTTTTCAATTTGATTCTCAGCTTCTGCTTTATATATCTTAAATTTTTCTAAAACTTCATCTTTAGTTTTGAGAAGATAAGTATAACAATACTTTGAATGATCATCTATAAATGTTACAAAGTATCTTCTTCCACCCCTAGTAAGAACTCTGTTTAAATCACAAACATCACTATGTATGAGTTCTAGGGGTTCAGAATTTCTATGAATAGAATGGAAAGGTTTTCTAATGGCTTTAGCTTGAACACAAATCTCACACTTAGAAGGTGGATCTATCCTGGTTTTGGGTATTAAGTTCAAAGATGTCATCTTTCTAATGGTTCCATAGTTTATGTGTCCTAACCTTCCATGCCATTTGTCACAAGATTCAATATTTAGGATTATGGAAGAAGAACTTTTATTATCAAAAGGTCTTATTACATTCAACTTAAAAGACCATCACAAACAAAACCTTTACCAATGAAAATATCATTCTTGGTAATTACAAACTTATTTGACTCTTTGACAATTCTAAATCCAACTTTCAATAAAACAGATTCACTAATCAGATTTCTTCTAAGCAATGGTACATGTAAGACATTGTGGAGAGTCAAAATCTTTCCGGAAGTCATCTTAAGATCCACCGTCCGCTTCCCATTACTTGTCTAGTTGAGTCATCTGCTAGGATTACACTTCCTCCACTTGATTTCGATAAGTTGAAAACCAAGAGCGTCGGAAGAAATGTGAATATTTGCTCGAGAATCCAACCACCGGTCATTAGAAAAGCGGTAAAATTTACTACATAAGAAGAGGAAGCTAACCTAAAAGAGTTTGAGTTATTTTCTACCATGTTGACCTTATGACTTGCTTCTCCACCATTCCGCCCTCTGAGGAGTCTTGATAGGGGCTTTCTTTCGGTAGAAGCAGGTCGAAAGATGATTGGTTCTCCCAGACATAGCAAAATTTAGTCTCGGACTTTTGGTGATAGGTTTGTGGTTTCTAGAATGATTTGGATGTTGGTTAGGGCGATGGAAGTGATTCTTCTTCTTGAAGTTCTTGCCCTTAGGTTTGTGATTTGGGTTTCTAAAGTTCTTAGGCTTATCCTCCACTAGGTTTACTTTGGCTTTCATTTCATTTTTGGTTTGGAGTTTTGCCTATGTTGGTCTTCTATCCTAATACCTTTGAGAGCTTGCACAAGGGTCAAGTCACCTTGTAGATGACGGAGATCCTTAGCAAAGCCGACCAAGAAGGAGGAAGTTTATCAATAAGACTAGATACCTTATATTCTTGATGAAAGTATTTCCTTTATTTGAAGGTATCGGATGTAGTCTTGAAATTCATGGAGTGATCATTGATAGGTTTACTATCTACCATGACAAACCTATTGAAGGAGGAGGAGGAGAAACGTTCTATCTGGCATCGTCTAACCCGTATTGAGACTCTAATGCTACCCACAATTCTTTTGCATCCTTATACTCATAATAAATGTCATACAATTTGTCTGAAAGAGCACTAAGGATTCGGTTGTAACAATGAAAGTTTATTTCCTCGGGAGATTTGGAAGTTGTGGATGTTATAGAAGGTGTAGGGGTAGGTTCAGCTTGTGATGATGAAGAGGGTGTAGGAGTTGATATAGAAGGGTCAGAGTCAATAGCAGAAATAAGTCCTAGAGTTGCGAGCCAGTATTTCATCTGATTAGCCCACCGTTTGTAGTTTAAACCGGTGAACTTCTCAGGCTTGGCCGACTTAGACAGATCGGAACTAGCCATAAGGTCTGAAAATAAAATTGCTAGTCTTGATAATTCAAGGATCTGGAAAAAACTTGTTTGTGAGATACTAGCTTAGTACTATACTACAATGGCTAGCAAAATTCAAGAAATAAATCTCACAATTGTATGCTATCAAGAATGGGTAAATACGAAACTATATGCACACTAAATCTTTTAAAATTACTGAGAACTACAAAATTGCTTTGCACGGCAATATCAAATGAATAACACTTTGTTTGGATATGAGATAATTTATAGACTTTAAGTGCAAGATGTTTTACAACAGAGTTCTAGAAAATGCGATGAAAGTTAAGATGGAAATTTAGCGCAAATACTAGATATCACAAAGCAATAGATAAAAGGAGAAAAATTAAATATGAAGGCTCGCTTATAGACTTTGCTAGACTAGGCAAACATGAAATTAAAAAAATGTGAACGAGATACTTGGAACTTATAACTGAACCTTTGTGAAGATTTACCAGCAAACTAACAAATAGATTATATTAGATTTGTTGTTTGAATAGAATAAGCAGTAGGTAAATCAAGGAAAAGCACATGTACCAACGTTAATTATCTTAGAGCATCTTATGCTAAGCACAACAAACATATCAACTTAGCTTTTGACATGAAAGATCTGTGTCAAGACCTTGCTAGGCTAAGAAAGTAACAATTAATAACGTAATGACGCAAATTAGTTTATATAATACTTACATATTCATATCCATTTGCTACTCACAAATAAGAATATGGATACGAATGCAATCAACTACTTTTTTTTTTACTATCTATACTAAAACAACTGGGGTTAGTACTTGTTTATGTTGCAAAGTTGATACGTGATTTAGGGAAATTAAACTTAATTTTTTGGGTCCCTTAATCGTCTTTCATGATTTATTCCCCATCTTGGGTCTTTGAGCTGTACATCGCTACACAGATAATAGAGGTTAGAGGCACCGGAGATTGTTTCCTCCAGCGTGCCCTCTGACGCTTAAGTCAGTGACTATTTCTAGTTAATCTGAAGAGAGAAACATAGTATAGTCTTGTTGACTTTTTATGTGTAAAATTGTGTACCTTGGTTTGGTGGAAATCACCATTATTTATAGAGGGTTTACGTGGGCACGTAGGTAATTTCAACCGAGTGGGTGTAGTATTGGTTTAGACCCTACTTTACACGTGTGGCAGCTAATTGGCCCAGTCGCTTTTGTATAGTGATGGGACTGTTGGAGTAATGGCGTGTCCGAGGAGCTTTGAAGGCTCTGGCTCGAAAGGTCAAAATGACTAACGCCACATTAATTGCTTGATGGCGACTGGGCGGCGAAGTGCGGCCGCTGACTATACATTCATTAAATGTAGCATGACTTTTGATGGCGCTTGTCAGGCCATTCCACTATTCGAAACGTCTTGTGTCGGGTCTGAGTGAAAAACGTCTTTCGTCTTGGAGTCGGTCATCCAGCGGGATCCGGGTCGGAAGTGTCTTTCGTCTTGGATCTGAATCGCAAGGCGAGCCAACTAGCTTATCACCCGGGTTGTGCTTGTAGATACCTTGGGAGTCGGCCAGTTAGTTATCGTGTGGCCGATCTTATTGGTCTTGGTAATTTCCAGGGTATAACATTGGCCCCTTTTCACTCGGACTCGGAAAGCCGAGTTTGAGAGAAAAGGAAGCGCCCCATGCTAGAATCCGGTCCGTCCTTGCCAGAAGATAGTTGTGATTGATGTTTCTGGTATTAGCGGAGATCGTACAGTAGTTTTGACAGAGTGGCGCCACGTTTGACGGGATGTCGCTTCGGTTTCCAAATACCATCAACAGTTTTCCTATAAACCGTGCTAATCATCAGTTTCTTGCCACGTGTTGTCCCATTTTGCTTATATATATTATTCTTCTTTCTTCTTCTTCTTACTTTGCTAAATACCCTAGAAACCCTAGAGCTTTTATTCTGCCGTTGTGATTGCACCTTCTTCTTCAGAATTTTCACCGTACTCCGATCACCTCTTCTCCTGCTTTGATGGCTTCCAGTGCTCAACCTGCTATGGTTCGTAATGAGTCCAGAATCGCCATGTTGCGCCCATACCACTCGAAGGTACTTACAGGCTGTTTGGAGCAATATGCCCAAGATTATGACATCTCCAGCGCTTACACACTATCGGCTCTGTCGAGGGATCAGTCTGTCTATCGTCACGGCGGGATCTGGTGCCGCCGTACTGGCATCACTTTGACTACGGTCTTCACCTGCTGTTGACCCACTTCTTCAGAAGGTTTTTCAGGCTTTGGGTGTTGTACTGGCACAGTTGACACCGAACTCCATTGCTTTCCTGGTGGCCTTCCTCGTCATCTGCCAACGTGTAGACATCAGATCGACACTGGGCACGCTAGGCCACTTGGTGTGTGTCAAGGCTGGCAAGAAAGAGGGCCACTTCTATCTGAAGACAGCTGGTGACTACCGGCTGGTGCCCAACATTCCCGAGATAAATAAAGGATGGTGGGAAAGATTTTTTTCGTTATGGGTGCTGATCCGATCCTGGCTTGTCCCACATGGCTGGAGATTAAGAAAAAGGGCCTAGGGTCGGAGACGCTTTTGGCTGAGGAATTGTGGGGCTTGGAGAGAATCCGGGCCTACAAGAGGTTGCAGCACTAGGAGAACCTGTTCGACAATGTCGTCCTCTGTGCTCTTTCATTCCTGCTTCTGAAGCAGACTTTGCTCGTGTAGCGGTGCTGTCTGTTGATGAGCAACCTGTGGAGGGCTCTCATCCTTGCTCTCCTACAGTGCCTCGAAAGTGACTCCATGGCAATCTGGAGGCAGAGGATCTCTAAGTTTTGTGGCAGTAATCTGTCACTGATATAGCTACCAAACTCGGTTTGAGCAAATCTGCTGCTCAGGCCGAGGGGTCCAAGAGGAGGAAGAAGAAGACAGCTTCCAAGGGGCATCACCGGGCTAAGAGCAGCGCACGAGAGCTCTTTGCTTTTGAAAATGAGGCAGTTGAGGCTACACCCGGGCAGATTGAAACTGCGCCCGAGTTGACTAGTGGCATTATGGCCCCGGAATCTACCCATGCTCCACCTGAGTTTATCGAGGTGGAGGGTGATTCTCCTCATGCAGTTCCTGAGGAGGAAGCTAGGAGAGGGAGACATTCCTACTATGGAGCCGACATGAAGTGAGGCTCCACCCGTGGTCGCAGCTGAAGAGGTGCCGATTGGATGGGAGGAGGCACTAACCGAACTGGGAGATGGGCTTGGGTCATCCAGCAGACCCGGTAAGGCCCCTACTATCGAGGATCCGATTGCTGAGACTTAAAAGCGGACTGCTCCGGGCTCTAGGGGTCTCTCAGCCGTTGTGCATGAGGATCGGTATGAGTGGCCCTTTCCCCATCATATCAGTGACCTCCACCCTCGTACTTTGGAGGGGATGGGTTCCATTTTGATCGGTCCCAAATCTCGTCCTCGCTATGAGGGGGAGTCAGAAGAGCATTCTTTCATCCCAGAACATCGAATGGATGCTAGGGGTCAGTCCTAGAGTCCCGAGTTGATCAGGACAAGGCAATGGAGTAGTACCTTCTCCCGGCTGATGAGGCTCTGCTGTGTGAGATCCCCGACGCCGATCTTCATTATGCTCTCTGGAGCTATTTCATCCGAAGTGCTTTCTTGGAGTTTGAGCCATTTTGACCACTTGAAATTTATCAGGAGCTCTTCTTTAAGCTCTGGGCTGAGTTGGAGTCTTAGAGGGAAGCTCGTGAGGCAGTCGAACTGGCGGCTACTACTAAAGGTAGCAAGCTCGATGAGTTCAAGTGGCACCAGGCTATGAAGGAGCGATAGTTGGCCTACAAAGATGATGAGCTAAAGGCGGCCATAGCCGGTGCTCGACGTCATGAGGCTCAGCTAAAATAGGCCCTAAAATAGGCCTAGGAGGAGGTGAGGATCCTCAAGGAGGATCTCGACCACGCCCATCAGGACATAGGACTTATCGAGGAGAGGCTGGTATATCTCGAGTCAGAAGTCCAGGCTAAGAAGAAGCAGAAGGAGGACGCCTTCGAAAGGGCTCGTGCTGCTTAGACCAAGGCAGAAGAGCTACGAGCCAAATTTAATGAGGAGGTGGCTCTTTAGGGGACCCTTCACCAGGAAGTTGCCAGCGTGACTTTCAAGGCCGAGCTGCAGCGTAACTCTCTCCACCCCCAAGTTTAAGAGCTTGAGATCCGGATAGCCCATCTGGAGTCAAAAGCCTTTAAGACCATGATAATCGAGAGATATCACAACAGTTACCTGGGTAAAGTTGAAGTCACCCTCACCTGTAATGTGGGGTTTGATTATCTGAAGGGTCAGCTTCCTCCTGAGCTTCGGCTGAAAGAAGACCGCTTCAAACATCCCTCCCTAGTGACCAACTGCCTCGATGTCCTCAAGATGCTCGATGTACAAGGGGGGTTGGGGATAGTGCAGGAGGATGAATAAGTTTCCGATGAAGGGGGTGAGGAGGAGGCTGTTGACAAAGATGCTGGCGATGGCCTCAATGATTATGTTGACCCGTCTTCTTCATCTGAGAAGCTTGACTCCCCTCCAATGGAGGCGCCTAGCTCAGATTCGCCTCCGGCTCATGCTTCAGACACCGATCCTTGATGAGGATGTAATTTTTGTACCGAGTCTTTTGCAAGAAAGTCCTATAATATTTTTTTAATGAATGAAAAGACTTTGTTTTGATGACTCGCTTTTTCGCACTTAGTTCATGAGTAATTTCTCATGTGCTCTTTTGATTTTTGGGACATTTTGAAGGGTCGGTGAGGACCGAGTCGCGAGTCTTCTTTTCTTCTAGGTACATCGGTGAAGACCAAGTGGTTTCTTAGTATCGTGCACTTAAGGTTTGTTAGAGGCTTTTAGCTAGGGCCTAGCCGCCACATCTTCTATATGTGCCTTGGGTCTACTCCTGAAAATTGATACCAAGGACTTTGGTCTTCATTGCTGAGTTGATGAAGATCGAACGGCAAGAGCATCTACCTTGGTTTTACTCCTGAGAACGATACTAAGGGCTTGGTACGTGCCTTGATTTTACTTTGAAAAGACACCAAGGGCTTTGATCTTTGTTGCCAAGTTGATGAAGATCAAGCGGAAGAGCTTCATGCCTTGGTTTTACTCGTGAGAACGACACCAAGGGCTTGGTTCGTATCTTGGTTTTACTCTGAAAAGACACCAAGGGCTTTGGTATTCGTTGCCGAGTTGATGAAGATTGAGCGGTAAGAGCTTCGTGCCTTGGTTTTACTCATGAAAATGATACCAATGACTTGATTCGTGCCTTGGTTTTACTCTGAAAAGACACCAAGGGCTTTGGTATTCGTTGCCGAGTTGATGAAGATTGAGCGGTAAGAGCTTCGTGCCTTGGTTTTACTCATGAAAATGATACCAATGACTTGATTCGTGCCTTGGTTTTACTCTGAAAAGACACCAAGAGCTTTGGTTTTCGTTGCGGAGTCGATGAAGATCGAGCGACAAGAGCTGCATGCAGGTTAGTACACCATGCAAAGTATTTCTTACTTATAGAAAGATCTTTATAGTTTAATTACATTATGTGGAGACATAGAAAGATCTTTATAGTTTAATTACATTATGTGGAGACATAGAAAGATCTTTATAGTTTAATTACATTATGTGGAGACATTCTCCGAAATGTTTTACATTTTTATGACAACCCTATTATTTACTTAGCTTTGTTCTCCATTTGTCTTTTGGCGGAATTCTTTTGCTGCCATAGCGTTGAGCAATGCTAGCAGCTTCTGGCTCCGAAATTTGAAAACCGGAGATCAACCATTTCTTCAAAAGGAGAAGAAGAGGCCCATACGGTGGGTGCCAAACTGTTTACGTCCGAAGTTGATATGTGATTTAGGAGGGTTAAACTTAATTTTTTAGGTCCCTTAATCACCTTTGATGGTTGATTACCCGTCTTGGGTCTTTGAGCTGTACATTACTACACAGATAACAAAGGTTAGAGGCACGGGAGGTTGTTTCCTCTTGCGTGCCCCCCGACGCTCAAGTCAGTGACTGTTTCTAATTAATCTGAAGAGAGAAATAGAGTATAGTCTTGTTGACTTTTTATGTGTAAAATTACCTTGGTTTGGTGGAAATCGCCATTATTTAGAGAGGGTTGGCACGTAGGTAATTTCAGCCAAGTGGGTGCAGTATTGGTTCAGACTCTACTTTACACGTGACGGCAGTTGATTGGTCGAGTCGCCTTTGCACAGTGATGGGACTGTTGGAGTAATGCGTGTCCGAGGAGCTTTGAAGGCTCTGGCTCGAAAGGTCATAATGACTGACGCCGCATTAATTGCTTGATGGTGACTAGGCGGCGAAGTGCGGGCGTTGACTGTACATTCATTAAATACAGTGTGACTTTTGATGATGCTTGTCAAGCCGTTCCACTGTTCAAAATGCCTTGTGTCGGGTTCTAGTGGAGAACACCTTTAATCTGGGAGTCGGACATCTAGCAGGATTCGGATCGGAAGCGTCTTTCATCTCGGATCTAGATCGCGAGGCGAGCTAGCGGGCTTATCACCCGGGTTGTGCTTGCGGATGCTTTGGGAGTCGGCCAGTTAGTTATCGTGTGGCCGCTCTTATTGGTCTTGGTAATTTCCAGGGTTTAACAGTACTATAGCTATGCATTGCTCATAGCTACAGTATACCCTATTAATCCATAAAGATTTTTACTTTTGTGGGTTTTTTCCTCTAAATCTAAATTTTCCTCCGTTTATTTTTTAGCCCACTCACATTTATAGTTGTGATTCTTGCCTATAAACCCAAAGTTATACCACATTTATTTTCAAATCCACCCACTCTGAAACTTTTACCACGATATGTCCCCTATATGTATACACAAGTTTACCTACTATTTATTTTAAACTCACACACTTCCAAAATCACTCTTAGATCCGAAATACAAAGTTATATTATTTTTGCCTTTTTGAAATCAATATCATGAGACTCTCGATATTATGAATTGTAAATGAGTTTTTTCCCTACAAACTAAAGTCTTAGCACCATTTATTTTTATACCCACTCACTTCATTGAAGGATTTTTTATAAACCCAAAATACTCCATTGTACTGTTCATAACTACAATACACCCCATTAACCCAAAGGGGGTTTATTTTTTTGGTTTTTCCTCTAAGCCTAAAGTCTCCCTCCATTTGTTTTTGGACCCACCCACATTCAAGTTGTGATTCTTTCCTATAAACCCATAGTTCTACGTTATTTGTTTTCAAAGCCACGCACTTCGAATTTTACTATGATATTTTATCTATAAATCTAAAGTTTTACCCTCACTTATATTTCATCTATATATATATATATATATGCTATAGTTCATTTTAGACGCTATAAAAAAACATCATCCTCTAGCGAAAGTTATCATCATTGAGATTAAAGACAAATTTGTTCGTCTGTCTTGTGTTTGCATTTGACAAAGACAAAATACTTTTATGTTTACTTAAGAATCTGGCATTGAATCATTTTGTACTACTTATAGATCAGATCCAGTATCTATATATGATTATAGGAAGATTTTATGATGCGATCAGATCCAGTATCTATGATCATAAGCAATGATAGAAGTCATAGCCACTTATTTTGGCTAAAACATTTGAGATCAAGTAATTACAGATAATTATCTGTAATCATCATTAAATATAATCTAGGATTTTTATAAATTTTCTTGCAAATAGACGGTTACATAATTTTCTACAATGAAAAGAAATAATATTAGCTTCGACTGACCGTTGTAAGACATAGCATACAAAAGGCGAAACACTTATATCACTACTGAAATTAGATAATAAAAGTAAAATAAATGTACCCATGTCAATAGATCTTTTAGAAAAAGCTATCTCAGAAGAAGAAGCCTCCAACTTGAATTATTCGTTATAAAGAGAATGCAATATTACAAGAGATAAGAGGATTTGCATATATAACGTTTAGGGTAATAAGATTAAAAGAAATAATAATCAAGATATTTTGTAAATAGGTCCAATGCGTATATATACCTAGATTATTAAAGTTTCTCTTCTTTTTGAACATAACTTTTGAGAGCAAGAGTTCTATAGGAGAGGGCGGCCAGTGAGAGAAATCATAGCTAGAAAATGATCTACAACTTCGGTGAGGTTTCTCCACTTTGATTCTTGATTTTGAGATATTTCTCTTCATTTATATCTCTTATATTCTTCGTTTGGATAGTTTAAACCATAGATTTTCGCGCTAAAACTAGTTATGGTTCTTTGTTGATGATTCCCTAATGTTTTAGAGAGGTTTGGATAAGATCTAGTAGGGTTTCGAACATAGATTGTTAGTTTTGATAGATATACGGGTTTTATAGAAAATGCTAGTTTCTTCATTTTCCTTGTTGTTTGATCTTAGAAACACGGTAGAAATATATATTTTTGGCCCACTCACATTTATAGTTGTGATTCTTGCCTATAAACCCAAAGTTATACCACATTTATTTTCAAATCCACCCACTCTGAAACTTTTACCACGATATGTCCCCTATATGTATACACAAGTTTACCTACTATTTATTTTAAACTCACACACTTCCAAAATCACTCTTAGATCCAAATACAAAGTTATATTATTTTTGCCTTTTTGAAATCAATATCATGAGACTCTCGATATTATGAATTGTAAATGAGTTTTTCCCTACAAACTAAAGTCTTAGCACCATTTATTTTATACCCACTCACTTCATTGAAGGATTTTTATAAACCCAAAATACTCCATTGTACTGTTCATAACTACAATACACCCCATTAACCCAAAGGGGTTTATTTTTGGTTTTTCCTCTAAGCCTAAAGTCTCCCTCCATTTGTTTTGGACCCACCCACATTCAAGTTGTGATTCTTTCCTATAAACCCATAGTTCTACGTTATTTGTTTTCAAAGCCACGCACTTCGAATTTTACTATGATATTTTATCTATAAATCTAAAGTTTTACCCTCACTTATATTTCATCTATATATATATATATATATATATATATATATATATATATATATATATATATATATATATATATATATATATATATATATATATATATATATATATATATATATATATATATATATATATATATATATATATATATATATATATATATATATATATATATATATATATATATATATATATATATATATATATATATATATATATATATATATATATATATATATATATATATATATATATATATATATATATATATATATATATATATATATATATATATATATATATATATATATATATATATATATATATATATATATATATATATATATATATATATATATATATATATATATATATATATATATATATATATATATATATATATATATATATATATATATATATATATATATATATATATATATATATATATATATATATATATATATATATATATATATATATATATATATATATATATATATATATATATATATATATATATATATATATATATATATATATATATATATATATATATATATATATATATATATATATATATATATATATATATATATATATATATATATATATATATATATATATATATATATATATATATATATATATATATATATATATATATATATATATATATATATATATATATATATATATATATATATATATATATATATATATATATATATATATATATATATATATATATATATATATATATATATATATATATATATATATATATATATATATATATATATATATATATATATATATATATATATATATATATATATATATATATATATATATATATATATATATATATATATATATATATATATATATATATATATATATATATATATATATATATATATATATATATATATATATATATATATATATATATATATATATATATGTCTTGTGTTTGCATTTGACAAAGACAAAATACTTTTATGTTTACTTAAGAATCTGGCATTGAATCATTTTGTACTACTTATAGATCAGATCCAGTATCTATATATGATTATAGGAAGATTTTATGATGCGATCAGATCCAGTATCTATGATCATAAGCAATGATAGAAGTCATAGCCACTTATTTTGGCTAAAACATTTGAGATCAAGTAATTACAGATAATTATCTGTAATCATCATTAAATATAATCTAGGATTTTATAAATTTTCTTGCAAATAGACGGTTACATAATTTTCTACAATGAAAAGAAATAATATTAGCTTCGACTGACCGTTGTAAGACATAGCATACAAAAGGCGAAACACTTATATCACTACTGAAATTAGATAATAAAAAGTAAAATAAATGTACCCATGTCAATAGATCTTTTAGAAAAAGCTATCTCAGAAGAAGAAGCTCCAACTTGAATTATTCGTTATAAAGAGAATGCAATATTACAAGAGATAAGAGGATTTGCATATATAACGTTTAGGGTAATAAGATTAAAAGAAATAATAATCAAGATATTTTGTAAATAGGTCCAATGCGTATATATACCTAGATTATTAAAGTTTCTCTTCTTTTTCTGAACATAACTTTTGAGAGCAAGAGTTCTATAGGAGAGGACGGCCAGCGAGAGAAATCATAGCTAGAGAAAATGATCTACAACTCAGGCGAGGGTTTCTCCACTTTGATTCTTGATTTTGAGATATTTCTCTTCATTTATATCTCTTATATTCTTCGTTTGGATAGTTTAAACCATAGATTTTCGCGCTAAAACTAGTTATGGTTCTTTGTTGATGATTCCCTAATGTTTTAGAGAGGTTTGGATAAGATCTAGTAGGGTTTCCCGAACATAGATTGTTAGTTTTGATAGATATACACAGGTTTTATAGAAAATGCTAGTTTCTTCATTTTCCTTGTTGTTTGATCTTAGAAACACGGTAGAAATATATATTTTTGGTCCCTATCGTAATTCTAAGAAGTCACGAGTGTTCGCGGTAAAAGTTGGGATGATTGTCATTGATTTGAACTGTTACAAACTTCAGTCGCCTGAAACAAATTCAAAGAGAAATATCGCCTTTTATTTTAAGGCTTACAATGAAAATCAAAAAGATTACAACTTTTTATCCTTTTGAACAAACCACGAGGATCTGTTATATCGAGGTCACAGCTTGTGGAGTTCTTTGCACGTGTAGGGGACTTTTGTGTCCGTGGACCACAGCGCAATTCAATCTGGTGTAAGCAGGGTTACGGAACTACAGATGTAAAGGGGCTCGTTTCACGAAGGAAACGAAGCGCCTGAGGGGATCGCACTCACGAAGGAGAGGATCGCCTGCGGGGATCACACCCACGAAGGAGAGGATCGCCGGAGCGGGTGAGATCTACTAGGAGAAATCCTGGCGCTATCCACGAGGTTAGGCGAAGCTTAACCTAGAGGGTATCTGTAGTTCGACCCGAATTCAGTTACCTTCCGCTTGTAGATCAGATGTCAACTGGACTTGTGCTCGCCGGTGCTCGGAACGGTGCGTCGACGGCTCGCGGATCTCGTGAGAACTCTTTAGAAAATCCTCGAAGATCCCCGCTCAAGCCCAAAAGCCAAATCCTCCAAAAATCCCAAGTCCGAAGTCCTCTCTAATCCGCCCTCCTCGAAGAAGACACCCCTATTTATACAAATCGAGGTGTTGTCTCCGACCCTTGCGAAACCTCGGCCACTGGCGAGGTGGCTCGGCCAAAGTGGGAAACCTCCTACCACTTGGCGAGGCACCTCGACAAGTTGGCGAGGTGGCTCGACAAAGTGGGGAGTGTCGTCGTTTTCGGCGTTTTCGTCTCTCGGGCTCGGGTTCCATCGTACTTGATTAGGGACTAACTCTTGGTTCGTTCGGTTCAGCGATCGAAATCCGATCGTCGTTCAAGTCGGTTTAAGCCGTGCTTGTGGCGTTAATGGGTTCGCCGTCGAGTTCGCGTCTTAACGATTCGACGTCCGTATCATTCGATGGGTTGTCATTCGCCGACTCCACATCACGAGTTGGTTTGGGGATCTTGTAAGTATTTTTCAGCGCTCTGAGATACCCCTCCAAAGCGTCTGATCTCAATTCTTAATGATGCGGGATGCTTTGGACATGATTCGACCTTGATCGGTGAGGGTCCCAAAGATAGCTTCAAGTCTTGATTCTTCGGATCATCCGGTTCTTTGTAGGATTCACGATAAGATCCGCGGTCTTTGCATTTATTGTCGACCGTTTGTTGAAATCTTGATTGGTGGTGGATGAGTTTTGCTTGTAACTTCGTGTCGGTTGGTTGTTGTTTGACTAACCATCGGACTTTTGGACTTATCGTATGTCGTGGAACTCCTTGTTGGCGACATGTTGGTTAATGTCAGTACATGGAATTTCATAACCCTCGATCGGCTATTTCTTCCATCATCCGTGTGTTGTTGGTTTAACCACGGCGGAGGACTAATCTTTTCATGGAGATACCCTCCAAGGATTCCTTGTCGAAACAAGAAACCATTTGGCTTTCAACCATCGTCCTAGCCTTGATTCGTGAGTGCAGCGCTTTGACCGTTGTTGGGATATGATTACCCACGGTGGGAGAAGTTTCTTGAATTTGAACCGTTGTCGGTGTCGTCATGACTTTCCGCCTCGTCAGTTATTCCTCTCTTGGATATTATGGTGGGAGGAAATTAAGGGTTATCGAGTTATCCTTAAGAATATGGATTTATTCTCGGGAACTCCTCGTTGAAAATTTGGAAGCGGTTTATACTCGTAATCCTAGTTGGGTAGGATTGGGCAGCGTTGATTGGCGTCGGTGCAATCCGCGCGGTCGAGTTATCCTAAGAATATTTCTTGTGAGAATATTTTTGGGAACTTCTCGACAAATTAGGAAATAGTTTATACTCGTAATCCTAGTTGGAGTAGGATTTGGTAGCGTTGATGCGTCGATGCAATCGCATGCTCGAGTTATCCTAAGAATATTTCTTGTGAGAATATTCCTCAGGAACTTTTCGACAATTTAGGAAGCGGTTTATACTGTAATCCTAGTTGGGTAGGATTGGTAGCGTTGATGGCGTCGATGCAATCCATATGATCGAGTTATCCTAAGAATATTTCTTGTGAGAATATTTTTGGGAACTTCTCGACAAATTAGGAAGCGGTTTATACTGTAATCCTAGTTGGAGTAGGATTGGGCAGCGTTGATTGGCGTCGACGGCTCATGGATCTCGTGAGAACTCTTTAGAAAATCCTCAAGATCCCCGCCAAGCCCAAAAGCCAAATCCTCCAAAATCCCAAGTCCAAGTCCTCTCTAATCCGCCTCCTCGAAGAAGACACCCCCTATTTATACAAATCGTGTTATGGCCGGCACTTGGCCGAGCCACCCCGCCACTTGCCGGTGGCTCTACCAAAGTGGCCAGCCTCGCCACTGGTCGAGGCACCTCGCCGTTGGCCGAGGTGGCTCGCCAAAGTGGCCGAGGTGTCGCCTCGCCGCTCGCTGCTCTCTCGCTCGGGTTCCATCTCGATTTCTGATTCCGGACTAACTCTTGGTTCGTTCGGTTCAGCGATCGAAATCCGATCGTCGTTCAAGTCGGTTTAAACCGTGCTTGTGGCGTTAATGGGTTCGCCGTCGAGTTGGCGTCTTAGCGATTCGGCGTCCGTATCATTCGATGGGTTGTCATTCACACTCGCCACGAAGTTGGTTTCGGGGATCTTGTAAGTATTTTTCAGCGCTCTGAGATACCCCTCCAAAGCGTCGATCTCAATTCTTAATGAGTGGGATGCTTTGGACATGATGGTTCCCGCCTTCGATACCGAGGGTCCCAAAGATAGCTTCAAGTCTTGATTCTTCGGATCATCGGTTCTTTGTAGGATTCACGATAAGATCGCGGTCTTTGCATTTATTGTCGACCGTTTGTTGAAATCTTGATTCAAGCCGGTGGATGAGTTTTGCTTGTAACTTCGTGTCGGTTGGTTGTTGTTTGACTAACCATCGGACTTTTGGACTTATCCGTATGTCGGCGAACTCCTTGTTGGCGACATGTTGGTTGTGTCGAGTACATGGAATTTCATAACCCTCAGTCGGCTATTTCTTCCATCATCACGTGTGTTGTTGGTTTAACCACAGCGGGAGGACTAATCTTTTCATGGAGATACCTCCAAGGATTCCTTGTCGAAACAAGAAACCATTTGGCTTTCAACCATCGCCCTAGCCTTCATGTATGGTGCAACGCTTTGACCGTTGTTGGGATATGATTACCCACGGTGGGAGAAGTTTCTTCGGGACTGGACACGTTGTCCGGTGTCGTCATGACTTTCACGCCTCGTCAGATTATTCCTCTCTTGGATATTATGGTGGGAGGAAATTAAGGGTTATCGAAGTTATCCTTAAGAATATGGATTTATTCTCCAGAACTCCTCGCTGAAAATTTGGAAACAGCTTATACCGTAATCCTAGTTGGAGTAGGATTTGGTAGCGTTGATGGCGTCGATGCAATCCGCATGCTCGAGTTATCCCTAAGAATATTTCTTGTGAGAATATTTTTTCGGGAACTTCTCGACAAATTAGGAAATAGTTTATACTCGTAATCCTAGTTGGAGTAGGATTTGGGCGACGCGTTGATCGGCGTCGATGCAATCCGCATGATCGAGTTATCCCTAAGAATATTTCTTGTGAGAATATTCTTCCGGGAACTTCTCGACAATTTAGGAAACAGTTTATACTCGTAATCCTAGTTGGAGTAGGATTTGGGCGACGCGTTGATCGGCGTCGATGCAATCCGCATGATCGAGTTATCCCTAAGAATATTTCTTGTGAGAATATTCTTCCGGGAACTTCTCGACAAATTAGGAAACAGTTTATACTCGTAATCCTAGTTGGAGTAGGATTTGGGCGACGTTGATCGGGCCGATGCAATCCGCAGATGCTCGAAGTTATCCCTAAGAATATTTCTTGTGAGAATATTCCTCCGAACTTTTCGACAATTTAGGAAACAGCTTTATACTGTAATCCTAGTGGAGTAGGATCAGCGACGCTGATCGGCCGATGCAATCCGCATGATCGAAGTTATCCCTAAGATTTCTTTGTGAGAATATTCTTCCTGAACTTCGACAAATTAGGAAACAGCTTATACCGTAATCCCGCTTGGAGGATTTCGCCATGATCGGGCCGCCGATGCACCGTGATGATCGAAGTTATCCCTAAGAATATTTCTTGTGAGAATATTCTTCCGGAACTTCACAATTTAGGAAATAGTTTATACCGTAATCCTAGTTGAGTAGGATTAGGCGACGCTGATTTTATGCCGGTGTAACCGCACGATCGAAGTTATCCCTAAGAATATTTCTTGAAAATATTCTTCCGAACTAACTAATTAGGAAACAGCTTTATACCGTAATCCTAGTTGAGTAGGATTAGCTTAACGCTGATTGGCCGATGTAATCCGCACGATCGAAGTTATCCCTAAGAATATTTCTTGCATATTCTTCCGAACTTCTCACAAATTAGGAGACAGCTTTATACCGTAATCCTAGTGGAGTAGGATTAGCGACGCCGCTGATTGGCGCCGGTGCATCCGCATGATCGAAGTTATCCCTAAGAATATTTCTTGTGAGAATATTCTTCCGGGAACTTCACAAATTAGGAGACGCTTTATACCGTAATCCTAGTTGGAGTAGGATTGAGCAACGCTGATCGGGCCGATGTAATCCGACGATCGAAGTTATCCCTAAGAATATTTCTTGAGAATATTCTTCCGAACTTCACAAATTGGGAAACAGCTTTATACCGTAATCCTAGTTGGAGTAGGATTAGGCGATGCTGCTGATCGGCGCCGATGCAATCCGCACGATCGAAGTTATCCCTAAGAATATTTCTTGTGAGAATATCCTTCCGAACTTCACAAATTAGGAAACAGCTTATACCGTAATCCTAGTTGGAGTAGGATTAGGCGACGCTGATCGTCACGATGCAATCCGCACGATCGAAGTTATCCCTAAGAATATTTCTTGTGAGAATATCCTTCCGAACTTCTCACAAATTAGGAAATAGTTTATACTGTAATCCTAGTTGAGTAGGATTGGGCACGCCGCTGATTGGCGCCGATGGGGGCCTCATGTGTTATTCCAATAAATCTTCTAATCTTTCCAAACTTGGCATGAGGGAGTAGGAGCCAATCAACGGACTGATTTGGTACTATTTTGACATCCGTGATAAGGTTCCAATTAGGCTCCTAGTTAGGCTGATTAGAGTCCCACTAGAATTGATTTGGGTTCCAATTAGAATTCCTACTTCTGCCAAATAGGAGTCCTTGTTCAAAGAGGATTGGGTTCATATGGGTTGTTATAAATACCCATAATCCCTCCTTTTCTCCTCACATAGGCCGCCCCCTTTGGCTCTTTTGTTTTGTTTCGCCTCGCCTCTCGCCGCCTTGTCTCCTCTTCGATCAACGAGGTATGTGCACGAGGGTTTTGTAAATTCTTTTCTTCTTTTCTTCTTTCTTTTTTTTTCTTTCTTTAGGCGCAGGCCGCTGAACCACAAAGCCGTCAGGCACGACGGGCATGGCAGGGCCAGCGGCGGCGGGCGAACACTGGGCGCTGCTCGCTGCCGCATACAGCCGCTGGCGCGCTGGCGCGGGCGGCGCTTATTCCACAAGGCAAGGCGGCGCTCGGGTTCGGTAGTCGGTTCTGGCGACGCCGGACCGTCGTCCCGTTGGTGGCGTCGGCTAACGAGCCACGACCTGACCTAACGGGACTTCGCTGTATTTGTTGATTTTCCAACCGCATATCTGACTTTATTTTGTCCTTTTGCCGCTTCCATGTCGCCGCTAAGATCTCATGCCCGGAGGGTCGATCATCGCCGGCAGCTGCGGAATGCACGCCTTCTTTCAGCGGCGCCGCATCATCTTCTCAGATATACATCGGTATCCCCGCCGCTTCCTTTGTGAGGCGATTGATGAGCCGAATCCTCCTTCGTGGGGACCGACGCTTCAGATTGTGTACACTCGCTATGACCCCGCCGCTTCTCCTTTGTGAGGCGATTGAAGAGCCGAATCCTCCTTTGTGGGGACCGACGCTTCACGATTGGTTTTTTGGTCATCACCCGCCTCGATGTCTTTAACGCATTTCATACTGTACTTTGCTCAGAACGGAATATATTGCCGCTGGTTTACGCGACTATATTTATCGCTCTCCCGTATTCGATAACGTGAAATCGCCATACCTGCTATATCGTGGACTCAATCTCATGGGTTTCGAGAAGAGTTCTACGCGATGTTTCCTTTTTCAAGATATTCTCCTAAATGATCTCGTTAACCCTTTGTTCTCTTGTGGTAGCGGATGCCCGATGATTATTCGCCTATTTCAAGGCTCCAAATGTCAAGTCTCGATTCTTAAGGTCATCCGAGAACACCTCTTTCCACCGAGGGAGCGAACCGCAATAGGCTTAACACCCGCTAGAAGAAACCAAATAAGCCTAAGCCTACCATCATAATTTCGATGACGAAGCTGAGGGATCGCCTCCATCATCCGATCCGCCGCCTTTCTTACCGCCGAACCAGATTTCCGACCCTTCGAGTATAGGGGGCGTGGAGGCCCCGTGTTAATCTTGACGACCACTTCCACGGATTCAACCTATCCGAGATTGCCCCGGCCAAAATCGCTGCTCCTCGACTCCACTCGGATGGGTCTCCTTCAGTTGGAGAATGGTTTGAAAACAGCGATCTCTATTATCGAGGTTAGATGGGCGACCTTTATGGTCTTCCGCCCATTCATATTGAGTAGCTTGGAGGAAATTCAACAAGTTGGTGGCCCTCAACTAGTTAATCGCTAGAGCAAAGCTCACTAGTCGGGCTAACTCTGCGCATCGCGTGGAGAGTTTAGCCTTTTGAATCATGCAATGAGGTGATACGACTCATCTACGAGGCTCTGGATCAAGGCTTCTCGTGAACGCACCTTCGCGAGAGGAGAATATCGAGCAAGAGGTCATTTTTGCGAACTCATATGAGCGCAAGACGCTGGCCGATAAACTTGTACCACACCCATGTCAAACGCACGTGAATCGCGACTGCTCAGAAGACGCCAAGAATTTCACGCCGCGGAGTGCACCAGAGTCCGTGATGTCACCAACGCGGAGAAGCAAGTCCTCGAGGCGACAAGGCCGGGAACACCATGCGGCCTGTTGCCGCTAACTCAAGAGGAACTTGAGAAGGAAGCCAAAGCTCGGGTTCGAGCTTAACCAGAGGAAAAAATTAGCCACCGCCAAAGCCGACCTCGCCTTCACATTACTAGATTGCGCCAATGAAGTCCGACGTGTTGCTTTGGTCTTGAGGCTTCTCTCGCTTTTTGTTCACCGCCGCCAGGATTATCACAACTTTGTTTGAATCGATTGTCTCGACAATTGTAGCTCCTTTTATATTTGCTTCAAATGAATAAGATTTATTCCTTTCATTGCTTATTATGATTCTTTTATTTCGTTCAAATAATTAACCATAATACTTATAGGATTTTTGGCAAATCCTCACCATCAACGGTTTGATTAGCCTTTACCATTACCGCTTGAATTGGGCTAAGGCGGATTGTCCACATCCGCTCAAGACGCGGACGCTGTGCTAAAAGAATGAAACTCTTCTAGACTTGTTGCTATGATATTGAATACATAGACTCGTACTCTTTACTGCAAGAGACCACGGCAACGCTGTTACACGTAGACTCATCTCTTCTTAGGCTTGGAAATACCCTTAATCAAACTCGTGTCTTCTTCAATCGGAAAAGACTAAACCGCAACGCTGTAAGGCTGGCTTTATCCTTCTTAGGCTTTGGGATAAAATACCCCGCACTCAAACTCGTGTCTTCTCTTCAATCTAGACTAAACCGCAACGCTGTTAGGCCGACTTTAGGGTTATTGGCCAACCCCGGCCTTCAATGGGTTTTGATGAGCCTTTACCAACTACCTTGAGTTGGGCTAGCATGTAGATTATCTAAATCCGTTCTACACAAAACGTTGTGCTAAAAGAATGAAACTTAGACTTAATGCTACGATGTTGAATAATGAGGCTCGCCTTTTGTCACGGGAATAGACTACCCGCAACGCTGGTAGGCTGGCTTTATCCCTTCTTAGGCTTCAGGATAAAATGCCCCGTAATCAACCGTGTCTTCAATCGGAGAAAGACTCAACCGCAACGCTGTGGCGTTGGCTTTATCCCTTCTTAGGCTTCTAATAAAATGCCCCGAATCGAACTCGTGTCTTCTTCAATCGGAGAAAGACTAAACCGCAACGCGCATGGCGCCGCTTTATCCCTTCTTAGGCGGGATAAAATGCCCTAATCGAACTCCTGTCTTCTTCAATCGGAGAAAGACTAAACCGCAACGCTGGGCGGTAGGCGCTTTTTCCTTCTTAGCTTCGGATAAAATGCCCCGTAATCGAACTCTCGTCTTCTTCAATCGGAGAAAGACTAAACCGCAACGGTGAGGCGCTGGCTTTATCCCTTCTTAGGCTTCGGATAAAATGCCCCAGAATCAACTCGTGTCTTCAATCGAGAAAGACTAAACCGACAACGCTGTGAGGGCGCTATTTTATCCCCTTCTAGGCTTCTGATGTTCCGTCCTTCCGAAAGACTCCGTCAAGGTGCTGGCTTTATCCCTATTAGGCTTCGATAAAATGCCCCAAGATGAATCTTGGTGTCTCTTTGACCGGAGAATGACTGAACCGATAAAGATTGATTGAGGTGGGAAAGGAAGAATGTGTTCTATTTCCTGATGAGGCTAACAACATTCCCTTGCCGGAGAATCTAAAAGACTCGTGACCTTCACCGGACTACACCTGGTTCGAAAATCTCTACAAGATACCTTCACCGGGCTACCTAAGATAAGAGGGGGAACTAAGAGTGGGATCTCCACCGAGAACCGAAGAGACTCAGCGACCTTCACGGACAACCTGGTCTCGAAAATCCCTACAAGATACCTTCACGGCGCTACCTAAGATGAAGATGGAACTAAGAGTGGATCTCCACTCCAAGAACCGAAGAGACTCAGCACCTTCAACGGACAACCCGGTTCGAAAATCCCTACAAGATACCTTCACCGGCGCTACCTAAGATGAAGATGGAACTAAGAGTGGGATCTCCACCGAGAACCGAAGAGACTCAAAGCACCTTCACGGACAACCTCGGTTCTGAAAATCCCTACAAGATACCGGCGCTACCTAAGATAAAGATGGAAAGAACCCTCCGCTATCACTTAAAGGGATCCGATGCTTGGAGAGGAAGAATTTTATATTCTATCTCTAAAAGGGATTTTGATTGGGCCTCTTGTTCATAGAAGGAATCAAGAGGAGATTGTGGCAATGTACCGTAGTAATTTGTAGGCCCACCGCCAAGGAATTTGATCGGTGGGGAAATTATGATGGAGGATAAATCTAGGGTTATCCTCAAGTGGGTAACAAATCCCACGAGGAACTTCCCGCTGAACGGGTTATCCCCAAGATACTAAGGGTAGTATTTCTTCAGAACTTCCCATTTATCTAAGCATTAATCACGGCCGCCATTTAGATAATTAGGCGGTATGCACCATTAGAGTAGACCGCTTCTATTACAAACGGATCTCCCATTTAGGTTCGAATTTACCTTTCTTCTGGAAGTGAGGATTATCTCCACGAAACGAGGACCAAATCTCCTTCTAAAGGTTCTCATTTAACTTTCTTGTTGAAAGCCTCGACATCCTAGCTTGGTAGAACTCAATGCATTGTTGAGCTCTTAGCGCTTCTCATCTAACATCTCGAGCTCTTCGAGACGCTTCGATGTTGTTCTTCGTCGCCATCTCTGGAAAGGGCGATGCGGCGACGAATCTCAATTTAACGGAGAATCTGCCAGACCGTAAAACCGTGGAGTACGGGTCGCCTCCAAGGCGTATGCATCAAGCAGCGATATGCCCAGTGCTTCTCCGAAGTTTATCATCCCGCCTTTGTTAATCTTCACAAGCTTCGGCAAAATTTTGATGATTGTCTTGTTGAATGCCCTGCTAATCCATTTGGCACCGGATTATAGGCCGCCGACGAGACGCCTTGTATCTTGAATTCTCGCAAAACCCGATGAAGGAATTGCCGATGAACCGGGGACCGTTGTCATGCACGATCCGTTTGGGACACCATGTCGATAGACATGGTGTTTGATAAATTTAATGACGGTATCGCTTTTACTTCCTTTAGCGGATCGCCACCACTTGAGAAGTAGTCGCGATCGCTAGAATAAAGCGACGCTTTGATCGACGAGGAAGAATGGGACCTACAACGCCCATTCCCATGTCTCAATGGCCGTGATGTGGCAAGGATGCAACCGCCAGAGGTCGATGCATATAATTTGCGCGGAATTTGACACGCTGCGGCATTTCGCCGCATTTCACCGCTGGCCATTAATCATTGCTACGCCGGCAGCCCATTCTCCCGATTCGATCGCGTGGAGCTGGGACCAGCCGGTGCGCACTACATTCACCGTGTTTCCCGGCGACCTTCTTCGCTTTGTTTGAGAGGCATCGAGCAAAGACCATCGTAATTCGCCGATATAGCATCCGGGTTTCGTGGTCGTAAAAGAATTTGAGCTCTTCACGGATTGACTTTTCCTTCACGCCTTCCGCGTAATACCATGTAAGACGTAATCGGCGATAGAAAGCCAATCTCGGCTCCAACTTGGTTTGGGTTGCATGTACTTTTGGTAACTACCCCTTATCTTCTTGTGTCTCATCGATAATGGTACGTAAGAGTTGGTGAGTCCCGACCGTAACTAATTGCTCGGTCTCGAGGGTTGTGCACCATAACGCCAGCGCATCCGCATGCCGCTTTGAGGCGGATATATTCGATGAAAACTCTTCAATGAGTCCGCTTATTTCAACCGCTATCCGATGATAGGGATTAGATCCGATTCCGACTTCGTGAGTCACCACGAACCCGCTTAACTATCAATTGCGATCGCCAGACGCCGAGATATTCGACCCCCAGCTTGGCTTAAACTAAGTCCAATAAGTAGCGCATTGTATTCAATACGCTATTAGAGCAAGGTTCAAGGAGTGAATAAGCACGGCCTTAACATGATTCCTGGGAAACTAAGACAACCCCCCCCATGAAATCTTAGAACATCCGGGGCACTTGCCACATCAGTAGCTCGAGAGGTTCCACAAAATACAATCGCCATATTTGTTGGTGCATGTAGTGTTGACTTCTTGAACTTCATCCGAAGATCATCATATAGCTCAACCGCATCCGTTTCGGGCCGGGTACCAAGAGATCACAAATCTCTTGTCCTTTGATCGACTTCGCTATTTGAAATACAAGTCATTGACAAGAGCAAGGCCCACTTTCGCCAAACGCCAACTCATCGAGGCCGGCCAATATAAATATACTGGACCGGATTTACATTAGAGATAACATAAATCGCCCGTCCGACTAAATAATGTTTCTCAATCGCTAACACTAATGCGAGGCACCGCTTCACTCATTGATATCGAGACTTAACCACTAACGCTCGCTCAAGTAATACATCACGCTCGCGGATCGCCGTTGCCGCTTGCGCAGTAAAGCGCTTTAACGAAAGTGATCCGCTTCGACGAGATCAAAACGGTTTTCCATCAGTGCAACAAGAACAGGAGGTTTAGCGAGATAAGACTTGATCTCTTCAATGCTCTCGGCAAAGCGCCGCCCCAAATATATGACACGCCTTCTTGTTCAACTTTGAGAATGGTTGGCACTTCCCGTAGGTTCGATATGAACCGCCGGATGTACCAATCGCCTTGTAACCCTCGAAGTTCTCTCAGATTTCGTGGGTTGCAATTTTGAATCGCTTCACTTTGTCGATCGACGTGGATTCCTTTGTCGGTGACGACGGCCAAGGAACTTGCCACGGACATCCCAAGGAAGGATTTGGCGTGGTTCATCTTTAGTCGATGAGTCCGCATGAGTTCAATACCGTTCTAAGATCTTTGATGTGATCTCCTTTGTCACGCCACCACCAAATCGCCGACGTAGCATTCGACCGCTTTCCAAGAGATGATCCCGAAAATCTCCGCCATTGCTCGCCGGTATGTTGCGTACCGCATTTTTGAGGCCGAACGGCATGACCGTAGCAATATATGCCGATGGGCGCTCAACGCCGTGGTTTAGGCCATCGGGTGCATCTTGATTTGATTATACCCTCAAAAGCCATCCATAAAGGACATTCTTTCAAATCCACACGGTTGTCAACTATGACATCGCTGATTGGAAGAGGAAAGTCATCTTTCGCAAGCCGCTGAGGTCTCTGAGTCCATACTGCATCCTAATCGACCCATTTTTCTTCATGACCGACTATATTCGCCACCCAACCGATGTTGAATTTCCTCGATGAATCCGATTCTATGAGTTTCTTCACTCGCCAACGATTGCCTCCAATATTTGTGGATCTAAACCGCCTTTTGCCGTTGTTGACAGTTTGACATCCGCCTTGATGTTGAAGCGATGTGTCGCCACATTAGGATCGAAGTCCCCGCATGTCCTCGTAACTCCGCGTAATACATCGATATACTCCCTAATTAGGGCAATCAACTCTTCCTTTCTTCCGAGAGCGTATTGTCGATATTAATGAGCTTAGGATGCTCTTCATCACCCATATTAACTCGACTACCTCATCCTTAGTGGGGTTCTCTTTGTTCGAACTATCCCCAAGCTGCTCTTGGAGTTGATGGATCCATGGGTCTTCCCGCGTTGGCATGTCTTCATCACTCTCAACGATGGCGAGATCAAGCGGAAGCCATATTTGACATTAAAGCCTTGAAAGCCTCTCAGAAGTGGTTAGCCGAAATCCAGAGAAGAATCGGGCGAATGTCGAGTCTCCCTCAAGGGTGGATTATTATCAATCGATACGAGCATTCATCTTCGAGGAGATTAGTATCCCAATCCCCTTCTAAATGCATAGTAATTATCAGGCCCTCTTGGGACATATCTTTGCTCTGGGAGGGACTCGGGGACCTGCTTAGAAACATAGACCTTCTCCTTGCGTCAAGTCATACCCCCATCTCTTCATGATACCCGGTGTTTCTAGACTATATCTGAATGTGTGGAGGATAGGTCTATTATCGTCTTCGTCGTTTAAGAAATGATTATTTGGGCGCATCTCCTTTCAAGTAAACCAAGTCTTTTCACTACTCGATCTTGGGGATGGCAGTCTTTGTCCCAAAGGTCTGAGCTGCTGTGCAAAGCAAGATGGCCAGAGTTGGCGGTGCAACTCTGGATCATTGTATAAACTGTCATCACATCATTCAAAGACAAAGGATACTCTAAATCGTCATTTATTGATTCATCGGCAATTTGCCAATTACAATGTTCATCGGCGATTCTTCATCGTCAAGATTGATTACAAGGGGTACAATGTCATTTAAAACAAAACCTCCACTATAACCAAGCGGCTTGATCGGCTTCTTCACCGTGTCCGTTGCCTTGGTAGATGATTGATTTGGACTCATTACAGTAGAGGAGAGAATCGGTGAAATAATTCTCCATCCCTTAAGCGGTTGTTTGTCGCGACCCGTCTTGACCTCATTATTAGTGTCTACATATTTGAGACGATGAAGAGTAGAGGGGACTATAACATTATTGTGGATCCAAAATTGACCCAACAATAAGTTATAGGAAGTCTCGCGTCAATCACATAGCGGTGACTTAGGACTTTAAGTCCCCATTTGGCACTTTATGGATCTTACCTGGCGAGACCCGTGGTGTTAAATCCATAAATCATGCTGTTGATGCGGCTCTTGGGCGGGAATCGAATGATACATGGCCGAGGGCATGATGCTCCCAGTGGAACGGATCGACTTGGATCAGTTAACTTCACTGAGCCAATATACGGTGAAGTATAGCGGCCTATCGTGCTTGGAATTCCCGATCGCATATCCTCCTTTGTAAAAGTGATCACGGGAAGTGTTTAGTCGCAAGGTTGCATTCTTTGGGCGACTCTTACGGACTTGGCTGAATGCGGGTGAGAAAACCTCGAATCGGCGGGGGCTTCTGAAAACTTCTCTTGTCTCTTTTGACAACATAGCAGTTCGTAAGAGTGATTCTTGCGGGAATATTAGCCAATTGGCCCATGGCGTCGAGCGATATGGGGAGTTGAAGTTCGATTTATCTCTTCAATCGGTGAATCGAGGCGCCGGAGTTGAACTTCACGTGGTACATTTATCTTCGCCTTTGAGTGAGGGTGTTGTTGGTACCCCGGCTCGGCGGTGTCTTGGCATTTGGGTGGAGATTTGGGGTACTTGTATTTATACCGTGTCGCTCCTTGTGGCGTGAGCTTCGAGTTCCCCTTGGACGGTTGGAATGTTACCACACATTCGTCATCTCCCTCGAATTGCGGAGTAGCATGGCATGCCTTTCCGTTTTGATTTTTTCTTGATGAGGAAGAGGCTACCCATTGCTCATCCTCAAGCAGGAATCCACGGGGATTTAGCCATTTGAAATTTGTATATGATACAAGACCTTTCGGCGTTGCTTGTGTGGGTGGTGGTTCACCGTCTTCATTGGACTTTGACTACGGTTTGGGTTCAAACCATGTCAATGTGCGACCAAAAGCTTATGGACACGCATTTGCTCCGACCTTCTTTTCTTTGGGCGGCTTCATAGTGATGACCCTACGTCAATTAAAGCACGGATTTTGTCCTTAAAGTGAAGCGAGGATTTAGTGGGTGATGAATTGCCGTGATGATCTGTAGCGATATTTGGGTGGTTAGTCCTCATTGCTTCCTCTTGATTGGAGTGGAGCTTGATCTTGTTATTTTCGACCAGGATATTTGAAGAGGCCAGGGAATCTAAATTAGTCCCTAAAGGAATAGGACTTGGGAATCTCGGCTCACGGGAACCTGTTCGTGGCGGGTTGCCGTTGATTGTTACTGTTCTGCGGGCCGTTCTTCTTGTTGTTCTTTTCTGGCGGGGTTGGTTGGAGTTGGAGCGTTTGGTTACATAGCCGCCTTGGCTTGGTCTTTCCCTTTGCGTGGGACAAAGTTAAGCGGAGTTTTATGGTGGCCTCTTTCCGCCTTTTCCTCTTGAGGAACCTTTGGCTTGCTCTCCATGAACTTTCAAATCCTTCCGCGTTATAGGCGGTCTTTGTCCCCATTGCCTCTAGCACATCTATCGACAAGTTGTTATGGCGGTGCGGAGGATAAACTCTTACGTTATTGGATCGACCGGTTCATTGCCTTGTTAGAATCGTTTGACAAAGATATCTATAGTTTCTCCGTCCTTACGTTTCGTCAAGCAATGTTCGATCGATGCCGATGTCGTCATCGAAAAGTGGTGAAACTAGATTCCATGTCGTCCGTTTGTGAATGCTCCCGGCTTGAGGCGGTGCCAATCGAGCTGACCCAAGAAGTACAAGCGAATGCCAGAACCATCGGGGCTCGTTTCAGGATATTATCCCATGCGACTTGAAATAAATCAAGTCTTTGCGTCGAGAACCCTTCCATCAAGCGGTGTGAAGTTTATTAAATTAAACTTTCTTTGGGTATGGGATTGATTCCCTCCCTAGGATATGGGCAAGGGATGCGGTTTTCTTCACCTCGGCGGAAATCAATGAGTTGATTTTGCTCTCGAGTCTTTGATCTTGCGGCTTTCATGGCGGCAACATCTACATTATCGCGGCGTTCGTGGATCGGGGAGGGTTATCATCCTCTTGTATTTCCTCACAGTGCGAATTTGTCATCTTGATGATGTTGATCTGCACTTCGATTCACCTCGATGTTTCGTCAAGGCTTGGATCTGTTGATCATGCATTTCCCTCATCGTTGCATGGCCGGCTCCATCTCTAGCTTGAAGTTTTCCGTTGCTTATTCAGCTTCATCTAGCATTTTAGCCACTTGATCTATCGCGATCATGGCGTTTCTTAGGGGCTCCCTTCGCTGAATCTGATGTGATCAGAGGCAATTCGCGAACCAATATCGGCGCATCATCCTCGCGGGTATCCTTTGAAGCTTGTAATTATCACGGACCGTCGGGGATAGTCGGACCATAAGCGAGTTAGCAGTTGCGATCGCTGAGGATGGCGAGTGGCGGCGATTCTTTGCGGTCATGTTATTAGTGACCTCGGCGAATTCATCCTCTCGGGATGTCATCCTTCTGAGTCGCCTTGACCTGGGTCTCCGGCGTGTTGGTGCTAAGCCTGCGGAAGACCGATACCCTTTCGGAGTTTCTTGGAATTGCACTCGAAGCACCGTCTTTTCTTTGGGCGGCTTCATAGTGATGACCCCTACGTCAATTAAAGCACGGATTTTGTCCTTAAGGTGAAGCGAGGATTTAGTGGGGTGATGAATTGCCTGTGATACTTGCGATATTTTGGGTCGTTAGTCCTCATTGCTTCCTCTTGATTGAATTGGAGGGAGCTTGATCTTGTTATTTTCGACCAGATATTTGAAGAGGCCGGAATCTCGTCGTCCCTAAAGGAATAGGACTTGGGAATCTCTACGAGGCCTTCTTTACGTGGCGGGGTTGCCCGTTGATTGTGCTGTTCGCGGCCGTTCTTCTTGTTGTTCTTCTTCTTTGGGGTTGGAGTTGGAGCGTTTGGTTCATAACCGCCGCCTTGGCACAGTCTTTCCCTTTGCGTGGGACAAAGTTAAGCGGAGTTTTATTTGTCGGTGGCCTCTTTCCGCCTTTTCCTCTTGAGGAACCTTCGGCTTGCTCTCCATGAACTTTCAAATCCTTCCGCGTTATAGGCGGTCTTTGTCCCCATTGCCTCTAGCACATCTATCGACAAGTTGTTATGGCGGTGCGGAGGATAAACTCTTACGTTATTGGATCGGCGGTTCATTGCCTTGTTCGAATCGTTTGACAAAGATATCTATAGTTTCTCCGTCCTTACGTTTCGTCAAGCAATGTTCGATCGATACCGGTATCGTCATCGAAGAAATTGGTGAAACTAGATTCCATGTCGTCCCGGTATGAATGCTCCGGCTTGAGACGGCGGTACCAATCGGCTGACCCCGAAGGGTACCAGCGAATGACCGAACCATCGGGGCTCGTTTAGGATATTATCCCAGTGCGACTTGAAATAAATCAAGTCTTTGCGTCGGGAACCCTTCGATCAAGCGGTGTGAAGTTTATTAAATTAAACTTTCTTTGGGTATGGGATTGATTCCCACTCCCTAGGATATGGGCAAGGGATGCGGTTTTCTTCACCTCTGGCGGAAATCAATGAGTTGATTTTGCTCTCAGTCTTTGATCTTGTCGCTTTCATGGCGGCAACATCTACATTATCTTGCGGCGTTCGTGGATCGGGGAGGGTTATCATCCTCTTGTATTTCCTCACAGTGCGAATCATTTGTCATCTTGATCGATGTTGATCTGGTGACTCGATTCACCTCGATGTTTCGTCAAGGCTTGGATCTGTTGATCATGCATTTCCCTCATCGTGCATGGCCAGCTCCATCTCTAGCTTGAAGTTTTCCGTTGCTTATTCAGCGCTTCATCTAGCATTTTAGCCACTTGATCTATCGCGATCATGGCGTTTCTTGGGGGCTCCTTCGCTAGATACGGTGTGATCGAGGCAATTCGCGGAGCCAATATCGGCGCATCATCCTCGCGGGTATCCCTTTCGAAGCTTGTCATTATCACGGACCGTCGGATAGTCGGACCATAAGCGAGTTAGCGTTGCGTCTGGGATGGCCGTGGCGGCGATTCTTTGCGGTCATGTTATTAGTGACCTCGGCAATTCATCCTCGGGATGTCATCCTTCTGGTCGCCTTGACCTAGGTCTCGGCGTGTTGGTGCTAAGCCTGCGGAAGACCGATACCCTTTACGGGTTTCTTGCGGCAATTGCACTCGAGAGCACCGTCTTGATGAGCTTGGAGCACAAGCATGACCGCGTCAATTTAGGGGAATCCCTTCAAGATTTTCGTACCCTTGCGGTAGTACGGCTCATCGGTGTGTGTAAGACAATGCTGCGTGTGTTGGCGTGATCTCTTGGGTATAACGTCGTCGTCATCGGGCGAGGCGTCTCCTTAGAATGGCCAAAACTATCGAAAGTAACTTCGCCTTGACTTCGCTTATGTGGCGTGAAGTTTAGGGACTCTGGACTTGATCTTTAATCCGGTTGGAGATGTCGCGAGAATCTCGGTCCTTTATGGAGCAGTGCGGCCTCTGTATGAGGAGTGACCCGTGATCCCGAGAGGACCAGCGATCTTTGATAGTTGGTTTGGTGGTGGTGGCGGAGTTGGCTTCACCATCGGTTCAGTCGCGAGCACCTTTGACCTTGGCGCCGTCGGTCTTGGGCTTTGGTGTTGAATTTGCAGCGCTGCGGTCTTCGGCTTAAGTGCGTGGTTGGGGCACCATTAGACTTGGGCCTCAAACACGGTGGTAGGTCGGCGACTTCTTTACCACCTCCTTCTTCAATTCCGCGAGCTGTTGTACCAAAGCTCGTGCCTGCATAAGGAGTCTTGGCGGCGTTCGGATCGCGCTCTGAAGTGTGGAAGCGATTCCGTTTGACACGGACCCACTCGTTGGTTGGCGGCTTGGATAGGCCGTCGATCACTTGGTGAAGCCTCTGCGTAAGCTGGATCTTAGATCCGCCGTGCGGACCCCATCCACGGATTGCATGGCCTTGGCATGTTTGCGTGCCATGCTTTGTCGTCGCCTTTGTCGGGCTCGCTTGGAGAGTCGGCGCATCATCGGCGTTCATCTCGGCGCCATCGGACTTCGAGCGAAGGGATTTCGCTACTGCGGTAGCGAGGTTGGACTTCGCCGTCTGGGGCTCTACCTCGGAGGCCCATCGGGTTCTCCTTGCGGCGGAGATCTTCTTGGGCGGCGAGAACTGGATCACGGAAGGCGAGGAAAGATACTCCTCGTGCCTGGCGGTGAACTTCGAACTTCGACCTCTTCCTCCACGGGATAGGGATCCGCGGTTGCGTACGGCGACCTCCGATCTGAGGTCGGTGGCTCCCTTGTGGTCGCCGGCTTGTTCGCGGTAAAAGTTGGGATGATTGTCATTGATTTGAGCTGTTACAAACTTGATCGCTGAAACAAATTCAAAGAGAAATATCGCCTTTTATTTTAAGGCTTACAATGAAAATCAAAAGATTACAACTTTTATCCTTTTGAACAAACACGAGGATCTGTTATATCGAGGTCCCGCTTGCGTGGGTTCTTTGCACGTGCGGGACTTTTGTGTCCGTGGACCACAGCGCAATTCAATCGATGTAAGCGGGTTACGGAACTACAGATGTAAAGGGCTCGTTTCACAAAGGAAGCGAAGCGCTGAGGATCACACTCACGAAGGAGAGGATCGCTGCGGGGATCACACCCACGAAGGAGAGGATCGCGGGCGGGTGAGATCTACTAGGAGAAATCCTGGCTATCCACGAGGTTAAGGCGAAGCTTAACCTAGAGGGTATCTGTAGTTTGACCTGAATTGATTACCTTCCGCTTGTAGATCGGGCGTCAAGCGGACTTGTGCTGCGCCGGTGCTTTCCGGAGCGGTCGTCGGCGGCTCGCGGATCTCGTGAGAACTCTTGAGAAAATCCTCGAAGATCGCTCAAGCCCAAAAGCCAAATCCTCCAAAATCCCAAGTCCAAAGTCCTCTCTAATCCGCCCTCCTCGAAGAAGACACCCCCTATTTATACAAATGGAGTGTTGATAACCACTTGGTAGAACCACCTCGACCAAGTTGGCGAGTGGCTCGACAAAGTGGCAACTCTCCTGGCAGTGTAATGACTTCAGCGTCGTTTTCGGCGTTTTTCGTCTCGGGTTCCATCGTACTTGATTAGGGACTAACTCTTGGTTCGTTCGGTTCAACGATCGAAATCAATCGTCCGTTCAAGTCCGGTTTAAACCGTGCTTGTGACGCTGTGGGTTCGCCGTCGAGTTCGCGTCTTAACGATTCGACGTCCGTATCATTCGATGGGTTGTCATTCGCCGACTCCCTGTCACGAGTTGGTTTCGGGGATCTTGTAAGTATTTTTCAACGCCTACAACGAGAAGATTGGAGGTGAAACGACGAAGAAACTAGGTAAAATAGATCGACCGTGCAGCAACAGCATCAATAAAGCCATCTGATCACTCGACATCAGACGTCTGATTTGAAAATAGGTGTCTGGATTTCTGACATCAGACGTCTGATTTGAAAAATCAGACGTCAGACATCCAGACATCTAATTTGAAAATCAGACGCCTGGTGAGGGATAGGAGACGTCTGATCGGGGTTATGACAAAAACTGTGTTTCGGTTGTTTTGTCAGAGATGTTTGATTTTACTTGGGAGATGTCTGATTGATGTTTCAGATGTCTAGTTATTTTATTCAGCTATCTAATTTGATTCTGAATCATTTTTAACTTTTTGATGAATTATAGTTTAGTTTGATTAGACTAATTATCAATTTTAACCTTGTTTAAAGAGAGAATGTGAGCATTTGTTGATGTATGAGTAATCCCATGAGATACCTATATACATATGTAGTGGTTTTGATCACTTTCGGACAACCAGATTACATGTTAAATGATATATATATATATATATATATATATATATATATATATATATATATATATATATATATATATATATATATATATATATATATATATATATATATATATATATATATATATATATATATATATATATATATATATATATATATATATATATATATATATATGAACTTAAGTTCATAATGAATAGTGGTGCACCAACTTTTCTAACCACTCATCTTGCTTTGGGATCCGTGAAAGATATAAAGGCCACTTTGAGATTTGTGCATCACAAATCTCAAGACAAGATGAGTGGATAAAAAGTTGGTGCATCACTATTCATTATGAACTTAAGTTCATAGAACTATATATATATATATATATATATATATATATATATATATATATATATATATATATATATATATATATATATATATATATATATATATATATATATATATATATAAGAACTTTGATCCACTTAAGTGAATAAGTAAAGTTGTCCACCCAACTTTTCCTCCCTCCATTTTTCCTTGGGATCCATGCAAGATATGAATTCATTTTTTATTTGTTCATGCTACACATCTCAAGAGAAGATGGAGGGAGGAAAAATTAGTGGACAAATTCCTGTCCACTTAAGAGGTTCATAACAACACATATATATATATATATATATATATATATATATATATATAGAGAGAGAGAGAGAGCAAGGCTCTATGAACTTAAGTTCATAATGAATAGTGGTGCACCAACTTTTTATCCACTCATCTTGTCTTGAGATTTGTGATGCACAAATCTCAAAGTGAACTTTATATCTTTCACGGATCCCAAAGCAAGATGAGTGGTTAGAAAAATGGTGCACCACTATTCATTATGAACTTAAGTTCATAATGAATAGTGGTGCACCAACTTTTTATCCACTCATCTTGTCTTGAGATTTGTGATATATATATATATATATATATATATATATATATATATATATATATATATATATATATATATATATATATATATATATATATATATATATATATATATATATATATATATATATATATATATATATATATATATATATATATATATATATATATATATATATATAAGAACTTTGATCCACTTAAGTGAATAAGTAAAGTTGTCCACCCAACTTTTCCTCCCTCCATTTTTCCTTGGGATCCATGCAAGATATGAATTCATTTTTTATTTGTTCATGCTACACATCTCAAGAGAAGATGGAGGGAGGAAAAATTAGTGGACAAATTCCTGTCCACTTAAGAGGTTCATAACAACACATATATATATATATATATATATATATATATATATATATATAGAGAGAGAGAGAGAGAGCAAGGCTCCTATGAACTTAAGTTCATAATGAATAGTGGTGCACCAACTTTTTATCCACTCATCTTGTCTTGAGATTTGTGATGCACAAATCTCAAAGTGAACTTTATATCTTTCACGGATCCCAAAGCAAGATGAGTGGTTAGAAAAATGCACCTGTCATTATGAACTTAAGTTCATAATGAATAGTGGTGCACCAACTTTTTATCCACTCATCTTGTCTTGAGATTTGTGATATATATATATATATATATATATATATATATATATATATATATATATATATATATATATATATATATATATATATATATATATATATATATATATATATATATATATATATATATATATATATATATATATATATATATATATATATATATATATATATATATATATAAACTTAAGTTGATAGGGAATAGTCATCCACCAACTTTTCTATCCATTGATGTTGCCTTGGGATCCGTGAAAGATATAAAGCTCATTTTGAGATTTGTGTGCATCTTGATTTCACGGATCTCAAGCAAGATCAATGGATATAAAAGTTAAGACACTCCTCCCTATCAACTTAAGTTTATAAACTTCTCTCTCTCTCTCTATATATATATATATATATATATATATATATATATATATATATATATATATATATATATATATATATATATATATATATATATATATATATATATATATATATATATATATAGAGAGAGAGAGAGAGAGAGAGAGAGCTTGCTACAATCCACTTAAGTGGATAACAAACATCATCCTCCCAACTTTTTAACCACACATCTTCCCTTTAGATTTGTCTTTATCAGCCACAAATCTCAAAGATGGTATCATATCTTTCATGGATCCCAAGGCATATCTAATGGACAAAAATTTAGGAGGATGGATTTCCTTATCCACTTAAGTGGATTAAAGTTATTCTCTATATATATATATATATATATATATATATATATATATATATATATATATATATATATATATATATATATATATATATATATATATATATATATATTAGCTAAAGGTGAATGAACAGTTAAATAAATATCATTTTAATTAATTAGTGCTAGAGTTGATAATATATTAGGATGTTACCTAATCATTGTACATGTAGACGGGTGTAAAGAACTGTATCTTAGACTATGAAGTGTACCCCAATGTAGTTAGTCCTAATACATAATTTGACTACACAGTTGATCCTTGACTTGGATCATTCTGGTTAGTACTAGCTAGATTGTGTGAGATCGTCATAGAATATAGATTTTAGTGCATAACATTACATGTACAAGTTAAATAATAGCGGGATGGGGATAAGTTATGAGATGAATCACGTCCTAAGGTAGGTTGGCTGACTATGGTCCGACGTAAATACTTATTTGATGATTTTGTATTAGTTATGTGTAACCACCTCAAGTGGCAGGCTCAATCATTTCATATCTAAATAAGAGCGCAATTAATCTCTTTAATTCGTTGTTTATGTTTGTAATATATGCTGCGTGCACAACAGCACTTGATATATCCTTTTGAGGCTTATGATCGCTTTTGTTGATTCATATATCCTTTCTTGTCTAGATGATAAGGATTTAATAATTATTGTGCAGGTAAACATTGATTCTTGCAGTTCTCCATATTTTTTTGCTTAAACCTTACGTCTAATCCTTTTTATGACCTTACGTCTAATCCTTTTTATGACCTTCGTCTAATCCTTTTTATGACCTTCGTCTAATCCTTTTTATGACCTTCGTCTAATCCTTTTTATGACCTTCGTCTAATCCTTTTTATGACCTTCGTCTAATCCTTTTTATGACCTTCGTCTAATCCTTTTTATGACCTTCGTCTAATCCTTTTTATGACCTTCGTCTAATCCTTTTTATGACCTTCGTCTAATCCTTTTTATGACCTTCGTCTAATCCTTTTTATGACCTTCGTCTAATCCTTTTTATGACCTTCGTCTAATCCTTTTTATGACCTTCGTCTAATCCTTTTTATGACCTTCGTCTAATCCTTTTTATGACCTTCGTCTAATCCTTTTTATGACCTTCGTCTAATCCTTTTTATGACCTTCGTCTAATCCTTTTTATGACCTTCGTCTAATCCTTTTTATGACCTTCGTCTAATCCTTTTTATGACCTTCGTCTAATCCTTTTTATGACCTTCGTCTAATCCTTTTTATGACCTTCGTCTAATCCTTTTTATGACCTTCGTCTAATCCTTTTTATGACCTTCGTCTAATCCTTTTTATGACCTTCGTCTAATCCTTTTTATGACCTTCGTCTAATCCTTTTTATGACCTTCGTCTAATCCTTTTTATGACCTTCGTCTAATCCTTTTTATGACCTTCGTCTAATCCTTTTTATGACCTTCGTCTAATCCTTTTTATGACCTTCGTCTAATCCTTTTTATGACCTTCGTCTAATCCTTTTTATGACCTTCGTCTAATCCTTTTTATGACCTTCGTCTAATCCTTTTTATGACCTTCGTCTAATCCTTTTTATGACCTTCGTCTAATCCTTTTTATGACCTTCGTCTAATCCTTTTTATGACCTTCGTCTAATCCTTTTTATGACCTTCGTCTAATCCTTTTTATGACCTTCGTCTAATCCTTTTTATGACCTTCGTCTAATCCTTTTTATGACCTTCGTCTAATCCTTTTTATGACCTTCGTCTAATCCTTTTTATGACCTTCGTCTAATCCTTTTTATGACCTTCGTCTAATCCTTTTTATGACCTTCGTCTAATCCTTTTTATGACCTTCGTCTAATCCTTTTTATGACCTTCGTCTAATCCTTTTTATGACCTTCGTCTAATCCTTTTTATGACCTTCGTCTAATCCTTTTTATGACCTTCGTCTAATCCTTTTTATGACCTTCGTCTAATCCTTTTTATGACCTTCGTCTAATCCTTTTTATGACCTTCGTCTAATCCTTTTTATGACCTTCGTCTAATCCTTTTTATGACCTTACGTCTAATCCTTTTTATGACCTTACGTCTAATCCTTTTTATGGACCCACTTCTTCAGGTAATGAAGTAAGTCCAACTGTAGCGGACCAAGCTTACTTGAATAAGTAGGTTATGAGAAAATAGCCCGAGCCATGCTGTAGCAAAAATATAAACAATACTAGTTTAATTATTTATTTATTCAGTGAATACTTCATGATATTTCTCTAAGTATAATTATCCAGTTTTGATGGCTGTATTTGAGCCAAGACTTGTATCTATCTTTGAATATTGAAGCTATCTATCTAGTGGATTTGACATTTGGACAATTTGATATATCTCTTTCTTATTTCCACTTGATATTTCTGTGATGTTAATGTTGTTATGATGAGACCTGCACTTTTATGTATATTTATATTGTGAGTGATTGTGGATGTATATAACAAAACATGTTACATGGTATTTATAGAACACTTTATCTTTTTGGTTCTATAAATATTTTGCATACCAAGTCATTTCCCGTGAGCAGGGTGTGACAGAGGACCATGTAACAATCTGAATTTTCTATCTCCTAGGTGATCTGCCGTAGAGAATCCAAACATGGTCTAGTACTGCACATATCACAATGCATGTCCATATCATCCATCAGGGAGTTCCAATCCAAGCTGCTAAGACCCACCACCATATATCTTATGTCAGTGTCATGCAGGATAACTTGTTATAATACAGTTATCTTATATTAATTATATATTAAAGACAAATTTAAGAAATCTCTAAATTATATCACATCTACATCCAAAGTGACTAATCTCAAGTGCATGATCTACTAAAATAATTGCAAGAGGTATTCTAACAACTATTTCTCTAAATTATATCCAAATAATATATCGACAATAATATTTTTATTAATATTCAAGAATATTATATAAATTCTACTAAATGTTCCGTGGCACACTATACTACTGCAGTACTATGAACATTGACAAGTCGCCCAATAGGAAATGTATCTACCCTTGAGTGACTCTTTTCCTCCCCTATGGGAAAATGTACCTACCCTTGAGTATCCTCAAATATTACACTTGTTAATATTCCATGTTCTCCCTTGACCCACCTTTTGATTAAACAAACCCCAAATTTCTTAATAACACAAAGAAAAGAAAAATACTATTGGCAGATGAAAACAAAAAATAATCAATCTTCAACTCACTGATTATTAACCAATAAAAGAGGAGGAAAAAACAAACTTTGCTGATGAAAAACCGATTGTCAAAAAGAAAAAAAAAAGGCTAACACACATCAGACTGGCAAATGGGCCCCACATTCACAAATCAAAAAGTATAATCAGTCGCAATAAACAAAGAATATTGCCTTTTAATAAACAATTTTTAAGTCTGCTGCCCCTTCTGCCTCGCCAAAATCTCCCCTAAAACTTGTTCCCAAAACACCCCTTCGGCAATCTCAAGGGTCCGCTCAGCCGTCGATGCCTCCAAGGCTCCCCCCCTTCAAATCTCCTCCTCCTCCATTCATATCCCAAGTCTCAGCCCTCTGACTCGAAAAAAGCTCTTCAAACTCACGAGAAAAAAATATGGCCCTTTTCTCCCCAAAATGCCCCTCCTCTTCCCATTTTGCCCCCGCTCAGCAGCGCCTTAATCCCTCTCCCGTTCTATCCTCTCGAAAATGGGTCTCTCCTAAGTTGTCTAAGAAGAGGCAATGGCGTGTTGTTCGCGTCCAAGAAGGTGATTATTTGTCTTTTCTTCAGATTATATAATTTTAATTGCTTTTTGATTTCTGGGTCGCGGTCAAAATTTGATCTTGATGAGGGATTATGGTGTTTATTGTCTGGTATGAGTCGAAGAATCCATATATTGAGAAGTTTATTTGAACTGAACTTTTTTACCAATTTGGTTCTGCAATTTTTAGCTCTGATTAAATCGTTATATTCTGAGATATGTAGTGAATTATGCGTGGTTAAGTAATCAAGTTGCTTGCTCCTTGGTTGTTACTGCCTAAAGAGCTAGTTTGGGAGCTTTTATGTCTTGGATTTTCTGCAATTTTTCATTTTTATGAGAAAATAGGGGGGGCCTTGGCCCAATTTATTGATTAAGAGAATTAAAAAAGATGAGGATACAACTGTTGAACCAAATGTAGTAATTGAAGTTACCCATATCTTGGTTTTGTAGACAAGCTGTACTACATTGTAGATGATATCCGTCGTTGAAGAGTTCATCCTATTGCATATTCTTTGTTTTTTCTCTTTTTAAATCAACCATATAACCGCAATACTAGTGCAAATCCAATCATCACAAAGATTTGATTGCATGTTGGATGACTTCCAATCATTCCAAAACTCTGAAATAGATAGTGGGCAAGAGTTAGGCCGAAGTTTATCCATAACCGGACTCCACACTTATCTCGCAAAGCAACACTCCAGTAGAATATGCTGAGATGCAAAATTGCAAAATATAGAAAATAGAGAAACATTCATACCTTGCTTCGCGAGATTAACCTTCGTAGGAAGATAATCTGATATGGATAACCAAGCATGGATCTGGAGGGAAAATTTCCATTTTTATGAATGATATAGTTTTTATGTAGATATAAGTTCACAACTAGAACAAGAATTCTGAGCTAATCCATCAGTGAAAGTTGGATTCGCTGGAATTCTAGCATCTTGAAAACCTTAAATCTCTTGTTGACCTCTATTTCCTGTGTGATTTCGTTTTATTGGTGTTTCTTAATTATATGATTTCTGTTGTTATATTTGATTGGTTCTGTTTGTAATGGACCTGGTTTTTGTAGGTAGTAGTACTATGGACATGATTCAAATTTCATATGATCAGTTGTAAAGCGGATGTTAAACCCCTATCTATCTCAAGCTTTTTTTTTTTTTTTTTTTGGTCAAGCTGTCTTTGTAATAGGGATAGAAAGCAGGCTTGCCATAACACTAAAAGAGATGGTTAATTGGGAAGTGTACCTAATTTTATTGGTAGGCAGTTTATGTTTATGCAACTAGGAAACGTACTCTGCAAGTCCTATAGACCGCTGAAGAGTACAAGAAAGATGATAATTTAGAAAGACTTGTATTGAGATTGTTATTATCAGTTATCCTCCTTACTGAAGTTGGCTAGTCCTTGAGTGGATGCGTTGTTTCAATGCTGTTAAAGCCCTTGGACAAGTGAGACTTCCGTTATGTGAGCCACAGTTGTCTACTCCCATGAAAGTATTTACTAGCTTGGTGAAGTAAATACTAAATAGTTTCCTGGGCATCATCCAGTCATTCACATTTGGTGAATGTGTTTACTTTCTTGATATCTTTCATTTTTACACCTGGCTTCTACTCAATTTGATTGCACAAAAGCTGAAATCTGTGTTGTTTCAGCGTGAAAACATACGTTCATCTAGGGGCTGCTATTCAATTGTGTTCTTTAATGATTGAGGCAGTTGTCTGAAAGGGACTTTTTTGAGATTGGGACCTCTTGAGGATTTTTCCGAGAGATTTTATGAGGCTAGTGTTATTGGAGACTGATAATTTTGGAGGTCTTTTGTTACTATCGAATATTTTAGTTCAAAAACATTCTAACTAAAGTAAAATCAAATTATTATTAGTAAATAGCACTAAGTAGTTAGTTTATCAGGATACATATATGAATATTTCATAACTAACATTTAGTTATTAGTTGATTCAAGATTTAATAATTCTTTTGTTATTTTTAGTTTGCAAGCTCATTAAGTATATAAAATTTTTGAAACAGTATTAAACTACTGATATGGCTACAATGTTCTTTATTTTCTCATATTCAATTGTATGCTTGTTATTTGTTAAAGACATAATGAAGTTTTTCTCGTTTAGTATTAAAGATTAAGCTTGGCAGGCTGCCCATTTAAACAGTTGTCTTTTTCTTAAAACAATTGTTGATCTTGCAAAATTGCTAAATTGGCTGTTATAGTAGCGACAATCTGGCATATGTGTCTGTATCTTGAGTTATAAAAAGGTGACGAGTCCATTTCTCGAATATGTTTGCTAGAATAGAGTTCTAATACATTTTTGGAACTTATGGTAATCTAAAGTTTCTAATATTTCTGTTTTAATATTGACAAAATGTCCTGAAGTGCATGTTCATATTTTTCTACATCCCATTGACAACCCTTCATCTCTTGATCAATCTTCCTCAAGTTCTATTTTTTTTAAATCCTTTACGTTTGAATGTGCGTATACTTGCACATAATTCTAGGTTTTCCCCTAAAGTTTATATTACTTATAATAGCAGGCTCTACCGTACCTGTGGACCCTGTCAAAGAGATCCCTGTGGAAAAAGCTGGTAATGGTGTATTGCCAGCTATATCTTCTTCTGAATTTCTTGATGCAACGGGTAAGAAAGGCGGGGAGTCAACAGTTAGTATAACAGTTGTTGGAGCATCTGGGGACCTTGCGAAGAAGAAAATATTTCCCGCACTGTTTGCACTTTATTATGAAGATTGCCTTCCTCAGGTTTGGTTTATTATAAACTTTTTCTTTAAAATTTTTTCTTTTACTGAAGAGGTTTCCGGACAATATTGTGCACTTCACACGTTTATATTACCACATTTTATTATCCCTGCAGCATTTTACCATTTTTGGTTATGCTCGTAGTAAGATGACAGATGCGGAATTAAGAACTATGGTCAGCAAAACACTCACCTGCAGAATAGACAAAAGGTGATCACTGCTCTAGGTCTTATATTCACTTGTCTTTTTTATTTTATTCTTTTCCTTCTTGCTTCAACTGTAGAACGTTGCATGAAGTTGTATTTCATTTTCTCCAGTGATTTCTTCTACTTTGCAGGGAGAATTGTAGTGACAAGATGGAACAGTTTCTGAAAAGATGCTTCTATCATTCAGGTCAATATGACTCTGAAGAGCACTTTGCTGGGCTGGATAAGAAGCTGAAAGCGCATGAGGTAGTGTGATTTTTTGCATTATAACATGTTGATGACTCATTATACTTGGGTTCATTTAATGGCTTCTCATAACCTTAGTAACTTCTGATGCTATTACCTGAGCATGTGAATGATTTTTGGTCTAGAGGAAAATCATTTAGAGGTCACCTGGTATTGCATCTTGACATGTTATTCAGTGTTAAACCTAAGGTACTCTGGACATTCTCTAGATATCTCTGGCCTGTCATGTTTAATTTAAACATTGTTATTAAGCTTATATTGTTAGGTGTGCATGCTTTTTTAGCATCTCAAGGTTGATCCTTTCTAGTTAAGTCTACAACTTATGCATGCCTTAAGGAAATACCTACTGCAGAATCGCAAATAGGAAAACTGCCATGAAATCTGTTCAAAATCTTTGGATTGTCATATTAATTGGTGTTTTGGACGTGCTTTATACAGAATCCCAAATAGGAAGAATTGCCATGAAAATATGTTCGGATTAAGGTCATATTAATTAGAGAGGTAGGTTGGCTTCTAACCTAACCATTTAGTTGATTCTTCATACTGACCTTTAGTGTTATGCAAGTGATACTGTTGAGACAAACGAAGATGGCTACATTAAGCATGATGTCAAACACCCATACAGATGATCAAAATATATCTAATGGTATTAACAGAAATATCAACAACCATATGGATGGTGACTCTAAGTATGCTTGTTTTTTCTCGAGGGCCTTTATTAGTTGAAGTATAGAATTACTTGTCTTTCATATGTAGTTTTATCTTTGGTTAGGGGTCTTGACAGTGGTTTTTCTTTTGAGTGTTTTAACATACTATAATCTATGTTAACAAAGACCAAATAGATTCTAATGGATGGAAGTTTTAAGATGGGTATATAGGGTTCAATGAAACTTTGATAACCTTATGGTCTCATTATTTGTGCCAACATTTTGCACCCTTTTGTGTTCGAAAATATAGACTTAGCTATGTGAAGGAACAACAGATATTTAAGGAAGGAGAAAAAGGCCTTTTTTGTGAGAGGGTGGGGTAGGTGATTTCATTTCGGTCGTTCGTAAATTTTAGGCGGCCCAAGCCCACATTGAAGTTAATCTGACCGAGGTTAGTGTAATCCAAGAATGATTAATTATAACATTTTAGTACATATGCGCCGGCCAAACCCACTCTGAAGTTAGTCTGAAGCAGCTAGGACTAATCCAAGAATGAGTAAAGAATAAGGACAAATATACTAAAAGTGTATATACCATTTTTAGTAAATTTAAACGCGTAGTTTCAAGGCCTAACAGTCTTGGTCAAGAGGCATACCAGAACCTCTAATCCATGGTTCAGATGATCCTTGTGCAATAAAAATAAGGGCATCTGTGCCACTATTTCAAAAATATCTGACAGTGTAGCTGAAACAATGCTGTCATTGTCTACTTTTTAATAGGGTTCTGAGGTTCAATTAGTTTACCATACCAATCAGCCAAGGTTGACATGGACCTAAGTCAACCATGTTCAGCTTGATTAATCTCTATTACGTTTGTTACATAACATTCTTTTATGTTAAGTATTAACTGATACTTTAAGTTTTCCTCCGGCACTAGAATTCAATCTAACAGTTAATGTTTTTTCTTCATATGAGATACAATAAGTCAATGGTTACTATGATGAAGGTTGATTCCTACAGTAATGGGTTTTACATGTTCTGCATTAGCTAAAATATAATGTTTCTGGATCTCATGTTTATAGTTTGAGGGTAAATTAGGCCAATCTTTATCTCAAGGATAGAAGACTTCCAGAGAAAAAGTTATTTGGATGCAGCATTTTGCTGTTGAACCATTATCAAACTGATACATTGATTTTCCTTGTGCAATTCCATGAGTTACATCTTTCTCGCATGTTCGAATAATAAAATCAAATGTATAGAATTTCTTATTCCTTAAGTTCTCATGCAGGCTGGGAGGGTCTCAAACCGCTTGTTTTATCTATCAATACCTCCAAATATATTTATAAATGTTGTGAAATCTGCAAGCACGTCAGCTTCTTCTGACAATGGATGGACAAGGGTGATTGTGGAAAAACCATTTGGTAGGGATTCTGAATCTTCTGCTGCCTTGACAAGAGGCCTAAAGCAGTACTTGGACGAGGATCAAATTTTCAGGTAACTTACCCATTCTTAGCCGATGTTACTTCTTATCTTTTTGTTTTTCTGAAGAAGTTTTTTGACTATATATGTTTCCCTTCTACAGAATTGACCACTACTTGGGGAAAGAATTGGTTGAGAATTTATCCGTTCTTCGTTTCTCTAACCTTGTTTTCGAGCCATTGTGGTCAAGGCAATACATAAGGAATGTCCAATTTATATTCTCTGAAGATTTTGGCACTGAAGGACGGGGAGGGTACGATTAATACATAGATATTAGTATTGATTTGAGTTGCCTTGTTGATTTTTGTTTTTTCATGATCTTCTTTGTTCCTCTTTTATTTTTTGTTTAGGTACTTTGATAGCTACGGGATTATTAGAGACATAATGCAGAATCATCTGCTTCAGATATTGGCCTTGTTTGCAATGGAAACTCCAGTCAGCTTGGATGCAGAAGATATCAGGAATGAAAAGGTAAAGTGAAAGACACGTATTCCTCACTCTTATTTTCCCACCTTTTTCAATTTCCCCCTTTTAACGCTTGTATATCGGATTCTGGATTCTATCAGCAGACAGTTGAGACCGTACCATTTACTAGTTCCTAACTATTTTCAATCCTGTGGATGTGGCTTCTGTATTTTCAATTCTAATTTTGCACCTGATGATAAATTTATTCACTCATCTTTAGGTATTCCTCTTCATTTTGACTCTAGCTCTCAGTTTACACTGAGACTGACATACTTGATCCTGATGCAACTTTCCACGCAAGTAGGTAGGGCTTACTTTCAAAAGGAGCCATGATTAAAATCAACGTGAAATTTGGATCACTTTGACCTTATCAACGCAAATTCAGGAGTCACTCTTGATTATAGATTGCATAGCTGAAAGCCCATAATATTTTTTGGCTCTCCTAGCATGAGATGCAACTGCTATTTTTTTCTGGAATTCTCACCATCTCAATATTTTTTCATGTTTTTTCCCCTAAATATGTCTAGTTTCTGCATATATTGTGGGGAGAATGGAAGGAGGTTTAAATACGTTATTCCATTTACATATAGGGGGTGTTTGTTTGCATGCAAGTGAAAGATGAAAGTGAGAATGTGACTTATTTTTAACAGTTTAGATGTTTGTTTGCATGTAAGTGGTTACAAAAGTGAAATGCAAGAAAGTTGCCACATAGGACTTAATGCAATTTTGACTTTCCCTAAAAAAGTGGTGAAGTCACATAAAAGTGATAAAAATAGTAACCAATTTAATTAAATGATTTTAACTACATTTACTAATTAATTCTATTTTACCACATTATCTTCACACTGCACTTTCAACAATAATTTTGTTTTTCAAACAAACACTGCATTTCACTCGCATGCTAACATGGATGTGAAAGTCATTTGCAAAAAAAAAAAAAGCAACTTACATATTTTCAATTCACTTTAAAATTGCCAAACACCCTCATAGGTTAAGGTTCTACGATCAATGAAGCCATTGCAACTCGAAAATGTTGTCATAGGACAATATAAAAGCCACACAAAGGGAGGTATCACATACCCAGCGTACACAGATGACAAGACTGTACCAAATGGTAGTATTACACCAACATTCGCTGCTGCTGCCCTTTTTATAGACAATGCAAGATGGGATGGGGTTCCGTTTCTTATGAAAGCAGGGAAGGCTTTACATACAAAGAGGTAATGTTAATATTTACTACTTTAAGGACTTCTTCTGTTTGATATGTTAATTGAGAATTTTATTGCAAGTGCAGAGCGGAGATTAGAGTACAGTTCAGACATGTTCCTGGGAATTTGTACAAGAGGAGTTTTGGGACCGATCTTGATCGGGCTACCAATGAGCTTGTGATTCGGGTGCAACCCGATGAGGCTATTTACTTAAAGATTAACAACAAGGTCCCTGGTTTAGGGATGAGATTGGATCGCAGTAATCTCAATCTTCACTATGCTGCACGGTACATAAACTTTTAAAAACTCCTTTCCATTTCCTTTTTGAAAGTCAGAAGTGCTTAAATGCTGATGGATTATCAACAATTTAACTGCTTTGGATAGTTCTTTTTCTTTTTTCCTTTTTTTTTCCATCTAGCAATTTGACTGCTTTGGATAGTTCTTTTTTTTTTCCCCTCCATCTAGCACTGAGTTTCTCCCACTTCAGGATCTCATTGGCTTCTTTTATTTTAAAGACCAGGTTTTTTTTGTTTTTACTTTTTTGGTGAGTGCGGTATGCACGTCTAAATTCCGAAGATTTCTTTTACTGGTAAAGAAAATGAAAATTCAATTTTTTACAGTTGGTAATGGAAATTAAACTTTCTTGCCATAAAAAAAGAGAATGAAATTGGTACAATCAAAGAAAGCTAACTTTTCCGAACTGAAGATCCCACTATAAACCAAATTCTATGCCTAAACTTATAGGAATATTTGAAATCAAATACCTGCTTAATTGTGCCCTGTCTTCAAATGCATGCCTAAATTACACATGTTTCTGATTCATCAGTTTATCTTAACACTACTGTATTCCTTCGTGCTCTCAATGAATATGTTAAATAAAATATATTGGATATGTTTTTCATCTAGAGTGCTTTTGTGTGATGACCATGAGAACAGCCTCAGTATTTTGATATGTAACTGAATTCTATAAATATCATATCCATACGTCATTACCAGCCCTCTAAGAAGGAATCATTTCTTGAGAAAAGTTTCAGTGTTTGCACCCTCATTACAAGTTTACAATATTAACATTGAACATTGAAGAGAAGGTACTGATGAATCTAGTAAATATCTTAATGCATTCTTGATATTTCTTGTTACCTTGCTCTTTTAGAACCAGTCTTCTGAAGGTTGCCAGATGCTTAAGGGAATAAACCGAAAGATTGAGATCTACATTGTAGAACATGCAGTGAGACAAGGAATAACATAGTGATTGGAAATGCATTTTAGGATACGCTGAAATCTATTCAAATACCATCAACATTCTCTCAACCAAACACAGTTTTGATAACCTATATTCAAAATGGTTATTTGCATATACACCCCCTTTTCTATTGTGTAGTAAGGATGTGTAACAACCCCACCGAAGGGTGTTAACAAATCAAATAATGAATAAATAGTTCGTTAATTGTTGCAGAAACTCTTCGATTATATTTGATTCGGTAGTTCATTTAACACTAAACAAATAAGTTTTAGTATTCAAATTCACGTATGTTACCCGGGTACTTCTATCATGAAGCCGTACTCATACCCAACACGTACCCAACACATTCCTGTATCGAATCATCATAGACACTCCTTGCATATATGCATAAATTTATTCAGACATGTAATCAATTATATGATATGTGTTCTAATGATATGTGTTCTAATTTAAAACACTTCTCATACCGTTCTTGGACGTATATCCTCACTTCACATCCATTTCTCAAAACTCATTAGACATGGGTCAAGTTTGTTTTAGCCCATACGCAAGTTCAAAACTATGATTGTAAAAGGTCGTTTGAGTGTCTAGTTAAAAAACAAGCAGTTTTCAATTTATAATAATCAACATAATAAAAGAAAGTTTAAAATGTGATTGAAATTTCAATTCCAACAACACATGAATTGAGAAACAATAATCATCTATGTAATTTATTAATTTTAATATATATGTAGTCATGTCCTCGTACCCTACATTTTACAATTTTGCCTTGTCCCATACCCATACTAGTACCCGTACCAATTTCCATGCAACTTAGGAATTCATAAACCAATAGAATTTAACGAGATGTATATTCGATTTGTTTGCTTATCAAATATTCATTTACAATTTGATCACTTATAATTTGTACTATTACACACGATGTTATATTTTTCAGCCCACTTACAGTTTCTGCTTAAGTTCTATATGCTAATTTTGAGAGATTTAAAGAGTCTTAAATCAGTTTCCTTACGAAATATTTGAATTACGTATATGTACGTTATGGTTATAAATGATTACTTTTAAATTATAAATATAAATACTATTTGAAAATGAAATTCCTTAGCAAAACAAATATACTTTAATATTTGTGAATTTTTCAAATACAGAGTATTTGAGTTTGAGTTTGAAAAACTCGCGTGGATATTCAAATTCATAATTTTTAAATAAATACAAATATGAACACCTTGGTATTCGATTCGTTTCGTACACAGACACACCACAAAAGAAAATATAGTAGAAGTGGTAATAATAAAAGTAAATAAAAAATAAAACGTCTTCAGTTGCACACGACCTGATGTTGCCTTTTTGTTTTAATTTAGATGGTAATTTAGTCTTTTTTTTTAAAGTTAACCTGATGGCAAAGGTAACTTTTTGTCACGTGGTTTACACGTGGCGAACTTTGAAAATAATGTTATCTGGACTTTAAGGATATAAGTGCTAATATAATAATTTAGAGGGTACAAGTGTCTACACCTGCAATTGGCCCTATTCGAAATCAATGTATCTATTATTTCTTCTCACTGAAGCTTAAATTGGAAGTCGCTTTGTTCAGATACTCGAAAGAGATACCGGATGCTTACGAGAGACTTCTACTCGACGCAATCGAAGGAGAACGAAGGTTGTTCATTCGTTCGGATGAACTGGATGCTGCTTGGGAGCTTTTCACTCCTCTTCTCAAAGAATTAGAGGAGAAGAAGATTGCACCAGAGCTGTACCCTTATGGAAGCCGAGGCCCTGTTGGTGCTCATTACCTTGCTGCAAAGTACAATGTTCGATGGGGTGATCTCAGTGCCGAACACTATAAAGGATTGTGACTACGAAGGATCATGATGTTGATGACGATGGTATTGTTATTCACTTTGTTGTTCAAGGATTGAGAGTTATTTTGATTTACACAAGAATAAATGTTTTGTAGGAGATAGAGGGAGATGTAAAAGAATAATGAAACAGTTCGTCCATAGTTTTCAGATGGGATTTTGATCCTTGTTTTAGTATTGCATTATGATTATTAAAGTCTATTAAGGGGATGTGCTCTTAAAATTTTCTCTACATCTCTGTTAGGTTGCCCGTATGCGTGTGCAAATATTATGATTATTTTTATGTATTGTTATTTTCTTGAGTAATGTTTTTCTCTTCTCGGTCACAAGACAACCTTGTGTGTATATTTCATGATCCCTATTGAATAACTCAAGCGGTGACTGAACTTCAGTAGAGCAAAGCTGTAGTGGTAAATATATTTGCTTCCTCATCATGGCAATGACGCATTGGAATACAATAGGGATTTTAGTAGAGAAGGTCATATACTCATGTGTATCTTTTAAAAAGAGCTCATTACATTTTAAAAGACTGTAGATTCATATGGAAAGTGTAACATGGCATGAATTTAGAACTCAGATCCTCTTATGGACTTGTTGCTTGTGTTTTTCCCCCTCCTCTTTCTAATTTAACAAATTTCAAATTGCTTATTGTTGAGAACATTTTGAATGTGAAAATACAAAATACCTGTCACTTGCATGCATGATGCATGCTGTCTGAATTCCCAAGCATGCTGTTGGAAAATGGTCAGAAAGATGCATAATCATAATAAGGGCACTCTGATTAGCTGTTATCCTAGTCTTTTCCAGGTAATCCTAATTGTGTTATATTTTTATATACTTTGAGACTGTTAAAAGCTCCTTTTGACTTGGATTGGCACCATCTTTTTTGAACTTAGTTAGCGGTATTTTTTGTGAGAATCTGTTTTATGCATGTCCAATGAGATTTGAACTTGGATTGCTATGATATCATATTAAAGTCTTCGCTATTGCATGAAAACTTTGAAGTTATGATGAGGATTGTGAGTTACAATTTCATACTCGAACATTCAAGATAAAATATCTCTTTCACAATACCAAAACTCTGAAGTTCTAGTTAGGATTATAATTTTATGTTATAACATGTCTCTGTATGTTGAAGACCATGAAATATGAGGTTGTTGGAATTCGAACGTAGATTGCTCTAATACCGTACTATAATACAATATGATTGCACCAACACAGACAAATAGCTTTACACCTTTGTCACTAACTTGAGTATAAGAACCAAAAAATTAGTAGATTTAGTATTTTTGTGATAATTATTCGGTATATATTCGATAAATATTAGTTATCTTATCCTAGTCTTATTATGCGACCAAATATGATACATCCAATGAATATGTAACCTAGTGATAAATGTAATATTCACAAATAAAAACTACTTAAATGAGGCTATATGTTAAAAACTTTTCAATGCAGAGAAAATATAATAACTAAAACTTATAGGTCTAAAGTGTAATATATAAGCGAATAGTTTATTAAACAAATGAATAGAATATAGATGTGGTTAAATTCTATTCATACATGAACCGAATACCAAAGGCTGCTCGTTTATTGTTAAATGAACTATCGAATTGAATATGACCGAATACTTAAACGAATAAATACCGAACTATTTGTTAAGTATTTAGTTCGTTGACACCCCTACTCAAAACCAATCAATTGTTGAATAAAGGATCATTTTTTCCCCTTGTCTCCATGTCCCTCTAATGCATGACAAATGAACTCGGACTAGACCCGCTCACACCTGAAAGTCAATTAGATGAATTAATAATGAAAAGATGCACACATGAGATCCGTGGTTAGTTGAGGATATCTGGTTAAGGAGAAGGATCCCATTTGAAAAGGGAGCAACATATTGAGAATTGGAGCCTATGGAAGGTAGAGGTAGTTTGAAGTTAAGTGTCTATCTTCATGACAAATTATCTAGCAAATCTGGTCCATGACATTAATAAGAGTAAGTTGCTGTAGCCTATTAATGTAGGTAGGAGCAGTTCATAAAAGTAAATGTGGTATGCCTTGATAGTGTGAACTAGTTTTTCACTGATTAGAAAATTTGCGATAATTTTCTCTCATAAAATAATTTATGATAATTTTGTATAAAACTTCTTTAATAGTTCATGATAATTTTATGAACTTCATCCTATTTGAAATGGTAGTTTCTTCAACAAATAAAGTACAAATTTGGCTTTAAAAGTAAACATTCTCTCGTGGGGAACTCAGGCTTCCCCACGAGAGAGCCACACGACTTTGTCATGTGACCTACTGAGCTGCCCCTATCTGTGGCTTAATTGAACACTAACAAAATAATTTCTAGGGATAACACAATAAATATGTATATAATATTCATATATTGCGTGGAACCAATAACATCTTTATTGATATTTAATAATATTACATAAATTATATTGGATGTGTCTACTCTAGCAATCTCCCGCTTGACCTAACCAATCAAATATAATCTTAACTTCATATGTCAAAACACTTTGGGACAATGGTTCTGTTAAATGGATATATGCAACGACATCCATCGAATCGCTCTTTCAAACTACCATACACAATTCTTCTAATTATTCTATTATTATCAAATAACAGTGGAATAGGAAATGTACTAGGAGCAACAACCATCGTATGGATAAACTGATTTATTCATATTCCTTATTTAATGGTCTTACATAATGCAACATATTCTACTAAATATTTGTTACTAATAGCATAAATATAACATGAATAGATTTTCTGTCTTTAGGATTGCATTGGAAATTTAAATATGTATACCCTTTACTTTTTATGTTATTTCATCATGGACTAAACAGTAACTTTAGTCCATAGAAATATTAAATATGGTTTTCATTGTAGCCCAATCCTTAACAGTATTGGGCTAAAATTTACTCGAAAGGCCAATTGCATGTACAAAGTTAGGTCTAGTACATAAGCGTTGTTCATCAAACTATCAACTAGTAAACGATCAACTAGTACTGAATATGGGAGTAAAGCTCCTATAAACTTAAGTGGATAGAAGCACTTGTCCATCAAACTTTGTATCAATTTATTATGCTTTGAGATTTGTGCTACACATCAATGCTATCTTTGAGATTTGTGCATTTATTTGCATCACATGCTAGCGCAAATCTCAATGCAAAATCAATAAATAAAAAAGTTGGTGGACAAGGGGCTCCTATCCACTTAAGTTTATAGGAGCTTTACTCCTGAATATGATACGTTTGTAAAGCACTTAATCTCACTTTTTTATAGGATACATTTCTTAGAGAGTGACGGTCCATGTCATGTAGGAATTTGTCCTTTCTTGAAATCTTACATATAGAACCTTTACTTTGAGATCTTCTCTATTTTGGATGATACTATTTGTCTATTTTCTCTACTTCTATAGAGATTTAAGACCTACGATATATGATGCGTGATCAAGATCTATCATAGAGAAATTGTCTAAACTATAATTTAACCAATGACATGAACCTATATCATTTTCAATGAGCATCATGTCATCAACATATAACACTAGAAAATTTTTGTTGCTTCTTATGCACATAATTTTCTTCAAGAATTGAACAATTTAAAAATCCTTACTTGCTTGATCAAAATGAACATTTCAACCCCTTGAAGCTTGTTTATGTCCATAAATTAACGCATTCAGATTTAAAATTTTTATCTTCTTTATTTTTTAAATACATAATTCTGTAATTGTTGTATGTAATTCCTGTGCAAATAATATTTCGGAGAAAGCAAACAAGGGCCAGTGGCAGGAATGGCCAGGAGCGGCGGGTGTGGGTGGACGGACATGCGATGGATTGCGGGAGAGGGGATTTAGGTTGGATGAGAAACCAGTGAGAATAGTTTACGCAGTTATGATTTAATAAAATACCATGTTTTGCTTAAATAAAGCAGGGGAAAACTTTGGGTTTTAACTTAAACTCCTAAGGCTAAACGGCACTTAATTATCCCATGTTTCACCACATTTACACTTAAATAACCTAAGTTATAAAAAGTAACACTTTGATACTCTAAGTTGTAAAAAAATAGCACTTTAATACCCTAAGTTATAGAAAAGCGGGCACTTAAATACCTTATTTTTTCACCACCTTTATACTTAAATATTCTAAGTTGTAAAAGTAGCAATTTAATATTCTAATGTGTAAGAAAGTGACAGTTTAGTACCCTAGGTTATAAGAAAATAGCACTTTACCTTTTGTTAGTTGTCAGGATATATTCCTAGAAATATTTCCATGACAACTACTAAATGCACTAACATTCTAATTTTTTTACAACTTAGGATAATAAAGTGCTATTTTTGTATTTAAATATAAAGGTGGGGAAACAATAAGATATTTAAGTGTCATTTAGCCAAACCCGGTGTTGTTTGGCAAAGGGTTAAGTGAAGGGTTAAGGAGACTTAACCCTTCCTTAACCTAAACACAACAAATCTATGCAAGAATTAAAGTGGGTTAACCCTCCATAATTTGCCAAACACAAAAAATACACAAGGGTTAAGATAACCCTTCTAGACTGGTTAAAATGAGTTAACCCTTCCAAGTGAGGGGTTTACTACTCCTCATGTTTAGGAGGATTAAGAGATAACCCCTTTATTTATTAAAAAAAATAGTCAAAATCTTCATTATTTTCAAACACTAAAAATAATCATAAGAATTAAACTAAATCTTACCTAACGGGTTAACGATTTAATCCTTCGAGTTACCAAATAGGCTAACTATGGTAACCTTTCTTCTTAATCTCTTGTCCTTATAAACATTTGCCAAACAGAGCCTAATAGTAAACGGGACAAAACTTTGGGTTTATAGGCAAAGTCTCTCCTTCCTTCCCAAAGGACAGAGAGCTACCAGCGGAGCAATGACTCTGAGACGCCCGGTCCCCCTCCTCCTCCTCCGTCGCCACCTCACCACCTCTCTTAAACAACAGCCCCCGACGCCGCCTCCTCCTCCCTCAGCCGCCTCCGACGACAAAATCCGATCCCTCCTCCGTTCCGAGGACCCCACCCTCCACCCTCCCTCCCTCCTCCTCCTCCTCCGTCGCCACCTCACCACCTCTCTTAAACAACAGCCCCCGACGCCGCCTCCTCCTCCTCCTCCGTCGCCACCTCACCACCTCTCTTAAACAACAGCCCCCGACGCCGCCTCCTCCTCCTCCTCCTCCTCCTCCTCCTCCTCCTCCTCCTCCCTCGACTTCTTCTCTCTCGCCCTCAAACGCTCCGCCGTCTCCTCCTCCCCCGCCCCCTTCAACGCCCTCCTCGCCTCCCTCGCCCGCCACCGCGACTTCCCCCGCATGAACCTCCTCTTCTCCCAGATGAAACGCATGAACATCACCCCAAACGTCGTCACCCACGGCATCCTCATCGACCACCTCTGCAAGTCCCGGCGCGTCGGCGACGCCCTCAACGTGTTCGACGAAATGCCTACGAGGGACGTCGTCGTGTGTAACATGGTCGTCGACGGGTTGGGCAAGGCGGGGAGGGTCTGCGAGGCTCTGGGTGTTTTGGATAGGATGAGGGCGGACTACGCCTGCGAGCCGAATGCCGCCACTTTTAACTGCTTGGTTGATGCTTTCTGCAGGGCGGGGCAGATCGGTAGGGCCTTTGAGCTCGTGGGTCGGATGGAGCGAGAAGGGGTTCGGCCGAATGTTGTGACTCTCAACACTTTGGTCTCCGCGATGTGTAGAGATGGGAGGGTTGGCTGCGCTCTTGATTTCTTTCGTCGGAAGAGGGATGAGTGGGTCGATGTTAGAGGCAATGCGGTCACTTATAGTAACCTCATTAGCGGTTTCCTGCATACGAATAATGTGGGCAGAGCTATGGCGTTGTATGATGAGATGATCGGAGAAGGTCAGTCTCCGGATCCTGTATTGTATTTTACTCTCATCTCGGGGTTGACCCAGGTGGGGAAAGTGGAGCAAGCTAGCTCGGTCGCGTTGGACATGAAGAGAGCTGGATTCCGACTTGATACGAAGAGCTATAATATCTTGATCAGCGGGTTTTGTAAGAGGAAGAAGCTTGATAAGGCATGGTTGATGTTTGAAGAGATGAAGGAGAGTGGACTTAAGCCTGATATATTTACTTACAACACGTTGATTGCTGCTTCGTGCAAGGGTGGTGATTTTTCAACGGCGTGTCAGCTGTTGAGTAGGATGAAAGGTGACGGCTTTAGTCCTTCTGTAGTCACTTATGGTGCTTTGATTCATGGATACTCTAAAGCTGGTAATCTTGAAGAGGCCATAAAGCTTTTTCAGAGTATGGTAGTGACTCCAAATACTGTTATATTTAACATATTAATCGATGCGCTTTGCAAAGAAGAAGAAGTTGATGCTGCGATACAACTCATGGATGAGATGAGGAACAAGGATGTCCCTCCGAATGTTGCTACCTATAACGCAATGTTGAAAGGGCTTCGTGGAAAGAATATGTCGGATGTGGCATTCAAGCTGATGGACAGCATGAAAGAGGAGGATTGTCATCCTAATTACGTTACTATGGAGATTCTTACCGAGTGGTTATCAGCTATTGGTGAGGCTGAGCGACTGAGGTGTTTTGTTCAGGGGAAGAGGAATGTGCCTCTTGTAAGAACAGTCCATGACCGAATCATTCTAAATCATCAATAAGGTTTTCTTGCAGTTTACAAATGGGAAGAAAAATCTCAGAATCAGGCTGAGATTTGCCTTCTGATTTGCTCAAGGAGTGGCTGGGTATTTCATGGTGAATGGTGGCTGCATCTACAAATTTGGTAGGATACCTTCTGTTAAACTGTTGGAAGTTAGCTCGGTTCCTCGTAGTTCCATTATGCTAATTTTTCCAGCCTAGTGAAATTTCCATCAGCAATTGATTGTTTTAGTTTAAGTTTGGAATCGACCGGATTCTAAGGAGTCATAGGATGCCATGGGAACACCCAACCACAAGTGGACGAGGAATATTGCAGTTGAAGTATTTGTTGACAACTTGCTTTTTCTCAGGTTAACTCTTGTCTAGTCACTGCAGGATAACATTAGAGCGCAGTACTTGCAGAATGCAGAGCGAGAGGGAATAGCTACCTTCTAAAGAAAGCATATCGGGTTTGTAGATGGCCGGGATGCAAGCTGGAATTGTCTCAAGATGCGTATGTTGAAGTTTTCGATTCACAGACTTTGTGTCAGTTTTATCAGCAAATTGTGCAGGGGAGAGTTGGGGATCAATTGCAATTGCAGCAGCATCGAGAACAGGGTTCAGTTGTGGGAAAGGATGATTCGCAAGATTCGAGTCTCAAGAAAAAGTTTAGAACTTTTTGTTTCACCTAGATGTTTTGGATAATTCTCTGCCAATTGGTAATTCTAGTTTATGTCAGTTTATTGAACTATCAATCGATGTGTTTCGGATATTTATATGTTATGTGTTGGGAATTTTGAGGTTTTTGCAGGTGTAGATTGAAGGTGAGCAATATTTGGATGGAGGACATTTTCGGGTTGAGGTGTGTAGATATTGTAAGAGTTTATTTCTAGTTAAATTCTTATTGGCACTGTAATTGGCTGTTTTACGAACAATAAAGCTTGTCATTTCTTATGATGATGATAATAGTAAGAGTGCTTCATTTCGTCTCAAATTGCCCTTTTGAACAAGTGTTGCATGGAAATATGCATTTACCTCGGATGCTTTAATTTCGATATGTTTGCTCATTTTTCTTATTAGCTTTTTTTCTTTTTTCCTCTTAATTTGAGCATAGTCAGTCTACATTGATTTATTTACACTTAATTATTTATGTTGCTTCTTTTCTGGTAATTGGTTAAATATGATTTTTGAAAGTGAATTCATTTTCTCTTCACAGATTTTATCATTTTGAACCATCTAAATTGTACCGGTTTGCATGATTGCTAATCCTTGTAGATTGTTCATTCAAAATAATCCACGGCCTACATATGCTCATACGGAAACTAAGAAATAGAATACAAGGTGTTTGCTTTATTTGAAAGAGATTTAATCCTTAAAATTCTTGTGAAGACTTTATGGCACCACCAATGCCTTGATCCTCCTCTGTCATAAACTGAAGTTCTCATTCCTATTTAATTTCTTAAACTTGAATTTTAGACCATAATACCTTATAACAACTTACATGATCAGGAGTGAAAAATTACCGACGCGTTACCCCTATTGACACGGTGATCCTTGAAGGCGAGAATTTTTAAAGGATATTGCAAGGTGGAAGAAAACTCTATTGAGTATGGTTCTTCAACAAGTACTATAAAGATAAGCTGTAATAAAACTGATAGAGCTTCGACCGAAGGTGGTAAGTCTTTTCCAGAGTTTTAGGTATATTCCATGTTTTGAAAAGGGGGCACCTAGCCCGCCTAGGCCTAGGCGGTATCTAGGCCGCTTGCGTAGGTCTTAGGAACGCCTAGGGGAGCGTGGCATGCTTACATGTAGTGCACCTTCTAGTTCCCAGTCGTAATTTCCCCGTTGTAGCCTTCACGTCCTCCAACCTCCTCCACTAATTATGAACACATCGAACTCCTCCAACTTTCAGAAAACCTTCTCAACCACCACTTGAACCAAGAAAGAAATGCACCTAGGCGCAAGACACCAGTGTGGCGCCTAGCTGTGCCTGGCGCTGTATAACATTGGCAAGGAAAAACGTCTAGTCCGGTGCCTAGGCTGCCTAGCGCTTTTTGCAACCTTGGGTATATTCTACTAACTAATTTTCTGTATACTTTGGGTGTATAGTTCCTATATGATTCTCACAAGACTTTATTTTTTAGCTACTTTGAGAACACTTTTGCTAGATCTGAGGAAGTAAATTTATAAATTTTGTTGCCACTGTTTAGCGAATGTACAGAGAGAAAACAGAAACATAGAGAATTTATTCCTTCCTGAAGTTGTTTCAGTCAGTCGTATTCTGTTGATAGACTCACGTGCTTCCAGTGGTGATTCCTCCAACAATGTCAATTTCCCTTCAAATATTTTTAAAAGATGACCAAATTCTAACTGAATATCACTATCTCATGAGATAAATTTTTGCAGGCTGCTACCAAGTTCTAACTGTTTCTATAGTACTGAAGCAGTATATGGGTAGTATATCCCGTTGAATCTTATTGTTTTAGCAGTTCTAACAAAGTAAAGGATTATATAGCCACATTTATGATTTTATCTCACGTGCTTTTCTTTTAAATTTCATTCACTGGGAATGATGGCTCATTTTAGGTATTTTGTTCTCTCATCTATATAATAAGTGTGTTTCCATTATTCCATATACTTTGGAGTTTTGAATTCTTTTTCATGTGTTAAGTTGATGAATGTAAAGGCGTACTACTAGTACTACCCATATATGTGTTATTATTACATGTTTACATTTTCTCCTAAACTATACTTAACAGTGGGTTGGAATTTTGATAGAGCTCTAGTAACCGTAATCATCAAGGGTTCTTCCTATTGTTTGGTAAGCTTATATGCAAGTGCCTATCACTCCTCGCAAAATATTATTATTACATTATTACTGGCTTTTGTACCTCTTTCGCAGCCTAAGTTCCCGTGTTTTAGTTTTTATAATCTTGTTTCTTGAGGGACAGATTGTATGACTAGCATTACTAGTAGAATTTTCCTCAAATTCTATTGGTGGAAATGAATTGGATCTAATATTAAAGTATTCATATTTTCAGTCGTTTGAATTTTGCGAATATGAATTACTCTAGTTTTAATTCTTCATTTCTCAAATCCAAATTCGAACTTGAATATATTTCGACATTCATTGAATATTTTTGAAGTTTAAAATATAGTTACATTTTAAAATTATATATTTAATTTATATGGATATGAGATATTTGATTAAGAAGATTTTGTATTGGGTTAAAGTTAAATTTTATTTGATTAAAATTTTTGAGTTTTGATATTCGATAATAATTGGGCTTTTCCTTCATAATGGTGATGTATATATAAAGTGTAAATGCAATTAAAATATATCATCATGTATCAAATAAATAAACTCTAAAGGATTAAAGTTTAAAGAAATATTTAATAAGCAAACAAATCAAATCGGTGAATGCTCATATTCAATTCGTTTAATATATAAAATTTTATAATTATTTTTCAATGATTTCTCCAATAGAATTTGAATGAATCTAGCTAGTTAATAAATACCGAAACATCTCCAATAGAATTTGAATGAATCTAGCTAGTTAATAAATACCGAAACATTTGATAATTATGATTCGATCAACTTTCACCCTCACCTCTCTTTTTGCCTTTTTGCAAGTTATGGTGGGCTTCATGCGAGGAGTATAATATCACGTGGAAAAGAAACACAAGAGAGTAATGAATTTAACTAAAAACTCAAATAAATATTTGCTAGCTTAAATTTTGACATTAAAGTTCTCCAACTTATACATATGTTATGCAACAAAATATGTTTTATTGTAGCACTTACTGAGGCGATACACCATCACCTTGTTCTTAATGTAACATGATGTCGATGCGTGATGGATATCAAGCCTAAGTTACTTGCATAAATTATAAATATGGGCCTCAAAGAAATTCAATTGGGCTTGGGTTCATAGAAGCTTGTATTGGCCTCAGCTAAACTCCTGCATCCTGTCTAAATTCATCTCATGTCACGCTAATATCTAACAAATGAAAAATAAGTTATGAAAATATTTTTATTTGATCCTAGCAACTGAGATTAAAATTCAATGATCTAAATGTTTATAACAGGAAAACAATCTTGTTTTGTGCAAAATATTGAGAATGATATATCAAACTATACGCAGAGACTGGGATTTGACTTGAAATTTTGCCATCGAGTGAGGAGATATTTCGTACTCTAAAGTATTGAGATGAGACCAATGGGCCGAGTAATAATGTATTAATAATGACATGGTTATTTTGCTTAACGTGTGTGATGCCCTACACAGTATCACACGTGAATCGTGATAATTAAATACTGGTCACGTCTGGATCTAATCACGTTAGTACGATCTCAACCTTTGCTTAATTTATTAGTTTATTTTAAAGGGGACAAAAGCTCAGAATCTTACTAGGATTGCGACTAGGAGAGCACATGACAATACACTATTAAGCTCTTTCCATGATTGGCTTTTTGAATAGTTTATTTACATCTACATTTTAACTAACTTCACATCGAAAGCAGCCTCTTGTGTCTCATTGGACAAGTTAAAAAAAAAAATTAACCGCTAAAAAACATCAAGGACAGTTTTAGAGCAGTGGTTAATGCATCTTGATGACAAGATTCCTAGTCAGATTGTCCCCATAGAGATAGAGAGAGGTGTAAAGGAAAAAAAAAAAAAAAGGTATGTATTTTGGGTGGTTTTGGGTTGAAAAATCTCCATAAAGCATGTAACCTCTATATTTTCTTTTTTGGGTAAATCTCAGAAAATTATCATGTATCTGGGATTTGCAAAATAAATTCTAAATTATTTATATTAGAAAAAAAAACTATTATAACTTTTTCACTAAGACTAGTAAAAATTGCATGTACATGATTATCGCGCCCCATGACCTCACACATGACTAGGTTGGCAATGCATCACTTCAGAAATTATTTCACTATAATAACATTATAAGCCTTTATAAATATCTCTAGTTGTTTTTTTTTTTAATTAGGAAAAAAGTAGAACTTTGATTATTATATACAAAAAATATTTGAAATAAAACCCAATTACCTTGTCATGTTCTGCCCTTGAGCTAATCCGGCTCACAAATTAATTCACATCTACAACCCGGAAGAAAATTCGATTCAGCAAGTAATGCCAAAGAATAGAGAGAATCCAAGAAACAGACTTGTCGGCAGTTGGAGTCAATAGTAAAAAAATTAAAAATAAGATGAGAACACAAATAAGGAAATTGACAAAATATAACCAAAAAAAATATGCATAACAAAAAGAGATAAAAGATGGTTTGTAGACCTTGCAGTCCGGTGTATGATTTTACCGCTCTATAGGTCTTATTTATATTTCTAACGCATTATCGCATGTCTTTAACACCTAAGCAAGCTTATCTACTCATTGGCTTATGTGATACACACACACATACATAGAGATAGATAAGCCGGCGCGAGACAAGTGATGATGTGATGGATGACTCATGCGCAAGTTCCATAGAGAGAATGAATTCTGACTGCTGACTATGGTAATGTAGGGGAAATTAGGGCACAATTATTATCCTTGGTAATCTTGCTTAAAGAAAAACAATGGTAATGAAAACTAGAAACGCTGAGAACTCAATTTAAAATAATTTCATTCGGCAGTGTAGTCTGCCTAGCTTGGTAGATCGGTAATTTGGATCCATTTGGTTGGCTAACCAAGTTTTAGTATTAATACCATGCTTAATTTGATGGACGCGTGGGGGTATTTATCTGCAAAAACCTCTCCTCAGTATCAAGCCACACTTCACGAGCAATTTCTGCGGTCGTCACAACTTCATGCATCTCCTTTGTAATGGTCATGAAGCCTGTAAAATTCACCGTAGAATTATATTATGACGAGCGTGCGAAGTCAATAGAATCATCAGCCAATTTTTAAATTGTATCGTCAGGAATCATCTGCCAATTTTTGAATTGTACTGTCGGGAATCATCGGTGGGATTTTGAATTGTACCATCGACGAAACACCTTCGTATTCTTCGTACTCAATGTGTTTCACGTAGGTCGCACACATCTCAAGTAGTTTTCTCCACTTAACAGATTGAGACAAAGATTTGGCACGGGTTAACGGATGGATATAAGTAATACGGCGATTGTGTATCAATCATAGTTGCTGGAGTCATGAAGGAGGAACACGAAGTCTAGGGTTTCAGAAAGTTTAGGGTTTCATAAAATTTTGTTATGCTCTGATGCTATGTAAATTTGGGGAATGCTACGCCTTTTTAATTCATATAGTACACACAATGCTTGGGCCGCCATAAGCTACGGAGCTCAAAGATATGGATAGCGTACAAAGTATCTCCAGTACTAACCCATGGATTCTATATTTCTATTCCACTATTTAGCTTAAGCAATAAATTGTTTTTTGATGTAAATTGACAGCAAAACATTACGGAAACTGTCGGAGAAATTTTCTTGAAGTGTATGCATTTTTAAAATAAAATATCCCGAACTATATGCCTCTTCCTTGAGATTCTAAGATGCCAATTCTATCTTAGGGTGTGTTTAGTATTGCTTATGCTGGTAGGAATCTGGCCCGGGTTGTCTTCATGAATTGTTTTGGACCCCACGGTCCAAAACAAAAGGTTAATCTGTATTGAGTATAAAAATTGGGTGTAGCGCCGAGTTAAACAATAATCTGAAGGCGGGTTTAGGCGCGGCCAATTCTAAACTTACCAAACACACCCTTAGAATTTTAATTTTTAATCAAGATATTCGTACCTGAGAACTTTTCTAATGTTCTCCAATTGCTGAGCTAAGACTCAACAACTATTTGGAGTTCAGATAGTGAATCTATTTTATAATATCAACATTTGGGAATATATTTCAAAATGCTTATTATTTGGCGGCTTAGCGAACTTCTAAAGCATAATTAAACATTGTAAGGAAGAAAAAGTACTCATGTAATCAATAGATTACGTCACCATGAACAAATTTCTTGGAGAAGAAACCACGTCAAAGCTCTAAAAAGAGTACTTCAAAAGATTTAAAGGCAATTGACAAGTTGCGAGATTTTCGCGTCACAAAATAGAGTGAAGCAGAAAGCTACTTATCATAATAAGTAGCGTGAATCTCATCGTACTAAGTACTGTGAATCTCATACATAAAATATGTACTTTACTTAATATAAACAAGGGATTAGATTTTCTGACACTTCTCTTGAATGATGTGAATTAAAACAAATTATAATGTCGGGCAACGACACTTGGATTGTACACGTTCGTAGTGTATATTGAGAATGTACGCGTAGTGTCTCTGCCAGCTGTATTGCACATAAGACGTACTTTGTCCATAACTGAAAACACACAATAATTGTAATAACAGGTAAAATATATATTCATCAAATTATCCTAATCTTCAAGATGCTAAGAACCTTAAAAAATACTTTTACAAATGCAAATGAAAATGCAAGAACATATACGAGGAAATAAATAATTTATTATGAGAAATAAGATACCTAGCTAGCCATATTTACTGATCTTGAATTATACATGTATTATATTTTGTCAAGTTTTAAGGCAAGAAAAAAAAAGAAACAATAGGCCATGCATCCAGAAACCAACCAACATCCTTCCTCTCCCTCTCTCTCTCCATATCCCTTAAAAAAAATCATGATATCTAGACTTACTTTTTTGGGCAATTGAAATTCCATGGATCCATATAATCTCACATTAAATTAACTAAAAGATCCCGTACGTGCTCCATATGTTAAGCTAATGAAATGGACGTCTCAATATTCAGTGAAGGTGTACTCAATGATTCAATGAATCTCACACTAGAGCACCCAAAACAGAAAGAATACCGCGTTCACACTACAAAAGAAATTTATGGAAAGTGATCCAGAAATGGGGGGTGAAAAGTAAAATAAAAATAAAAATAAAAATGAAAGGAGGCAAACAATAATAATCACAGTTCATATATGCCACCCTGTGCACATGGGATATCTACTCACAAGGGTGCATCTTGGTGAGGATTCAGTGATATACAGTGAGAGATTTATCTTTACCCCCCTCCAAATTCCAAACTCTTATATAAACATGCATCTAATAGTTTGCTAGTGCTCTCTCTCTCTCTCTCTCTCTCTCTCTCTCTCTCTCTCAAGATTCATCACATGTGGTGACTCTCTCTCTCTCTCTCTCTCTCTCTCTCTCTCTCTCAAGATTCATCACATGTGGTGACTCTCTCTCTCTCTCTCTCTCTCTCTCATATCAAAATAGCAAATTGCTACTCTCTCTCTCACTTTCTCTCTCATCCTTTCATCATCTGAAGAGGCAACAGGAGTCACAAGCCCACCACACTTCCACACACACACTTATAAACTCAATATAAATAGAGAAGATTGGGAAACAGGACACAAGGGAATAGGGAAAGCAAACCTAAGCCTTCTCTCTCTCTCTATTTCTCTCTGTAATCCTTTTATTAATTCCATCATGATGAATTGTGGGTTTACTCCAGTTGATGCTGAGGAGGAGTATGAGAAGTTCCTCATTGGAATGAACCCTCCAAGGTCTGAATCCCCCCTCTCCCTTCAATTTATTGGAGAATTCTTCTCTGTCTGTAGAAAATTGGACTGTTTCCAGGCTTTTGTGTTGTTGGTAACTCATTTTTTTTTTATCCTCCTTCTGGGTTTTTTCACAGGGTTACTGTGGATAACTCTACAAGCAGTGAGGCAACCTTGGTGAAGGTCAGCTATTACCATTATTAGTACTATTATTAGCATTTTCTTTTTATTTTCTTTGTGTCGTGGGCTTTTGTAGAACTTTGAAATTTTTCTTAATTCTCAACTGTTTATATATGCATTTATTTATTTTAATATGCAGGTGGATAGTGCTAATAAACATGGGAGTCTGCTAGAGGTTGTTCAGGTTTTCACTGATTTCAACATCACCATCAAAAGGGCTTACATCTCCTCTGATGGGAGCTGGTTTATGGATGGTAATTTCTTTCTTAAATTAAAATCAGTGGATTTTTCTTCTAATTTTGCTTATAAGTCCATAATTTGTGTTCGTCTTGTTTATCTTGTAGTTTTCCATGTTGTGGACCGAGATGGAAATAAGCTTTATGATGAAGAAGTTATTGATCGCATTCAGCAGGTTAAATTTCTTCAAAAACCCAAATTGTCCATGCTTATGTTTGTGATTTGGGCTAGGTTTTATCCATGTCAAATTAATAGTTTGCTTCACTTGGTGAATTTTTATACTGAAAAATATTTCTTATGTCCTAAAATTTTGAATGGATTCAAATAGATTGTCAAATGTTTGGTATCAAAAAGAGTAGTCTCTCATGATAGTGCATTTGTTTCAGTAAATCAAACCAGTCAAGAGTCTCAATTGAGAATAGATTACATACCTATGGTTCCTTTAAAAAAAAGAGTTGAAATGAGCATTGACTCAGGAATTTCTGGTGAATTTTTTTGGTAGAATCTCACTCATCTCAGTCTCAACCTACATGTTTGCAGTCATTGGCAGCAAGAGCGTTCAGCTTCCGCTCGCTGAAAAGGTCAGTCGGTGTCCAATCCGCATCAAACCACACTTCAATCGAACTCATCGGCAGAGACCGACCGGGACTCCTCTCGGAGATCTTCGCAGTCCTCACAGATCTCAAATGCAACATCGTCGGCGCTGAGGTCTGGACACACAATTCAAGAATGGCCTCTGTAGTTTACATAACTGATGAATCCACTGGAGCTCCCATCGATAACCCTGACAGGCTTAGCACAATCAAGAGGCTCCTTCGTTATGTGCTCAAGGGGAATAGAGATAGAAGTGGAAAGACTTCTATAACTGTGGGCATGACTCATACTCAGAGGAGACTGCATCAAATGATGTATGCCGATAGAGATTACAATAGGAGTGATGATGAGGAGGAATTTCGTGGTGGTGATAGAAGTAGTTCTTGTGTCACGGTAGAGAATTGCGTCGAGAAAGAGTATACTGTTGTGTATGTCAGGTGTAAGGATCGACCTAAGCTCTTGTTTGATACTGTCTGCACTCTGACCGATATGCAATATGTTGTGTTCCATGGCACTGTCATCTCCGAAGGACCCGAAGCTTATCAGGTAAGATTTTCTGAAGCAATATGTTAAGAATGCTTCTCCCATGATAATTTGTTTGTCAAATTTCATTTCACTGATAAATTTAGACCCCAAAAGGATCACAAAGACTCTAAATGTTACTATTAAGAGTAGTTTTGCATATTCTACATGTACATTGCATTAGCATCTGCAAGTATCTCCAATTTTGAAAATTACAATCTTACATAACTGATAATTTACCCTATCCTATCTTCCAACTATGCAGGAATACTACATAAGGGACATGGGAGGACGAGCAGTCAGCTCCGAAAGGGACAAACAACGATTAACCGACTGCTTGGAAGCAGCAATCAGAAGACGAGCCACTGAAGTATGTACCAACGTCTATAATTTTGAGTTGCTTACAAGAAAATCCCCTTCATCTGTACTTTGATTTTCAAGAAACCCCCTCACCTATGATCGCTAATAAAAAGTTCTTCATGCAAAATTCAAGGTTTATTGATAAAAAAACTACTATGCAAAACTAACTATACCTCTATTTTCTTCTTTTCAACTCTCCAAAATCTTGTGAATTGCAGAGTGTAGATGTTTTTTTAGACCTCTACTCAAGCGCAAATATCTACGCAGACATGGTAAAAATAAAATTCAATAACAATTAATGACTTCATTAACAATCATGATGCGGGTTTTTGCGAACTTTGTAGATGAGGGGATGATTTATTGAAGGGGTTTTATCGTAATGCATATACCCTATAGTTTTTCTGTAAAATTAAAATTGAAACATGTCTTATATCTCAGGGCTTAAGGCTTGAGCTGTGCATGGAGGACCGAGTAGGCCTGTTATCGGATGTCACAAGAATCTTCAGAGAGCATGGATTAAGTGTGACTCAAGCTGAAGTCTCCACAAGAGGATCTCAAGCTGTGAATGTTTTCTATGTTACTAATGCATCAGGATCGAGCCCAGTGGAGTCGAGGACGATCGAAGCTGTGAGGACTGAGATCGGGGGTACTGTTTTGTGTGTTAAAGATGAATTTGGTTCGAATTCTTCGAGTCAGAATGAGGGGAGGTTTTCTTTTGGAAACCTCTTCAGATCAAGGTCTGAGAAGTTCCTTTCCAACTTGGGCCTGATAAGGTCTTGTTCTTGAGATTGTGATTTGAACTACTGAGTTCAGTTTAGACCTTTGTAGTCCAATGTGCCTCTGTGTAAAATCCTATGGGAAATAGCTGTTGGATGTTGTGAATATAAAGTTATTATCGCCTCAACTTCTCAATTGAATGTTTGCCTTGTCAATTGAATGATCAAAATTAGGAGGGAACTGAAAATATTCAAGATTGTAGAATAAATGAAAATATTCAAGATGCTCAGATGGATAAGAGGCAAATCAGTCGGAGATTAAAACTAAGTGCATTCATAATAAATTAAAAGGATTAAAAATTAGTGCGTTGGATAATAAATGAAAAGGTAGCTTCTACTTAAGTACAAAATCAGATAGAATCTATGTACTTAAACCTCTGCATATAGCAAATGAAGACAAATGTGTATACAGGTTAGAGAAGGAACAAAATGAGTAACAATGATTAGAGATTGATTGATCTACATTAGGTTATACGTACACGATCTTGAATTTTAATGTTAATAATGTTTTGAGTAAATTATGAGAAATCCTATTTTCTCCCAATGCACCCCATAACCAATCATGCTTTTGGGCATATTTTTCTTTTGTTCCAAAGGTCTGGAGATGTTAGGTGAACTTAGTTCTCATCATCTTTTTCTGAACAGACCTTGAAAAGTTGAAATAAAAGATCCTTTGCTTCATGTGGGTTTCTATGATTGGTTGCTGAATCACACCCTCAAAAATGATTGACGAATATCCTTACTTTTAAAAGTTAGAAAACTTTTTCTTTCTCCATTTTTATTCACTCACTTGATTCAAGTTGGAATGGACTAGGCTCTTTGGTCCTTGATGCGAGCCAAAAACAAAAACAAAAACAAAAACAAAAACAAAAATAGATATTGGCAGGGGACCAGTTAGAAGGCAGAATGGAATTTTTCTTCCAAGTTTATTGCGTTGCGTGTAGGAAAAGGTGACTTATCCATGAGCCCCCCTGTTGTTTTTATAATTGGCGGAGTTGAGGAGTCCAATTTGAGCTCCTCCTTGATACCTGATAGTCCTAGCCAAGATTCCTCTCATTGAAAAAAAAAAAAAAGCTAGATGATAAGTAGAGAATCTTGAGAATTTGTTATGAGTTAGTTGTAGATAATTTTATTAGTTTTTAGTAGTACATGTCATTGCTTGGTTCCTTAATTAGTACTTATTGACTTACAATTCGTTGGGATGAGCGGTCGAATTCATCCTTCTCAAAATATCAACTGCATTATTGATGAAAATACTAATAAATGAGTCCATGTGCAAAAAGTATACATGAGGGGTTTCGGTAATTTACCCTTTTTTTTCTTTCCTTTTTCATAGATTAGAAGAAGTTACGCAATAAAGGGAACATATCTATGAACATATAGCCTTTTTTTAAGGAATTTGTTTAAGGAATAGAAATTAGGTTAACTTCTTTTTTAAAAAATAAAAAAAAAAAGAAATCAGGTTGCTACCATACAAGATTCGGTCAAAATGACGGAAAAGGTGAATGAAATGATAGATTAGTTTTGCATTAGTAGTAGGTCTGCAAAGCGCAAGTATCTTTCTTTTCCATGTCTTCACTTGTTGACTCTTTGCTCTCTTTGAAAACATGCATTAATTATATATATTTTTTCTTATGTTTAAAAACTTAAATTTTTTATATATGTTCTTATATAAATGTAAAACATTTTACAAGGGCGCGGAATCTATACTTATCTATTATAGATTGACTGTACGCTCCATCATTGTCATACATTCTAAATTCAAGGGATAAGATTAGATCAGGAGATAAGACCACTATGATCTCGGAAACCACTATTCTTTGAAAACCACTATCACAACAGAGGTGTCCTATGTGACATAATCTCATCCATTGAACTTAGAATGTACAATAATGATTGGAGAAATTGGAGACTCTCCAATTACCACCTAATTCAAGAGGATCTAAATCCTTCATGTGAAGATATTTCAATAGGAACGAAGGCTATGATAACCTTTTCGATAACTTAAATAGATCAAACGAGAACAAACCTTTGGCCTCATTTCGCAACTGGTTAGTGGGATTAAGGAGGTTTAACCTCTTCTTAACCCTCCAAACAACAAAAGTTCTCAAAGATTAACAAACCCGTCACGTGAGATTTTATCTCTAATTAACCCGTCCGCAGACGGTTAACAACTCTGCATGAGGATGCAGAGTAAGGTTACTCCGCCTCCTCACAAGGGTAGGCAACAGAATTTCTTAGAAATATGAAAGGGATCCGTTTTCATGGTTGTGATTATATTATTAAAAGTATTCTGCCAACATTTTTGCATTCAAGTCAACTGGGATCCATGCCGATTTGGTGGTTGGTTTGTGCTATAGCCAATGCAGTTAGTGAAATTTGATGAGCTGACCTCTTTTAAAGGATGTCATATTTATAAATATAAATTTTTTATGCTATAGGGTTTTAAATGCAGTTTGTTGTTTGTAAAACAACTTTTCATTAATTAAATTCTAATGTGATATGTGTCATGTTAATATGTAATGAGGCTGAATGTTGAATGTGATATTAAATTTACATTGTAAACTTGTACTATTATCAATATTTTAGCGATATTAAAACTTTTATATAGTATTATTGAGAAAAATTTCACTGTTGCTCTTGAATAACTAGTTTTCTATTAAGACTAATGATTAATCAAAAGCCTTTTAAAAATTTTAGATTGTTATCCAGTTTAACGTTTAACTTCATCGAAAAATGATAATTTATATATTTTTGATTTAAATTGATTTTTATTGACCTTCTTCACATCATGTATTTAATAATATAGAATATTTTTAAATTTGACATGAATACAAATTCTTATTGAATTAATCTTAATAGAATAATTGTTAGTAAATTTCAATAAAGCTAAAGTTGGTATTTTAGAAAGAAATAGACGGATTAACTTACTTAACCCTTCTTTATTTCCCAAACACAAAAAAGTAACCATTCATTTCAACTATCTAATCCAAATGGAATTAATTTATTTTAACCCTTCATAGAAGGTTAACTTAGTTAACACTTCTTTTAACCCTCCTCTCTTAGCCCCTTGCCAAGCGGCACCTTAATTTAAGTTTATAAAATAAATAATGGTCATAAATAAATAAAATATTAGGCCTTTTTCCCTCTAGTTTCTTAAGGAAAATAATTTCCTTTTAGATATGAAAATCAACAAAGAGATACTATACTGCTAACTCCTTTTTATCTAACCATTTTCCCCTTCTTGATTAGAGAAAGGAGTAGTCATTACAAACATGTTTTTGTGAGATTTATCTAATACATCTAGTGCTCCATAGATCACATATATTATGTGAATCATTCTGTTTACCGTTCAAGTTTGAGAATTGATTGATTTATTTATTTATAGATATAACTCTAAAAATATATCTCATGAAAATTTACCTTGAGTGATTGATATGATTGATTATGAGATGTATATATAATGATAAAGAATGTTTTTTTCGGGCGTGTAGATGCAAAACTTTTTGTTCGGGTATAGATGCAAAGGTAAAAGTTAGTTTAAAGGGTTTGTATGCAAATTACTTTTCTAATGTTGCCTCCTTAGAGGTGGCTTTGTCATGTTGTTAGGTTGGGCACATGAGAAGCGCAGTGAAGAGATGATGGGGAGTGGGTCATGCATCAGAAAACATTGATACTTTGATAATAACAAGTCATTGCATTTTCATTTTAATTCAAGTATATGTTGCTATTAGGCCTTGATAAGATTTGTGGAGATTCTCATTCTAAAATTCTCTCCACAAATTACTGAACCTGGATTCTGACCTCCTCCTGCTCCATTGACCAAATCCATGTGGTGTTTAATGCCCTTTTGGAATCTATCGTAGCCCAACTTGGCAGTAAATCACATGTTCATTCATCAAAAATATATTGGTAGTTTATAATTTATTTATACATGGAGGTTACATAATTATTTATGAAGGCATTTCTTCTACTTCATCTCGGTTTAGTGATGATTTAGTGATGTTTAGATCATCGATCTTCCTAGTTTCTCCTCCTATGTTAACTAGAACTAATTTGTAGATCGCAGGTAGCATTATTTGTCCCCTAGAAGATGTTAATCTCGAGTTTGAGATTCTTTTAGGTTGAAGTATCAATTTAACGAATAATAGGCAACTCAATACGATGATCAAGATCATTAATTCATCTTGATTTGCATACCGCACAATATTATCTATTTGCAAAATGGACTACTGCTAATCTAGAAATCAAGACATCAAACGAATTTGATTCATATTATAAAGACGCAAAACTATGTGAAATTTTCACCGTTTAGATCTGATGAGGTTTCGTACAAGATGCATGGTGCCGATCAAGCTGAGTAGTCTAGCTCACGATAATATTTGTCCTCACCATCTCAAATATGAATAATATTTTCAAATGCATAAATATGATGAGTTAAGACTACCTTTCAAGAAGTGTATATCATGCTAACCATAATGTAAACTCTCATTGGATTTAAACCAAGATTCCATTGCTATCTTTGATATAGCAAGAGATCAATCAAGTATAACTAGAAAATTCTCAGGCATATGTGTATCTTTTGCACAAGGTATATTCATATTTACACCCCCATTCGAGTATCTAGTTATCTTGTTAGATTGTAGTTTGAATACATGTGTTAGATTGAATTTCAATTCTAAAATACAAAAAGGGCTTGAAATTTGGAGGGATCCGCTTAGCAGTAGAGCCCAGATACACTAAGAGATAGGCTTTGGCAGAGGGGGATTGGATTTGGATACGGGGACAATCGTCAGCGGATCCGACGCATGACCCGATAAGGATCCTCACGTGAGCAAGGGAGGCGCGAGGCGAGGCCGGGCCAACTTGCGCGCTGAGATGAGATGTGCGGCGAGAATAGTGGCTACGTAGCCACAAAGGCTATCAAAGATGAGACCGAGAGCGACCTCTCAGGGCCGTCACCCGTCATTCATCCTTGGCCCATGTTTCTACACGCACTTTGACTTCATCAGAAATTCACCTTAGTACTATTTGTGAGATTTATTTATCTCAGATTTTTTTTTATTTTTTTATTTTTTACGATGTTATTACCTAATCGGGTTTGGATAATCAAGTGTGCATAAACAATAAAGGGGTTAAGAGAAACTACACAATCAATAGCGACGAGTTCTATTAGAATCGCATGGAATATGAATATTTATGTCATTTACAGAGAGTTAGGAAAGTTTTAACTTTTATTTTTTATGGTTAAAACTACTCACTCATGCGATGGTGGTTCTGTTGGGATTTTTATCCGTCAATAGTTTCCTCCTCTATAAGCATGTAGGGACGGATCTATGTAGATCCATGTGGGGGCACACGCCCCATGAAATTTTTAATTTTTTCTTATGATATATATAAATTTGTATAAGTGCCCTCGTACAATTTATATTGGTGCCCCCAGTAAAAAAAAAAAAAGAGAGATCATTTATTAGAGAATAATTATGAACGACTATTTTGGAACCTAGTAGTGTTTTGCTAGCTTTTGTAACGAAAAATGAAAATGATCATATATTGATATGAAATAATGAAAAAATATTATGCACTGAGATCTTTGTATTTATAGTATAAACAAGTTCTTTTACTGGTAGAATTTATACTATATAAATTATTAAGTTTATGTATAATTCTATATATGCCTGTATGGGAAAGAAAGAAGATTTTCAGAGGATTATATCCGATATTGCTCATTTGATTATTAAATCATTCTCTTGGTTATGAGAAAGTAAGAAGTTTAGGGTTTCTCTGTGTGTATGTTCATCTGTCAAGGGGAGGGGGTGGTATCCTTTTGGCTGTTATATACTAAAACCACATTGTCTATAAAGATGCTCTAAACTTTTATTTCAGCTGAAAGGAAAAAAATATATTGTTTTGTTCCTTGGGAATTTGAGTCAATGTGTCTTTCCAATGAGTTGATGAGCTAAGGGTCAACAAAATTAGTTATCATTTCAAATCCATTAAACCATAGATTGAGTTACTAAACCCGTTTAAACTCGTTTCTTTAATTTTTTTTTTGAGACGGGATACGGCTATTTGAGCATATAAATGCAATTCATACTGTGTAATAAAAACTAATTTATACTTAACGCAACGTGGAAGTGAAAACCTCGGAATCCACCAAGGGGTGTTCTCTGAATCCACAAAGAACGATCTCCGAATCCACGAAGAACTTCGAATCCACGAAGAAAATATTAAAGAGGAATTTATTTGATAAAAAGTTATGCCTCTAGGGCTTACAATACTCTGCTTAAATAGAAAATAAAAAAGACTCCTTCTATGACCCGAACTTTGCTAAAAATAGAAATGACAAAACTCTCCTTAAAAGACTTCCTATAATTAGGGAAGTAAATCGGTCAAATTTAGAATTAAACCGGATTTGCTTCCTAATCAAAATAGACTCTTAAAACATTACCTAAAATAGTAAAAAACTGATAAAAGCTCTGATATCTCTCAATCGGGAGGGAATTTGGCAAAACATCCGGCGGCAAACTGAACAACTGTCGGTTTCGTTGACTCCGTCTCGAAAAAATACACGGTTTGCATATATAATTCGTCCAATTCCGACGTACAATTTGAGAGATACAACCCGTTCTTCGTTGTAAATTATTTTCCCCGGCCGAGCCCGCGTTTGGGCGTGTGACGGTCCCGTTTATCCATAAATATGTTACATCAATACTTGAGTTAGCAATTTAGATAGAATAATCACTAAAGGAACTAATATGAAATAACTAACAATATTTGAGGGATCCAATAGCAATGTCAACTATTTGAGAGTTTAATTTCAAAATATTGAAGATTTAAAGACCAATGTAGAAAAAACCCAAATCAAAAAAAGAAGAAGAAGAAAGAAAACAATGGATATCTTAAGATACCTAGGGTACTGAAGTTCAAACTTATTAAATTAGTTCCCCCAAATTGGTCAAACTTTTAAACGAACAGTTACTTGTCTAATCATTTATAGTGGTCATAGGAGACACCACTTCGTGTTCATGTTTGAGTGTGGACCCTACGCATAGAGCAGGAGTACAAGTAAGGCTTATTTTACTATCTTTAACATATTCTCTAATCTAGTATGCGATTGATTAAATAAAATAGAAGATTCCCTGCTTTAGGTCGAAATCAAGATTCAATGAATGAAGAAAAGTCTATAATATTGTTCTAAAGGTGCTAAACTAACACAAAAGAGTAAAATATAGTACAAGTCCAATCCAAATCCATACTGACTTCTTAATAAGGAGAATCCTCATGGGATTTGAAAGTGACTCTGTTCATCATTTTATTGCCCCCACAGTGATCTTGGAGATCATCCATCAGTGGAAATAATAACACATTGAACTGTTGCTTCGATGTTCAGTTTTGTCTTTGATGTAGTTTTATATATGATTAAAATTTGTATCTTTCTTTGTCCATATACCATATAAAATTAGGATTAAACTCGTTCTAGAATAAATCATACTCATGATGTATAAATACTTTAGCATGTATGATAAATATGAGGTTAAATATATCGAAAAGCCCCTTGACTTTGAATGATTATAAGATAACCCCATAACTTTCAAACTATCAAAACCCCTTGAAGTTAGAGAGGTTATTAGAAAACTGACTTTAAATTTGAGATTTTATCAGAAAACTCTCATAACAAGCAAGCTATCAGAAAATTACAATTTTTGCGTGGATGATTAAATTACGCAAGGGGATTTTTTTTTTAATAGTGAAAATTGCAGTCGACGTCGTTAGGGAGGTTTTTCTGGAGAAATCTCAAACTTAAAACGAATTTTCTGATAACCCCAACTTAAGGAGAGTTTTATAATAGTTTGAAAGTTAGGGGAGACAATCTGATAATTGTTCAAAGTTAGTAGATTATCCTAATATTTAGCCTAAAGCAAGGATAAAATCAACAACGGAGAAAATCTTGCACGATCTCGCAGACCAACAAAAGCCGTTACGCCGCCGTGGCCATAACCCTATCTCTTCGGCGGTGGGTCCCATTTCACCGTATCTATTAGATAGATATTTAACTAAGATTGGTATCTTCGGAGTTTATGGACGGTGACAGTGACGGTTACCGCTGAATGACGTGGCATGGCCTGATTCCTTCATTAACCAATCTTGTGGATGTGGCTGACGTGGCTGATCCTGGCAAAGAGTGGGTAACCACTAACCACCCTATCGACTTGGCGAGATTGAACGGGTATATATCATGAAATTTTACCATCTTGTTTCACTGTCTTTCTACATAAATATTTATTTATACTTTCAGGAAAAAACAAGTTATGGTGGAATATGGAGAGCTGAAATTATTTTACATTTTTGAGAGTAATCGTCTAAATTCAAAGAATTAATCAGAGAAAAGAAATACAGAATATAATATATTATAGAAAGAAGTTAGAGGAAGTACTAGAAAACGAAACAAATTAATATATGATTTTTGGTAATTTTAATTTAGAACAGTTTAGTCTTTATGCATATTTCATTTATTGACATGTTTTATGATTTGTATCTTTTACTGAATTATGGTTTTCCCCACTTATTGACCTAATTCTAGACTTCATTACATTACATGTACGCAAAATGTTAGCTTCCTTCTCAAATGAAGGTGGGATCGAAAAAAGGAAACTACTTTTGGCTACAATATTATAATACAAGGTGATAAATTTTACTATGTCTAGTCTGATTTCAGAATCTATTTATGATACTTTGTACTCAAAGATGGAGATTCATACATTCAGATCAAATCAGCCTGTATACATTTAATTGGAATTGTTGTACCATAGAAATAACTAAGTGTTAATCTCATTCCAGGAGATGACACGTGTCTCAAATAAACTGTATACCAACTCGAACCGACATCATGAAGGCCGAGTCAAATGACGCCTTCACTCGGACCCTCCCAAGAGGGCGGATTCGAAATGCGTCCTCACTCAAGCCCTGCTGCTAAAACTCAGTGCGTTATCACTCAGTCGATCAAGTCGAGAGGCACCCCCATTTCGAGCAGCCAAGTCGAAAGGCGTCATTTCTCGGCCCCCTTGAAAAGCCGAGACGAAAGACGGTCTTTCTTGAACCTCATCGGCGACAGCTAATCACAATCGCATTAAATACACAGTCGGAGTCATTATTACACCCTCGCCGAAAGTCTTAATAACTCATCGGACCTTATCAGCACCTTACCCCCTTGTCACCGTTGCATTAATTACAAAAAGTGACTCAGGCCACCCGCTGTCGACACTTGTAAAATATCAGTCGAATAAGCTGACTGCTTGGACTAGGCCGATGTTACACAACTACCCTTCTGGATTTGCTATAAATAGGCGCATTGCCTACTGCATGAAGGTACGCAATTTTCGCAATGTAACGCACAGTAATCATACTTTCTCTCCTCCACTTAAAATCAATACTGACTTGACCGTCGGAGGAGCCCCCGGAAAACTCAACTCTGATCCTCTTACATATTGTTTGTGTGCAGGATCGAACCCTCTACTCAACAATCAACCATTAAAGAAGATTAAGGGACCCTAAACTCTCCATAATCCATGCTAAACTCCGCTGTTAAATATTTGACATCAACAGGAGTATATTCATTACAAATTAATCAAAGCACAATCAAACATCCTCAGCAAAATCTAAATTCAAGGTTTCAGCAAGTTCAGGAACTTGCTTGATATAACTAATGATATTTGATTTCTAGTCCGCCAACTAGTTTCACATGCAGGACCTGTTGTTATTAGAACTTAATAGCAAACAAATTATAGAAGGAAGGCCAACCGATATCATAGCAAATTTCCCTAAAGTTGAAAACCTTCTGCCTTTAAACTTGAAATTATATCAAGTTTAATGGCAAAAGGCTTACAACTTTATGCTACAATCCTTAAAACGTACTTAATTGACCTTGTAAAATAGCCTTGAATATTTCTCCCGCGCAAAGGAGAGAGACTAGTTTGCACAACTTTTTTCTTTTAATGATTAAATACAATATCCATTTTGTCTGCATGTTTACTTTTGAAAATTTGCCTACGTGCTTTAAACGTACTCAATTGACCTTATAAATGTGATAGTGCCGGTTACTTATGTGTATATATAGTCCGGACATTTTGATCCAAGACTTGCTTGAATTATTAATTATGTGGTGACATCTCTTTCCAAAAATCTTGAATCCGCCACTACTTTTGTTACAAGTTATGTTGCAATGTAGAGAAACTACATCACTCGTTCAAACTCGAATATACTTGTTGCAGACCCTTGAATCATCAGACACCAGCCTCCAACCATCCTCAAGAAACTGAGTCGGCGTCATGCCCTCCAAGGATCACGCCGCCATCGAGCTCACCTGCACCGATCGCCCTGGCCTCCTCTCCGATGTACGTGCTGTCGTCTCAGACCTCAGCTGCAACGTTGTCAGCGCCGAGGCCTGGACCCACAACACAAGAGCGGTAGCGATCATTCATGTCACCGACGAGAACACTGGTCTCCCAGTCCAAGAGCCTAACAGGCTCTCTACCATCAAGAAACTCCTGCACACTCTCCTGAGAGGAGGAAACATCAGGATATGTATTCCTTTTTTTAAATTTCAGGGCTGAGGTTGCAGTGATGGATTGTGTCGAGAGAGATTACACTGTGATCACTGTGAGATGTTGAGATCGCCCTAAGCTCCTTTTTGACACCATATGGACTATAACAGATATGCAGTATGTCGTGTTTCATGGCAGCGAGTGATCGAATGCCTCGAGGCAGCTATCGAGAGGCGAGCATCAGAGGTATTACTACATACATAAGAAACAGAGAAACTACACACACAATCATTCAGTACTAAATATTTTTCTTCAATTCATTAAAAAAAAAAGAGTATATGTATTTCTTTTTTCAAATTTCAGGGATTGGAGCTCGAACTGAGAACTGAAGACAGGGTTGGCCTTCTCTCAGACATAACCCGAGTTTTCAGGGAGAACGGGTTGAGTATCACAAGAGCGGAGATATCGACGAAGGGTGGGAAAGTCATGGACAGTTTCTACGTATCGGAGATGTCAGGGAACGCGGCGGAGGCTAAGGCTGTATAGCCCATTCGGAGGCAAATTGGGCGGGAGATACTGAGAGTGAAACAGGAGGAAGAGAATTGTGCAACGCTGAGTTCTTCAGAGGGGTTGATATCAGCAACTGGATATTTGTTTGGGAGTTTGTTGAAGGGGTGTTCGTTTCAGAGCTTTAGGCTGATTCGATCCTATTCATGAGATTTCGCGCAGGGTAACGAATCAACAAGTATGAAGTTGTAATATTTCTCTGGTTATAGAAAATAGGATGTGTACATATTTATTTGGGGTACCAAACTATAGTTTCATATATCCACATTAACAAATCTTACATAAAAGTTGCTGGAATAACACTCTACTTTAATTCAAGCATCTGGTTTCTTTTTTACCACCAAATGTTCAGGTAAGTTTGTTATTTCGAGAACTAAATAAGGTGATGGACTGAAGAGGTGGGGTTACAGACAATAGCTTTTTGCCTCAAAATAGTCTCAAGGAACCCCGACGAGTACTGACCAGGGGACTAAATTTTGTTACTAATTTGCTATTACTTTTCCCTAAATTATGTAAGAATGTAAGACTGTAGACTTCTTTGAGTCTTTTGGGGTAAAAGTTTAGTAGTCATGTTGAATGACAGATACTCATCCATTATAGGAGGAGAAATACAGTTTTATAAATGAGATAAGATAATATCAATGGCATCAAATATTTTGTTATTAAGACTAGTGTTTCAGTGTCGATACCAAATATCAATGATCCTAAAGGTGATTAACAAAAAAGATAATTTAGTACTAATTTTAAAGTTGGTAATTAGATAAGCCGACAGCTTCGGTGCTCCAGAAAATTAATTATGGAGTTCCGATGGCATGGTTTGTAAATAAAAACCGCAATAATCGATCTCTCTGTTCCCATTAAAATCGCAGTGACGTGTCTCTTGAGTCCCGCTGTCAGATTCGTAAATTCTTCAACTATTTGGGGCATTTGCTACATGTCGAATGCCATCATCTTCTTCCTCCGACCTTTGCACAGGACATTTGGGAAAAAAATTTCTATCTGTGATTCATCCCTCACCCTTTATTCCTAAGAATCGTTTGAGTGTTTATTTGCACAATCTGTGTTGTTGGTATCCAATTTCTTGCCGAGTTTTTTTTAAAAATTTTTTGGGTTTTGATTTTGGATCTAAAATCATGAATAGCATCACCGTGAACTCAATTACCGTGTCCCCAACGTTTGATTGACGCTTGAATGGAAGAAAAAAAAAAGTCGATGATTGTTGATCTGAACAGTGGCCTCAATGCTTGATGGGAAAAGAAAAGTAGAGACAAAATAAATTAAAAGAGTCAGATTGAAAATAGCGATTGAATTATCTTTACTACTTTTGTATGTTATTTGAGTAGCAACGGATTGAAAAGACCAGAAATGAGATATGTGTTTCCGGTGTTGACATGGGAGAGTGAGAGATGGGTTTTGGATTTCCAAAGATGAAAATAACCGATAATGTGGAGATGATGAGGTAAGTGATAAATACCTATTTTGCCCTTTTAATTAATAAACAAATAAAATTTATTTTCGGTGTACCGAAGCAACGCCCATTAGATAAACGTTAAAGTATTCTCATTGCACTGATGCCAAATATCGAAGATACTGTTTTAGAATTGATAACTGAAGGTCTATGAGAAAACTCCATATGGTATTTTGTTTCCATACGAACAAACACTTTTCCTCAGAAACTCATGAATAAGATCGAATCGGCCAAATCATCTTCAGCCAAATCCTACAATAAAACCGCAAACAAGTGGCAGTGTTGGATCGTCTAGCTTTCGCTAACTTACTCCAGAAACTTAATCCAAACAGACTTTAGATGAGGATTTGATTGCAACAGCCCATGCAGCAATCCAACACGCTAGAATGCTAAAGATAAGGTCTGGGCCATCCCCAACAATTAATTCCTGGTATTTGCAAGTTACATTCCCAAGAGAATTTTCTAAAATTATGCATCAATCTAGGGCAGATCAAAAATTCGTTTTCAGATAGGGCACACCAAACTATACTCTCCTAAGAATGTCAAAAATAAAATAAAATAAAAGAGCACTACAGCAAACAGAACTCACTGTTTATAATAAATACCATTAGATATAAGTTAAGCATCTTAAGCATTACATATGTATGAAGTCTTATTAGTAACTACAGCAGAGAATCGAAACAGGAAATGGAACTAATAGCTAATCACCACCAAAATCTGTTAGCTCCTTACTGCACAAGACCGCAGAGAATCCCATGCCTTAGGAGCAAGCTCAAGAAAACTGTCATAGGGACTCGCTGCCAACTTAAACTTTCTGAGCTTTATTCGCTCGTCCATTGTGTGAATCACCTTGGCGATTTCTCTTGCCATCAAATTGTCTACCTCCCCTGTTTCCTTTACCCCTGATATATAACAATAACCTAAACGTCAAAGAATATCATGAAGTGATACAGAACATGAAAGCTATTCTCTGTGAAACCCCAATAATAAGCACAGGAAATGATGGTGACTCATTTTCCTTGGAGGAACTTGAGAGAAGAGACTGATAGGGATGGTCACAGGTCTGAGAAATGCCAAAAAAAAGGAGAGAGAAATTTGAAACTCATAACATATTCTGCACGTAGCAATGGAGTTAACTAAAACAGATTATACTTGATATTGCAGGACTTACTGAAAAATGTAATCCCTAAATCATACTTCCTTTAAAAGCACGAGTTCGGGAAAATCTTTCGGTAGACAAAAATACCCTTAGCTCTTTTAGATATTACATTTCAATTTAAATCTATCCTAATTATCCTAATCTCATGTGAACTACAACTTTAAATATTCTAATTATATCATAATCCCACTTAAACTAAATATCCTAATTTTCATAATAACCTAATTATATTCTAATTCCATGTGAACCAAAATAATTCCTCTCGAATCTAGGGTTTAGACCTCCCTAATTTGCCCTGATTAGGGTTCCTGATCCGTGCTTTCGTCCATGTTCACTCCGCAGAGGAAGAGTTGGGCTCTTTCTCTTAGGGTTTCAGGTGACGCCTCGAACCCTAGGGTTTACGCCAAGGGGAAAGGGGTCGCCGGGGAAGCGGAGGCGCGCCACCTCCGAAGGCGTTTTTCGAGGAGGACGGAGGGGGAAGAGGAGGTGGCGATGACGTGGAGGTTTGGAGGAGGTTTAGGGATGAGGGTTTGCTTGATGAGTTGGCCGAAGAGGAAAGATAGGAGGCCCTGTCTTCAAGGATTGAAGAGCTTGAGGAAGAGGTAAGTCTTGTCTTTTTTTATGTCTGCGTTCTTTTTCAGTTGATTTTGTGATTCACAATTTCTCACTGTTGAAATACCCCTGCTTGCAGTCAAATAGGATAATAAAAGATTATATTTGTTAATTATTCCAATATAGGTCGTATGATTATGTAGAAATATTTACAAATTAAGTAAAATTAGTTAACATATTCTCTGTCCTTGTCGTTCAAATTGTAGCTTAAATCATGATTTTCAAATAACTTATGATTTACAGAAGCTAATCAAGCAAGACCCATTTGTAAAATATATTAATGTATAAATTTCTCTCCTTTTTTAAATAAAGAGAACCGAAGGACCTATTTTGTCAAACACTTGGTGTGGGCTAGGGATGCCAATGAGTAGTAAAATCTTCTTTGGGAGGTCGAAAAATTTAAATGAGTAGAGCTTACCTCTGCGCTTGTTTCGATCGATCCAAACTTCTGAGAAGAGGAACCCTACCAAACTAGGATTGTTGTAATCGGGTTCAAGAGACGAAGGATAAATGAGCAAAACAGAGAATAATCAAGAAATACGCTATATGAAAAAGGATGTAAAGTTTTTTTTTGGATTCTTTGCGCTTGATTTTGTGATGACCACTATGGAAACCCCTATTATAGTCAAATTAGGTAATAAAAGTGATGATTGTATTTATATTAATATATTATATGGAGATGACAAGAATTCATGAATTAGGTGAGATGACGCGCGTTCGACTTTTAGGTAAAGGTGAGTGCTAACTTTGAGTTGTGATTATCAAGAACTAAAAATTTTAAAGTACTATAATTTATTAAGCAACAATCATACTCCCTTTAAAAGCACGAGTTCGGGAAAATCTTTCGGTAGACAAAAATACCCTTAACCCTTTTAGGTATTACATTTTAATTATATATAATCTATCCTAATTAACGTGAACTTTAAAGTTTGAACTATCCTAATCCTAATATTGTATTTAACGATAGATAAGACCACATGTTCTATGTATAACAAGTCTATGTATATTCCAAATAAGAACACTATCCGACGTGAACTGTATTCAATATAAGAACACTATCCGTTTTTTAAACTAATTATACATTTTAATGACAGATTTGAACATGTTATAGATTTGAACTCAATATGCATATGTTATATCAAAAAGTGACTTTACATGTGATAGGATAAAAATTTTTAAATATCATAACAGGAGGGCATGAACGTGAACTGTATAACGTGTGGGACCCACATTCAAAGTTCATCTACGGACTATTTCATACGATAATATTATCCTACTACATTCAATTTGCAATCTTTATACAAAGAGAATTCTAATTGTAATTGTTATCTTATCACACACAACACGTCATGCTTATATATAAACTAAGAAATTACACAATTTTCATAGTAACTTCGTCTCCTTCAACATGTATGTTTCTTTTTATCTTCATGATTATTCTTTAGTAATATTGTGTATTTGATTCAATGGTGATACTTGTCAATTGTTTATAGCGATTTTTCCTCTTATTTGAACTTCTTTTGTTAGTGTCTTCTTTAATAGGTATGTCCTATTGTTACCTTCATTGTTTTTCTTTAGTAATATTGTGTATTTGATTCAATGGTGATATTTGTTATTTACTAGCTTGTATTTGCTTAATTTCTTTTACCTTTTATTTTACCATGATAAATCTAGCATGATTAAGAATTAATCACATAAAAATAGATTGGAATTAATAGAAAAATTATGCCCATGTCCATCATCATGAATATAGGTAACTTCAGACTTTCATTAATAATATATTTTCTCTTTAAAACGCACATTATTATGGTAGTTAGGTGTTCTTATTCAAATTTATAGAATAAGTTTTATGATGTTAAAATATTCAATGATTTGAGAAACCTAATTGCTTCAATGATTCGAGGGACTAATTTCAAGAGAAACCTAATTGCTTCAATGATCCGAGGGACTAATTTCAAAATACTAAAGATTTAATGTACTAATATTGAAACAACCCCTTGATTTTAATGTTCAAATACCCTACTCTATAAGATGTTCAAATACCCTACTCTATAAGATGCTCATCGATTTGAGTTGATTACAACTCTTCATTGAGTTTACTTTGATTCGATAAATATAATATTAACAAATCCAATAAATAGTTTTGATTCTCGAAATGCTCAACCGACAATAGACTGCGCTAGGAAGTAGGAGCGATTAGAGTATAGGATCTATGAAAATCACAAAATAGATCCGAACCTATGTGAACGGGCATAGTCAGAGGTAACAATGTTAGCTAGGTGGTAAATTAAAACCCTTAAGGCAGGAAAAGGTCAGGGGGATATGTGAAATTTTACCTTAAAATTATTAGAACTGCTTTCATTTGAATGCACATGATTTTCAAGGGCATAGTCAGATGTAACAATTTAACTAGCGGGGTTATTTGATCAAAATTAAGTGAAATTAAGTGACATTTACAAAGTTTAAGGAGGTTATCTCAAAATCGACTAATTTTAAGGGGGCTTTTATGAAATTTAACAAAATAATTTTAGTAATTAATTAGAGAAAATAGATAAAAGCAGGCAAAAACTCTAATACGTGTCCCTTCTGATGAACTGTGAATTTTAACAATAAATTTAACAAGCATCTTTTGCAGGTAGTGTTCCATAAATTTTAAACTTAGGCGTGTTTTCTACAATTTTTAAAACTTTAAGGGTATTTTTTGCAATTTTAAACAGGGGCTTGCTAAAATTTTCCAGATTTCACGCCATTTAACTTTAGAGGTTTTTTTTATAATTTTGAACTCTTGAGGGTGTTTTTTCAATTTTAAAACTTTAAGGGTTTTTGTCAATTTTAAATCTATAGGGGTTGCTAAAATTTTCAGATTTCATGTGTTATTTGTAGGTTTTGAAATTTCGTGGTGATTTTTGTAATTTTAAACCCTTGAGGGTGTTTTCGCAATTCTTTAAAACTTTGAGGGTATTTTTAAAAATTTAACTTTATAGGGGCTGTCGAAATTTCTAGATTTTTATTATTTAAAAGTTTATAAATTTCTGAGAGTTTTTTGTAAATTTGAACTCTTGAGGGTGTTTTTGCAATTTTTAAAACTTTGAGGGTGTTTTTGCAAATCTAAAATTTTTAAGGGCTGCTGGTAATTTTAGATTTCATGTGTCATTTGTATGTTGTGAAATTTTAGGATATTTTACTAATTTTAAACTATTGAGGGTGTTTTTCGCATTTTTAAAACTTTAAGGGTGTTATTTGCACATTTTAAATGTATTGGAGGTCACTGAAATTTCCATATTTCATGTGTATTTGTCGGTTTATAAATTTCGGGAGTTTTTGTAATTTTAAACTCTAAGGGTATTTTTATAATTTTAAATTTTGAGGGTGTTTTTGCAAATCTCTAAATTTCAACCTAATTTCTTGGGAATTTTCAGATTTTATATGTGTTGGTTATTAGTTTTTTTAGGTGTTTTATGTAATTTTAAAAATTTAAAAGTATATTTTGCAATTGTTAAAACTTTGAAGTTGTTTTGGAAAGAATACATATCTAAATGGGCAAATGGGCGGGCAATAGCCCACCCATTTATGACCCATCAACGCTCTTTATAAATGCAAAAGAAATTCAAATTAGTGATATTATACACACATCACAGAATTTGATACAAGTATAATATTAGAAAGTTATTCTTATTAAGACAGTTAAACCTAACTAAACTTTGCCAATATACAGACAAGCTATTGCACATTTAAGGCAAAGATAACTACCATTCTAAATAGACTCGAGCCATGGTTCTGTGCTTGCAAAGGTTACAACAAGAAGGTAGATAAAGATATTAATAAAGAGTGTCTGAATGATAAATGCCGCAGAATCGCTGCTGACTCAGTACCAATATTAATTAATATAACTTTTTTTATGGCATGAACATATTAAAATACAATACTTACACATGCCTAGAAATCAACAATGAAAACTATATGTATGTAGTTAAGATTCTCATAGAAAATGGCATGGACAATGTAAGGGTTACACTGTTTGATGCAGCAGAAACTCTTATTGGATGCATAGCTGAAGAATTCATTGCAGAGAAAGAAGAGGTAATTCCTAACTCTTTTCAAGTAATAAATTAGAAAATCAAAAAAAATTTCATATATATTAAATTAACCTTTGTTCTCATTGAAATAGAAAAATAATCAGAGTCCATTTTTTCAGAAATTTGTGTTGAATATCGGAAAGACATTCAAATTTTTGGTGAAGTTAGATGAGAAGACAAAAGATGAACGAGGCGAAGGAAATATAATAGCACAAGAAATCCAACTCCAGCCTGATATCACAATCGACGTAGATGATTAAGGCGCCACTCTAGAATTATCCAGGAAAAAGATAAAGGTGGAGAAAGATTGATCTCGGCCCAATTAAAATATAAAACAAAAAGAATAAAGGATAATATTGTTTGAACATTTTATATTATAACTTATTTTTGAGTAGAGTTAGGAATTTTATAAGGTATTTTCATGCAAAATTTTTAGTAGTTTTGTATGCTTATGTGATTGCTTTTATCATATAAATTATACTATAGTTACCATTAATCTTTAGTTTTTGCCTTTTATTATTTTAAGTCTATCGAATGATGTAGGTGAGATTTCATATATATATATATATATATATATATATATATATATATATATATATATCATGTTTGTCATACTTTTTTTTTTATGTTTGCTTTTTAGATTGTTTATTATAAAACATGAGCTTATAATGTCTCGAAGTGCAGCGTAATTGCTTTTAATGCAATCGAAATGTGGTTTTTAATTACTAGAACTATAGTTTATGATGATATTATTATTCACGCTTGACTCCATATTATAGCTTGGGATTAGTAGAGTTTGGAATATGACATGTAGCATTAATTTAATTTATTTTCTTTTACTATTCTCGCTTGAATATATTATTGTGTCAATTGAAATTTTTTCTTAGGGAATCAATTAAGATATCCCATTAAGTATATTAATCCCGCTAAGTACACAAAAATCCATTACATCGATTTTTATAATGTTTAAATAAAAATTATAGCAAATCTAATAATCTAATTTTACTGATTTGAACTCAAAATAAAATTGACTTATTTACAAGAATGAAATAAATAAAAATTAAATTATTTTGATATTTAACCACGCGCATTGCACGTGCATAAAAACTAGTTATACTAAAAAAGCACCAGTAGTGTGATCGTTTATATATAGTTAAACACTTCTCAAAACACGGGGAGCAAGATTTATAACTGTTTTTGTGGTATAAATTAAATTGAGAATGAAAAACTAGAAAGGGCTAAAGTAATAAAAAGTATCGAAGAAAGGGAGATGCACACCTTCCTCTGTTATTATTGCCTTTATTTTCCCTGTACTTCTCTTGGTTGCCACGAAGCAAGCTCCAGTACTCCTTTTCGGCATCACCTGAATTTGTACATCCAGAGAATAGGTCAGCGACACAGCCTTAAAAAAACCCCCTTCAAACTCATCTCAAAGTACATTTAGGGTGGCACTAACTGGATAATCAAGTTCTTGATCATGTTTAATATAATGTAAGCAGGAAAGAGAGGGTTGAGCACAGCACATTGCTATATTTTTTTACTTTTTCTGAAGGTACAACACAAAGAACAGTCCAGTAGCATAAAAGATGAGTACGTGGTTGCGACCTTTTAAAAAAGAAAGGGATATATACTGCAGCACTAGTATATGACGTCTAGAATATTGTTTCCACTATATAATCTTCTCAGGCCATAGTTAAACTAAAGCTGAAACTAAGGGGATTTATGAATTAAGTTGTGGAATCTAGATTATCAGGCGTCTAAAACAGGCTTCCTCTAGTCTAAAGCTTGTGTGTTCATTATATCAAGTTCAATTAGTTTAGCGGATAATCCTGAACCAGTCTTTGTGGGCTATCTGCAGGGTGTCAACACTGCAGGGTCGCATTTTAGTGCTCCCGGTAATATCCCTTTCCAATCATTTCACTTCCCAACAAACAGAGTCAACTGCATAGATTTATTAGCTTGTGAGAGAACCATTGTTGTTGGCTTATGCAAAATCATGTCCTTAAAGATCTCATACAAGTGAGGTGAAAGCTAAAAGTTAAATCAGAAGACTAGGGTTACCTAAATCAACAAAAATGACTAGTAAGCTATATACTACACTATCTAAAACAATCATTACTATATATTTACTACCACTCTTGAGGATACACATCATTAGTGACATGCAAGAGATTTGATGGATCTACCAAGAAAAGAAATCAGACGAGACAATTAATGTGTTACAAGTGCACTTAGAGTGCTTTGATTTTCTGGTTGGCTTGTCATGACTAAGTTACAAACTAGAAATCAGCTCATAGAAGAAAGGTTTGGATATAAATTCACAGTGCCCATACTGTGGAAGTTCAGAAGAAACCAAAGAGCATCTGTTCTTTGAGTGTCAGTTCTCTAATAAGGTGCGAAAAAATATTTCAGGTTATGTGCATGATGATCAGGTTCCATGTATTTGGAGCAGGCTCATTCCATGGGCTACAAGGAAATGGGGAGGCGAAGGTGTTAAATCAAAGTTTAAATGATCTGCTTTGGCTGCCTGTCTATCATATATGGCAAGCTAGAAATGCTCTTATCTTCAGGCAACAACAACCAACCTAACGCTGAAGATTTAGTGATGCAGATTAAATCCTTTTTGAAATTTCAGATGAGTAAGATTCAAAAAATATCAGTATTTATGAAACAGGCAATGATGTAGAAAATTCTGTATTCAGTGTTAGTAACTTTAAAAAAAATGGTGATGGAGATTGTTCTGAAATCTTTCTGGATTTTTTTTTTTTGAAATGTTTATGAGTTATTGGTTAGTATTTGGAAATTTATTGTGATTTCAATAAGCTGAGTTGGGATTCTGTTCTTAAAACAGTACAGATGCTCTGCTGCAAGTAGTTTTATTCTGAATTTGAGGAAAAATCAGTGATTGAGCAGTACAAAGTTTTATAGCTCGAGATCTTCTTAACATAGGCATGATCGGAAAGCTATGTTTTGAAAGCAATTTTTGAGCAGGTTTCAATCAGGTTTGCTTATAATAATTGCTAGAGTATATTATTGTATTAATATTGAGTCATTTTGGTCAGTCTCTCTGTTGGTGAGATATAGAATTCATTTTGTACAGATTTGCTTTGAAGAGTTATTTCTGTATAGTAGTTTGTATAGATTCTTTTGGTCAATTGTGTTTCATGTTTGGAGTCTGTACTTTCATTTACATATTGGTAATGAAAATCTAACCTTCTTACGAAAAAAAGTGTACTTAAAGAGTGCATCTTATAGCATTGCAATCATGGTATGATGTCATTTTAAAATAAATAAAGTATAACTCAAATTATAATGCCCAAAACTGAAACATGATCAACTTTTACCAGAAAAGTTCATTAGAAATGCATGACAATTAACTACACTTAAAACATAGGAGATTAAGGTTCTGAGATTTTAATATGGTCCATATCAAAATAGAAAATTATATCAACTTAGAGGATGTGCCATCTAAATTTCTTTATATAGATTACAGCACCATAAGACTGAAACTAACCTTAATAATTAAAAAAATGAGTACAGTCCAAATAAACATTTTCCCAGCTAATCCAAAGAAAAGGACAGGATGCATACCGGTCAGTGGTTCTAATGTAGCAATGTGCTTTTTGACAATAAAGCCACCTTCATCAGTAAGCACAGCTTCCGCGCGAGCTTTGACAGCTGCATCAGAGTCTTCAAACCTTATGTACCCTGATTCCTCACCCATCCTAAAGTCAATGAACTACGGAAAAGGAAAACCACCAGTGTATTCATGATCAGAAAAAATTAAATAAGAAAATGACTCGCATGCTCTCTTCCCAAAGTAATAACATGAAGAGAGTTGTATAAAATGAGATCAACTACACATATTCCAGCAAGTTAATCAACTAAATAATAAAAGACCTACTAAGCAAGAATATAACCTTTTGGCCAAGAATATAACCTTTTGGCTGCATAGAAATATTTTCAAAAATATTTGACAAAAGATTTTTTTTAAAAAAAATTAAACCAACCATATGTTTCACTAGAAAAGTAGTGACATAACTATACAATGAAAATAACAGTTTCCCCGCCAAGTTCGAAGTAACGATCAAAAGACTTCCAGCATGAGGTTTTCACCTTTAGTATGGCCCTATTCCAAAGCATTATATTCTCATGAGTTTAATGAGTTCAACTACAGCATGTTTACTCTTGGGTATTCCTCAGATGATCTATGAATGAAATTAACTTTCAAGTCTAGTCAAACATGTTCCAGTGACCGGCATAAGAACATACAAGCAAAAAACGATGCATTACTGCTCAAAAATAGAAGAAAATACTAAAGCTATAAAATACCTTAACGGTTCCAAACTTCTGGAAGATCTTCATTAGGTCCTCTCTAAAGATTACATTCTCATTGTCAGTCGATACAGTGTTCTTCTTGACATTTTCCACTGGTGAACCTTCGGTAACCTTAGCATCACCCTCTTGGGCATCACCATCAGCCTTTTTATCGGTCTCAGTGTGATCTTCATCCACCTTTCTGCCATTTCCCTTTTCAATATCTTCTGCAGATTTTCCCTCATTCTCAGGGACACTTTCTGAGGTGTTCATTTCATCGCCCTCAACTACATTACCCTCAGAACCTGGAGCTTCGTCAACCTTGCAGGCTTCTGCAGCTTTATTCACCTCTTGACCATTTTCCTCTGTAGATCCTTCAGATGGAATACTTTTCAACTGAAATGCAACAATCAAGCCCTTCGGATAGCTATAATTATATATTACACGAATTGTTAGAAAGGCTATTTAGTACATCAACTCAATCCAGTGAATTGGTGTGACAGATCAAAAGGGAAAAAAAATTCAATTAATAAACAAATGCCTCTACCTTCCATTTGATGCATCCTTACTAGGACGTGTTTTTTCAAATTCTTCCCACTTCTTTAATCTTTCATCATCGAAGTCTTTTCTGCATTATACAACCAATGACATATATTAATAAAGAGAGAAATTAAATTACGCCACATTATCTAATCTAAAAAATCTTCAATCTAACTATGGTTGGTGATCTATCAAAAATGAAGGAAGACAAAAGTGAAAATGTTCAATTAATTGCACTCTTGGGCATTCATAACAAAAGGGAACTCTACAGGTGCTATAAATGTAAGGTTAATAATCAAATTCTCTAAGGCAATTGACTTGTACCAAAACAATTTTAATAATACTAGTAATTTAATAACTACTTACTTTTAAGTAGGCCCTGAGCACATAAGTCCATGAGAAACACAACCCAACAGTAAAACACTTTGCATTGTACTAGTAGGGTAACATTTTTGGCATATGTAATGTATCTGCAGTAAAATTAAATAATAGACAAACCAAACATTGAGAAATTTAGATAAGCAAATAAGTTTGGATATGTTTGTTATCAAATAGAAGAAAACATTTAAAGCGTTCCTGCAAACATGTTAAATGAGGGCTTATTGAGATTAAACTTTCCAATGAGGTAGTTAGGCACAAACTGGAAAAGTTTTTAAGATGACTCAATTGTAAAATAAGTTCAAAATGAGCTGCTAGAAATTAGAAGAGAATTGCATGATAAAGATTTTAAGATGAATGGTTAGCATTTAGTAGTGAACAACAAGTGAACAGGAAACTAATCCATGCAACTTCCTGTGGAGTTTGCATTACAATAATCGTCGTAGAAAAAGGGTAATTCTAAAAGTTGCTGCATAAAATTATTGTTCATTACAAGGTCAACCAACAAAGACTAAGACAACAAGAAACTATGTGCAATTCAACATGATATATATATATATATATATATATATATATATATATATATATATATAGAGCAAGGCTCCTATGAACTTAAGTTCATAATGAATAGTGGTGCACCAACTTTTTATCCACTCATCTTGCCTTGAGATTTGTGATGCACAAATCTCAAAGTGGGCTTTATATCTTTCACGGATCCCAAAGCAAGATGAGTGGTTAGAAAAGTTGGTGCACCACTATTCATTATGAACTTAAGTTCATAGGAGCCTTACTCTATATATATATATATATATACACACACATATAAAGATTATTATGAATAATCAGCAAAGAGTTTAAGATAGGACTTTTACATACTTGGTTTTCACCTCTAGCTCTGCACCAGCAAAAACCATGCTTGAACTCAAAGCCTTATTGGCATCCTCCTCTTCTGAGAACTCAATCAATGCAGTGCCACAAAACTGTCTCTTATCACCAATCAGTCGTGGTAACCTAACACTGTTCACCTGCAAGCATTCACGAATAAATGCTATAATAATAACCAAAGAGGTATTCAAGTATCTGCAAGTTGCATGGTTGCATCTCCAGCGCATGTGCGAACTTCACAAACTCCAATTGTAGGTATTAAAATCGCCTCAATGAGCAGATGAAAAAAATAAAAAATATCGCTTATAATGACCAGATGAAAAATTAAACTATGAAAAGTTTAGGAGCATATCTCATATTCCATCCCAGTCCAACTTTTAAAAGCTTTTATTTTGGATTAAGTAATACTTCAAATGTAAATGTACGTAAAGGAATTACCAACTATGAAACCCGGTATCCATAGATAGAGAAGGCTGCACAATTTCTGAGTGTTCTTGTATCTGAAGAAAGAGAAGGCTGCATAATTTCTGAATGTTCCTGTATTGGATGTGACAAACCAATAGTGGCTCCTTGTAGCTATCCTTAGAATATAAAATTATAAGTTTATAACTCTCAAAGTTTTGATGCAGTGCTTTAACATGGTATCAAAGCAACCTAGGTTCAATTCCCACTGACCATGAATTCAAAAAGGATTTTAAAAAGATTGATACCGCAATGTGAGTTCATGTTTCAGCCCATAAAAGGGCACTCAACCTACGGGGCATATAACTCTCAACCCTTAACATAGCTTCGGAAGTTTGGTGTATGGCAGGACTTTAAGAGTTACGACAAGTAAAACTTGATAAAAGAAGAAATTACATGCAGATAATATGCAGAACTATAGGCAGGAAGGGAATGGTTAGAGTAGTGCAATTAAGCGAATGTTATTTCAATGGAGGAAGATGGAGAAGTTTTTTATGCTAACTTTGAGGAGTTGTCGGTAGTTGGGAACCAACAATAAAGTGCAGATGTGGGAACAAAAAGAATTTTAAAAAGTAGGTCTTTCCTAATTTGTAGAGACCATAATGTAAAAACTTGTCTCTCTTTGACCATCCACTTCATTTGACTTACCTTTTTATCAATTTAAACCAAGGGGATTTGTAATTAAAATATTACCTTACTTTAAAGATCATAATGAAAAAAGTTGTAAACCTAGATTCTCTTTTGACATTTCAAATTCATTTGACTTGAACTTTTTATCAATTTAAAACCAAGTGGGGATGTGTTTAAAATAGGGTTATTAGTAGCTGTGAAAGGGAAAGCACATCATCACAGGGACCAGGGGTGAATGTGCTAATATATAGAACATAGCTGATAAGTAGCTACACCCTCATAGTCCACAGGTATATTTGCAAATAACCTATTAAGAATAAACTCAATTATTTATCTGTATATGCTCATTTAAGAGCATGAAGCAAAAAAAATTATCATGAAATTAGCTAGGAATTGTCTCAAATTCCATCAGCTCCATTGTTTGACAAATGAATAGTGATATTTTAGAAAGTAAAATTATATAGTACAAAAAATAAAGTATTTTGGGGCCACTCGTTTCCACTATTCAGGTTGAAAGCTGATGGAGCGATTGGCTTTGATTTATTTCAATATTTCTAAAGCATTAGTTAGCTCCCTTATTTCCATTTTCCATTTTTTGCTAAGTGAGACATCTTAAAAATTAGGTTTCAACTTTTTTCGCTTTCTTTAAAACATAAAAATAAATTTGCCAGAAAGCGAAGTATTTCATTCACTTTCCTAACTACCAAATAACCCTTTACCTCCACATAATAAAGTTGAATATGCTACAAGAATCTCAACTTGAACCTCGTTACAGCTTTGGCGCATTTTCTCAACTTCGCAAATGCAAACTTAAGCCATGCCACAAATCAGCGATTCTCTACTTGGAATGTGATGCTCCTCTTCCCCTCTGCTTTTTTTCCATTTTCAAAAGTAACACCTGGAACCAACTCAACTTTCTAACTCCATTTTCTTCAGAATAATCAAGAGATTGTTGTTGTTGTTGATGATGTTGCAGTTGCTATGATATATTAGCTCAGTATTTACTCATCAGAATACCAAATTAGACACAAGAATGAAATTCACTTTATAGAGCTGCCTTAAAAATTTAGATGGAAGACCAGGTAAAAGGCGCTTAGGTTAACAGGATGATTAACAAGATTTTAGTTTAGGGTCCATGTCAATGATTTTTTTTTCTCATTTCCTACATTTTTGTTCAAGCACGATGTTCTGGAGTTGGTGGTAATGAACTGTTGGTTTAAAAACCCAATGAGCCGTCGCATGACAAAATCTCTAATGTTGCATGAGTGAAGTCAGTGATGGCTCACCTTTTGCTCAGGGACAAAATGGAAACTAGGTTGTGTTTCAATCAATAAACACTATAAAAGTTCCAAGCAAGGAAAGTAATTAGGTTCAGATTACCTGAACTAAATCCTTATTATCCTTGCTGACATGGACATCAACCTATCCTATCAGCTCAACAAACAGAGCAAGATCTAACGAAAGTGATTAACACAAAAAAATTCGCTATATGAACTATAATTAGAATTAGAATTGTTGCATATGGGAAACTCATCAGAGTAGAACCAGACCTGCTATATGGCCAATTGTAGCATCATAACAACAGAACAATATCTAAGCAAAATGATAAAGAAGGTGTGTTTTTAATTTTGTCTAAAATAAGCCTCATCTACAAATCATAAGGAACCAAACTCGAACTGCAATGTGACCAAACAATAGCATCACAACAACCAAAGAAACATTTGACCAAAAAAAATAAACAAATACATGCTGACTAAATTAGAACTAGAATTGGAACAAAAACTATCATAAAATGGGAAATATATAGAAGCAAAGCTAAAACTGCTACATGGCCAATGATAGCATCAAAACAAATATTTGTGTGTGTGCAGTGTGGTTGCATACGAAATTACTTAATGTTTTCAAAAGAAATAAATCATATTTAGTCTTTCAATGGGTGAGTTATACTAGATGATATATAATCAAACATAATCTGTGGGAAAATACCTTTCCGTGTTGATTGAAAAAGGCTTCCACATCTTCAAGGTTAACGTCGTATGGTAAAGGAGAAACCGCAACAGTTCTTGAGTCCAATTGCTCCTTTACCTCTTCTGGTTTTGCTAATTCAGTGCTCCTACCAATCATCTTCCCTGCAATACAATGATCACAATAAAATCAGCTACTGCAGGTCATGCTGCCAAGCATGGTGGCAACTATAAGTAACAAAGACACAACACCATCAAAATCTTCTATTGTTTGTTAGTTCATTTTACCACTACTTTACATCGCTAAAAATAACTAGATTAGTTACAAATGCGATAAAGCAAAGGAAAGAAGAGGGAAAGAGGGTGTTCGGGGAGACAGTAAAATACAACTCAAGCCAACAAGAGATTGTGTGCAGAGTTGCTCGGCTACAGTGTAAAATTATGATCCTCAAACCTCACCACAACTTCATAGTGTAGCAATCCCACCGGTCAAGCATTTTATATTATAACATCTACGAACACATAAAACTAACTGGTTGCCCAAAGAAATCAATCTAATTCTGAAATAATTGATAAGGTGAATCAAAACAAACCCAATTTCAGCAGTATCGATCAAAGTTTCAACTTTTTAAGCACAAGAAAAATAACTAAAATAAATTCCAACAAAATAAATAAAGACTAGAAACTTAAGAACCAAAAAACTCACCATCTTCAGATACTTTAAGGACATTAGACTTCCTCAATGTCTCCGCCACCGCCAACACTTTCTCCTCCGGCACCGCCTCCTCCTTCACCTCACCCAATCCAAGATGGGTTCTCATCCGAGCAAAGGAACATATCAAACCCAAACTCACCACTACAAAAACCAACCAAAATTAGAACAAAAAAAAAATAAAACTCTAAAAAAAAAAGAATTGATCTTGAAGCAAACAAAGCATACATCCATCTTCGCTCTCTTCAACCTTTTGCTTCAAGAACTTGTCCCTCGGAAGATTGCTGTCACTGAAATAAAACTCCACCTGCGACAAAATCCCCAAAGAAGAAAACATCAAAGATAGAATTTTTACTGGCCCCAAAAAGGATTAGGGTTTGGATTGAGAGTGACCTGGCGGAGGACCTTCGCTGCCGTAGTCTCGTCCAAGGAAGCGACCGCCATTAGAGGATAGGAGAAGAAGGAATCGAGGGATTTGGGGGGTCCTGGTGCGGTTTCTAGGGTTTTCAGAGTTGGGAGTCTTTGATTAGGGTTTTAGGAAATGGGATTGCAAGCGCTCAGTTTTATAGATAGACGCGTGCAAAGTAACATGAAGAAGTGGGGGACCGATCGTTGACACAGAATTGACTTAAAATATCGTTTGTGAGATTTTATTTTACGGACACCCACAAATAATTTCGCCCACACGCACGAAAACAAGCAGGTCTTCCCGTTAATTTGGGGGAGCTTTTCTTTCTTTTAAGCCCTTTAATTAACTTTTTTTTTTAAATTTCTAACGTCCTTCTTGAACTGTCTAATTCATCCTCTCTTGCGTTTTCCTTTTTTTTTTCCTCCTTTTTTTTTGTGGGCAAAATAAAAGATATGGCACGGTAACCGGTGAATCAGGCTCAATGGCATCATCGGCTCTGATTGAAAATAAAATTATGAACTTTGTATGTATAACGTCTTTTAAGGCGTGTTTGGTTACAAGTAGTTAGAATCTCATGTCATTCCAACTACACCTAAATTCAAAAGTCCTGTTTGCTGTTGCAACAACAAAATAGAGGTGTTAAAACAACGCTCAAATTTAAGAGGATTGCAATATCATAAGTTGGACACCATCAACATTTATTGTTCCAATTCCTCCTAACCATGAGTTTGGCAACTCTGCCAATCTAGATAGCTTAAATCAATTTAGCTTGGTAAGAGGGAGTGAAATAATTCCAGTATGGTTTAAGGTCAAGAATTGGCCTAACAAAACCCGCTTATGTCTTGATCCAGTTTTTTGCTTAACTAGGATTACATCTTTGGATTGATTTTTGTCCCACTGAACCAGTTTTTTTTATAATTAATTACAAAAGGAGGAGGAAGAAGAAGAAGAAACCTTAATTAGCATTTTTATCACAAAACCACAAATGCTCATGGAAAGCAAATAGAAATCAAAATACATCCTCCTTTTTTTTCCAGTTGCGCGTGGCGAAAACTTTCATATTTACCAACACTACTAATGGAGACACCATATTTTTCATTGGTATGAATTCCACACCGATGTATAATTTCAATTACCGTCTCCTTCCATGATGTTAGTTTTGGTTGAAGGTATTAAGTAGCGGATGAATGTTAATCCTTCTCCCAACAAGTTGTACTAAGAGGGTGTTTGGGGCGGCTTATTTTTTGGTCAAACTAGCTTTTAAGCTAGCTTTTTCATTTCTACATGTTTGGTAAAATACAAAATAAGTTACCTTATAAGTCACATTTTAAAAAGCTGGTATACCTCAGCTTTTGAAAAACTAACTTATAAGCTCACCTAAATAAGCTAGGTTTGACCAAATAAATTACTATACTACCCAAATAATTTTTGTAATATTTTTATCATAAAAGTCAAAAGCCACTAAAAGCTGGCATAACTTATATGCTTCAAAAAATAAGCCTTCCCAATCACCCTCTAAGTTATTACTGGCTCAAATTGGAACTCCTCTAACAAAAACCTTAGTTAATGTTAGAACTTGACTAAGACAAATTGCAGTAAAAGGAAGGAAAGGATAAAGCAGTAATGTTAAAAGAATACAAATTGCAGTAAAGAGGGCATTCACATTTACCCCCCAACGTAACGTAGTTGATGCTTCTGCCAAGAGGAGGGTCATGTGGCAGGAATACAAATATAATATTTTCAGGCTACTTGAATATTTGCAGCCTTTTTCATAGCAACGTAAATATGCATGCTACTTAAATCTCAAATACAGTGTGAACTTCGTCAGCTAAAATTATGAGATGCAATTGCAGAGAACCTAAGCCCCTGTAAACAAATAATTCTACATCAACATTTTAAGCTTTTTCAACAACCAAGAAATCCATCCGATATAGCAACACAGCCATGATGCACAAGAAAGAAATGACGGTATGACCCATCATTTCTGCTAATTTCTACTAACTTCCTCTGATATCACTTCAAAACAACATCATCTAGTGTTCAAATCAAAGTCTTCTTGTGAACCAGCCTCCTCTCCATTCTCATTCTCATTCTCATCATTCAAGAAATCCTCTGATGGCTCCTCATCATCCCTCTGCCCATTGTTATCATTATTATTATTATTATTACTATTATTACTATTTCTCCACCCATGAATCATCTCTTCCATATTGCCTCCTTGCTCAGACCCAACATCATGACCACCAGAACCACTATCCCCATGAGATCCCATAGCGCTCGCCCTCATCGGTGGTGCTCGGGCCATCATCTCAGCATGGGCCTGGGCCTCAGCACGAGCCTGCTCAGCCTGAGCCATTGCCATCCTCATCTTGGCCTCTGCTGCTTCTCTGTTGGCTCTCTCTCTCGACTCCATCTCTGCTCTGATTTCAAGTATGGCTTGCCTTTCTTCTTGGAGGAGGGCTTGCTCGATCATGAGCCTTTCTTCTGATCTGAATTCGCCAAGAGCTCTTTTTCGAGACATTATGTTGAAGGCGAGGACTTGCTTCTCGAAAGTGGTGGTGAACTCAGCAATTTTTGCGAGGATGTTATGATCCCATTGCTGCAGGCGAGAGGGGACTTGCCCTGTTGTGTCACTGTCGAGGATTCGGTCATCTTCTTCTGCTTCAAAGTCTGATACGACGTGATATGGGAGTAACCTGAGGAGTTGTAGCAAAATAAAGATCAGAATAGGGCAGCAGTTTGATTAATGCTTAAGAGGGAAAAAAAATTCAACAACTTTCTGAAGCTATGAGGTAGACTATAGAATGATAGATGTTGTATTCTAATATTCGCGCAGAGGAACACTGAATGCTCAAGCAATATGGTATGACATTAGTTTGGTTAACAGCAACATAGGATCAAGATAGATATGACTCAAATAAGCACGAGTACAAAAGAACAAATTAAGCTCTAGTATCCAAGAATCATAAAATCCAATTTCCACAGCTGGTTTAGAATTGGATTTTTGCAATTCTTACAATCAACTTGATATTCGAAAATTACAATAGATTCTCAAATGAAGTAAGGCCCAAAGTGACGTCTAGGAACATTTCCAAAATCAAACAAATTAATGATATCATACTAATAACCCTTTTTCCCCCACCTCAATCAATGTTGCCACAGATCTGTTTGTTGTTCTCCTTTAACTCTGATCCTACAACTCTCCTTAAGTGGCAGTATGGTCAGTATCAATTGCCCATGTCTAAACCATTCCAGAAGTATGTGGCCTACCGATATATAACGTTCTGGTATGATGTAATTAGCAATCAGCCATAAAATGGAGGTGGAATTCTATTTCATATACATTTTACACAAATTTCAAACTATGCAAACAAGTAACAATGATTACACGTGTGCTGGACATCCAAAAAACTAATGAATATTTTACAATTTATTGAAGACTTTGATAATTAATACTTCTTAGAGCCAGTACACACAAAAATGCAGGACTAGTGGAATTCAACCCTTACGGATGTCGCTATTTCACATGTAAGTTTGGGCATTGAAAAAAAAAACTAATGGTTAACTAAAAGGACTGCCGAGCTATACAAAGTCCTGCACAGGAGCAAGATTCTCTAAAAAGCCGATGGTTGTGGGTGGCCAAGAGGGCCCACTTGGAGACTTGGGATCTCAGCAGGAAATGCGAAGGTTGCTTAAAGCCGGCCGATAGACGAAAGAGAATCAACAAGTTTAGTTCTGATCTGAGTAGGCTCAACATAGGGAATACCCTAACCCTGGGAACCGGGGCCTGGCCATCCCATCCCGGTCGACGTTCTAGCTAAGTTTGTCCAAAGTTGTATGCCACTGCTGTGGTGCCGATAGATTCACTACTTCAGCGCCGTTATCGGACATTGCAGGCTTAGCATCTATTTTTCGTATATCGCTCCACACCGAGAAGAGGTATGTGTACCTCCAGCAACAACAAGAATGGAACCATAGGCTCCTATGCTGGGAGCATTTCGGGGTATAGGTCTAACCACCTGAACTCCTCTTTCTGTCATGTTGTCACTGGAGGTATGTGTACCTCCAGCAACAACAAGAATGGAACCATAGGCTCCTATGCTGGGAGCATTTCGGGGTATAGGTCTAACCACCTCAACTCCCCGTTTCTGGCAACGACAACGGGAATGTGAGATTTCCGGTAAGACAGATGCTTCGGCATCAAGGTATCAGGCAATCATATGTGCTGACAACACAGAATAAACATGCTATTGCAATAACATCAATTACTTCAGCACTAAATTCAAATATATTTTGATATAATCATTTACTTGTGTGACTTGCACATGAAGGAAAGATTACTGAAAAGAGTAGAAAAATGTAGCCTGCTTGCTAATAGATCCATGTAACATGTAGAGGACTACCTACCATCTTTGCCCCCAGTTAAGAACAATACCTCTTTATATCGTGTAACTATCAAGAACACAGGTAACCAAAAGAGGCACAAAAAAGAGTTTCAGAGGGGGAAGAGAGCCGCGTGGGGGATCGATATTTGAACTGACATTTAAGAAAGGAAGAAATGGCAAGAGAGTGGCACAATAGTTACTGCAGCGAGAAGACACTGTACATACATGTTACTAGAGGATAAGAGACTCTCAACGTTCATCCTTTTTTTCATCTGTCTGTGAGTGAATAAATAACATAATACCCATATACGCAATAGTGGCTGACATGAAGAATAACATAATACCCATATACGCAATAGTAGCTGACATGAAGACATGTTTATCAAGGTCTCTTATCATGTGCAACATGTGTTGTGTATATGTAAAGCTCGGGCATGACCAGGCCGTGTCTTGGATTCCAAATGGACTGAGACTGATATTCTGCTCAACATTGACATAGGTATGTAGGATGAATAAAGGACTTTCAAAAGCATTTGTCTTTAATAAATGTAAATTGTGGGTATGTTCTAGTGTATCATCCCCAGTGAATAATGTCACATGGGATATGCTCAAGAAGAGTCATGATTACAAATAATTCCTATCAACTAACAAATTAACTCATCACTAGAATTATTTTCTTTTAGCAAGGAATCATGAAAAAATACTCATAATTACACTAGAATTATTTTCTTTTAAATCCTGCACAGACAGTCTCACATGGTATATGCTCAATAAGAGTCTATAGTGTATAATAATTCCTATAAACTCCATAAGTTACTGCTGCTAACATTTTTGAGGGAGGAATCATGCAAAAAACTTTGTAATTCAGGAATGAGTGAGCTTCTATGTAATTCTAGCTTAAGTTTATTCCACGACATCCACATCAACACCCATGCCCATATCATGTTTACTCAGCATCCGTATCCTATGTTTTTTCAGGGATCTAGCTTGCTATTTCCATTGGAGCTTAATAGGCACAGCATTAAAAGCATGATATAGTACAGGAAACATATTCGTCACTCCAGTCTATCCTTCCTCTAACAATTACAAGTAATATAATACCTATAATTGCATAAATCAGTATTAAATGCTGATGTTAATTATCTCAAGAAACCCTAACAAATTAATGGATGCATGAAAGACATCATTCATTTTAAGTGGGGAAGACTTACCCTATTGAGACAAAACCAGTGTCTCAAATTGAATAGTTAACATAAAGAAGCAAACAGAAATTTCTCATAACCATGATATACAGGTACCAAAATAGATTCTGACCATAATATGTTACAGATTTTATTCATGCCCTTGACATATGTTATATTGTAGCCAAATAGGGATTTTTCTACCCATAAACCCAACGATTATATGAACTGGGTACCCCAATTATCTGACTAAGTTCTTGAACTATGCAAACCATGTCTCGCATGTTACCAGAAACTTCAAACTGAAGGACAGAAATGATGATATAAGAAGATGAAGCTAACTTAGGGAAAGACCAGATATGATGAAAGAATGAATTCCAAGTATTTCTAAAGCAAAGTGGTTTGCGCATCATACCAGAGAAAGTCATAAATCACATTGTCACAAATTACCAAAAGCAATTGAGTAGAGTAAATTGTGAAAATTGAAGTTACATATTACTTGGTGGAGGTCCCAAGTAGACCCACTAGTTTTAACCAAAAACAAATGATAAGCAATACTAATTGTCCAGGGAATCACAGCCAGGTCGACACCACAAAACAACATGAAATGAAAAATCAGAAGAAGTATATCAAAACAATTTGTTTGAAGTTCCCAACTGATCCAGTTCGAGTTTCAGATTGACCAAAAAACCGGGACTCACTCAACCTATCAAAGAAGAGTGAAGCCAATCGTACAACAATTACAATAGCCTTTGGTACTTATATTGACCGATAGGTGGGACCTAACAAACCACAGGGACAGGTCAACATGTTATACAGAGTAGACCAACAGTAGGCATGGATGCACCATGTCTCCTTAGGTTTCAACTCCCCAAGTTACTATTCTTAAAGAACAGTACTTCATTAAGAATCAACTATACAAGATAATTTCAATCTAAAAATTGAGGTCTAATCAACTGTTAGGTATTTTTCATTCTTTGTAAGAAGAAATAAGACTAAAAGGGTAAACACACAGGTCAGTCTTTGAGAATGCTTTTCCCAGTACCACCCTTAACTCTAACTGACTCCTTTCAAATGAAAGAAATATTAAATTGATATCCAGAACATTGTGAACTTGTCCCAAAAAACACTACTAATCTATCTTGTTATCTGTTAGTGACTGGTCGTCCCCGCCCACCCCACCCCCACAATCCAACAAAATTATGGTTATGATGTTAAACTTGCAATGCCTTGTAATTTAGTACCAGTATGCACTTGCCAGAAAACCAGATAAATTAGATTTCATAGAACGTAACCAAGCAGCCTAATCACTACCATCAATTAGCAAAGGTACGCTCGGCATTACAGTGTGTACAGAATCCTTTTAATGATGTGCATAAATAACATAATGTATGCGTATGTATATAGATAATGTGTGTCTATGTATATATATAATGTGTGTGTCGTCTATATATATATATATATATATATATATATATATATATATATATATATATATATATATATATATATATATATGACCCACACTTCTTTAACAAAAAGGGTAAATTGCATAAAAATGACCTATTGTTTCACTTTAATGACCCCACTTGTAAAACTTTTCACTTAAATGACCCCACTTGTAAAACTTTTACTTACATGACCCCACTTGTAAAACTTTTCACTTAAATAACCCCACTTGTAAAACTTGTTACTTACATGACCCCACTTGTAAAACTTTTCACTTCAATGAACCCACTTGTAAAACTTTTCAAATAAATATCCAAATGTTTACAAATATTGCAACTTAATGACCTAAAGTTCAGAACGTTAATGATCTGTTAAAATATGCAGGGAATATTCCGTGTGAGCGGTCACGTGACATTATGGAGTCATTTATTACCTCTGGCGTGTCATTAGTTTATAGTCAACAACCCTTATTTTATAATCTTCAAATAGAAGAACTCTGTTAGTTGTATTTGGGGTGTTTTTTGTGGTTTTTTCATAGTATTTTTATGAAATATATGTGAAAATGAGTGGATTGGTGTAGTCAAGCTTGTAAGCATATGAATGCTCATCTTGTAATTGAAGTTTTTAAGTATTAATGAGAATTAATATTGTGTTTGTTACAGATTTGTTTCTCTCATTTATAATTCTTGTTTTTGCTTAGTTAATGTCATCCTAAGACATATTAGTTAAAAAATTAAGCATATGAATGCTTGTTGTTACTCGTTTTACGTGAAAAGTTTTCCAATTGGGGTCATTTAAGTGAAATGTTTTACAAGTGAGATCATTAAAATGAAATGTTTTACTAGTGGGGTCATTAAAATAAAATGTTTTACAAGTGGGGTCATTTAAGTGAAAAGTTATATAAGTGGGGTCATTTAAGTGAAAAGTTATATAAGTGGGGTCATTAAAGTGAAAAAATATAAAATAATAGGTCATTTTTGTGCAATTTACCCTGATTCTAAGATTCTTGCTTCCTTACAAAAATCCAAAAGCAAATGTTGCATTACTAATAGTAAAAGCATGACAAAAATTTAGTTCATATTGGCCATTACAAACCCCACGGGCGACAAAACAAAAAATAAAATAAAAACCAAGGGATTCTTCTCCTATACAATAAACAATAAGACAACCAAGAATAGCATGTTCAATGTTGTTTCCAGCTGTCAACTCAATTAAATTAGAAAGCCCCTAGTTAATTATTTGGATTTCTCTAGAGAAAGTCACAGCTGAAATAAGATAGAGTGGTAGGCATACCGCTTGAGCTCGGGTATGCCCATTGGCTTGGGACACTCCATTGTCATTCTCCCCCCAAAAGAGAACTCGTTCTCAAGTTCAAATCTCCTTCTTCATAATATGGAGAAAGATCAGGCACATTGCAGCTCGCCAAGGTGTCATAATCTCTCGAATGTTTGATATCATAAGCATTGTCATCTATGCGACGAAGAACCTCCAAAGAAAATCTGCCCTTGGCTTTAATTTTTCATGCCAACCATGTGGGAAGCGCTCTTTGCAAAGACGAAACTAAAACAAGTCACCTTCTTTGAATATGGCCGGTTTTCTATGCTTATCAACAGCAACTCCGCTATCATGATAAATTGTACAAAGAGGAGCCAAATCCACATGACTAATTGAGTTCCTCCGTAGACTACTTCAAAAGGGCTCCTACCAGTTGTTTAACTACATGAGTGATTGTAGGCAAACTCAGATTGAGGCAAAGAAAGATCACATTGACCAATGTTCTTGCCAACTAAGCTCCTCAGGAGATTAGCCAAGCTTCTATTGGCCTCACATGTCCCGAGATGTTAGCCCGTACATCATGTCTCATTCTTAAATGTCGGTTTCTACACTCCATTACAGGTTCTTAATGTCGGAGTGTCCCAAGGCAATGGGGCAGACCTGAGCTCAACTAGTCTGCCTGACCCCTCTGCATTCTTTCAGTTGTAACTTTCTCTAGAGAAATCCAAATGATCTAACTCATAAAATGTTAAAAATTAGACTTAATGAGCTTTCCAATGATATATAATTCAATTTGAGGGTTTTCATATTTTAGAGGTCATTATGCATGTGCAAGTTGTATTTGTAGGACGTACAGATTAGACAGTCTAGCCTAGCTATTTAGCTTCTACTTAAGATGTCATAATTTGTTAAGAGCAATTAATGCTTAAAGGAGAGTTTTGCTAGCTATTAAACACTCTACATGACTTTTCTTTTATGAACTGTGAGTTAGTTCAAGTTGAATGCAAAATTATCTTTCGTGAAGTTTTAGTTCAAGTTGAATGAAAAGTTATCTTTGTGAAGTGAGTTCCCTTCTATTGATCTCTACTCTTAAGTACATTCCTTTGAGAGAGGTTTTATCCTTGTTCCACTTGTGTTCTTCTCTTCTTCTCCTTGTTTCGGCATCACCATCTAATTATTTGAAGATATACTTTCTTCAGGAAGGAAGACCTACTTCTATCCTTGGAGATTTCTGTTTCCAGTTCTATGGGTAAGTCCAACAAAAAATGTTGGTCTATATTTGAAATTACGCCATCCTATCATGACTTTTTCACTTTCATTTGCTAGAAATGTGCTTTGTAAACAATATTTATGAAAGTAGAAGACTTCATGTATATATACAAACCATTATAGTTTTTGTTCTTCTAACACTTACATTTTCCAGACATACTTTTCACCCCAACACAATTTATGGTACTAACAAAATGCACAATCAAACTTAAATAGTGGTGAAGCATAACTATAAATCTTAAAGGAGACAAGAAACATCGTGTCAAGTTGTTAACTGACTTCTAACCATCTATAAGTTCGCAGGCTATATAAGAAACCAATAACAATAACCACAACTACAAAGAAAAGTTTATCCAATATAGAGAAGTAATTTTTAAGATATAATTGTCAACTAAAACGACTGGAATCTCAATTTCAGTGTAACTTTAATCCCATAAAATGATCTCTATGGATCATAGTTGATCTTCTTGAGTTGATCTGATAAAGAATGGGATTGCAAATTTGAGTTTGACTCTGACATGAGATCCATTAGCTCTCAGAAATATATGGACACCAGCTACTTCAGCTATTGATATCAGGTGTAGCCACCACTTCAGAAAAATAATGTTAAAAAAGATTTCTCTGAGGTCTTTTTGCTGGCGACATGTGCCTTTGCTCTGAGTTCGGAATTACTGAGACCTACCTCTTTAGTTATATAGCTTCTAGAATTCTTCAAATCCTTCCGTACAGCTTCAATCAAATTAATTTTGGCCTTACCCCGGATGTTACATATAACTTTAACAACAATCACATTACTCATAATCGGTGCACCTATCCAAGACAAACTTTCCTCAGCTTATCTGCCATTAAAATGCCCTGAAATTCCTAACAATATGTTCATTTATGTTTTCAACTTGCCAGGGTTTGCTCTTCCATGAGCACATTTTTTATACATATTCTCAGATTGCACAACATTCATATTAAAAACCTAGAGATTCTTTCACTAAACCCATTCACCAATGCCTAGGTAAATATGCCACTTCTTTTGTTGATCTCCTAAAATTAAACAAATTGACGCACATTTTGCTGAATCTCTCTTGAATTTCCACGAATCGTGTTATAAGCAAAACGGCTCGCCATACCATAGCTCCGAAAATCAACCAAACATATAGAATTTCAAAATTTAAGAATAAAGCATATGAACAACGTCAGGCTGTGGAATTACCCAAAATCATTGTAACAATATGGACAGTATTTTATTGAAATGAAAAAAAAAATCTTTTTCTCTATTCAAATTCATCTCATATGGAAACTTCACTTCTTATCTAATAATTGTCAAGGTGCAATTGCCCCAGCTAAGATAATCCAGAAAGAAAGAAAAAAAAACCAATTTTTACCAGACAGAAAAACAAAAAAATCCTAATACCGCCCAACATCAGAAACCCTAACCCTAACCCTAGGTTTACCTGATCACGGCGTCCTCAACGGAAGCAAAGGGCCTCTTGACATCGGGATTGCAAACCTTCATCGCGTCCTGATGCGCCATCTCGACCTCCACAGGGTTCCCCCCCTGCCTGACCGCCGCGGCCTTGGCCTGCTGCTGCTGGATCTGCAGGTGGTGCGCGGCAGCGGAGGGCGCGGCGGCGGCGGCGGCGGCTGAAGAGGACGAGGAACTGACGGCCGACGGCTGATGGTGCTGCTGCTGCTGCTGCTGCTGCTGCTGCTGGAGGTGGAGGGATCGGAGGCCGGGGGCTCGGAGGTGAGCGTCGATGTTGGAGGGGAAACGGGAGATCGCCTGCTGCTGTTGGAGGCTGAGGATGTTGGGGTGGTGTTGGGGTTGGGATTGCTGGGATTGTTGGGATTGCTGCTGCTGTTGTTGTTGGTGCTGTTGGTATTGATGGAGGAGGAAGAGTTGTTGCTGAAAGAGTTGCTGCTGCTGCTGTTGTTGTTGTTGTGAGAGCGTGGGTTTGGCGGTGGTGTTGATGGCCGAGGAGGCGGCGGGGTTGGCGGCGGCGGCGGTGGCGGCGTTGGATTCTTCCATTGTTTGCTTCAGCGTCGAGAGAGAGAGAGAGAGAGAGTGAGAGAGGCCAAGGAATTTGGGGATGGGGAAAATTTTACGCGATGGGAGTTTAAAGTTGGGTTTTTCTGGGTTCGGGCTGTTTTGTAAGCTATGTAGGTCCATAACCCAACTCTAGGTCCACAGCTAGGGGTGCATTCGGTTCGGATACGGTTCGGATATTAGATAAGCGGATATGGATACAATACAGATATTAATCGGATATTTGGGAAACGGATATGAATCGGATATGACAAAAAAATACATATGATTATAATATTTCGCACACTAAATATAACTAAAAAAACATTCATCTATTAAACATAATCAAGATAAGTTTATTCAACCATATAGAAAATGTCACATCATAGACATAAATACTAGTCCTCATGTAATTCTCAAGTCTAATCCAAACAACAAAAAAGTGCAAAAACCGTATCCGGATATCCGAACCGTATCCGCATTTTCGACTCGAAAACCGTATCCGAAACCATATCCGGATGAAAATCAAACAACAAAAAAGTGCAGAAACCGTATCCGAAACCATATCCGGATGAAAATCAAAACCATAACCGTATCCAAACCATATCCGGATATCCGAACCGTATCCGCATTCCGATCCGAAAACCGTATCCGAAACCGTATCCGGATGAAAAATCAAAACCATAACCGTATCCGAAACCATATCCGACCGGTTTTAATTTTTCCCTACCATATCCGCTTTCTAAACGGATACGGTTGCGGTCGGTCCGGATATATCCGGACCGTTTTGCACCCCTATCCACAGCCCAATGTTTCGTAAACTTATTTTCGGATAATAATAATAATAATAATATCTGGGATTACCCAAAAAAAAAAAAATTCAGAAAAACAAGTTGTTACTTGTTATGCATCCAGTGAACCTTCACTACAGCATCATCAGTGTGTCATCAACTTCAACAAACAAGTTTTGTGCATTACTTTTAAGGTTTTTACATGAAAATCATCTAATTTTTACTCAAATTAATACTTATTATCTTTTTTTTTAAATACAGAAACCACCTAAACTTGCTTACATATTTGCAATGTCACACGTTCTGGAGAATTCTGTTGATACTTTTTGTGGAATTTCACATATACCCTCAGCCCTCTTCTTTTGTCCGCCCCACATCTCCTCTCCCTCTATTACACCAATATCTCATCCTCACCTCCCGCATCTTCTTCCTCCTCCCTTCATTTCACCCCGCAACTCCTACTCTAATCAACTCAAGGTAGTTGAAGAGAAAAATTCTTTGAGACAATTTATCGAACTGGCGAAGGAGAGAGGAGAGGGCAAAGTGGAAGATGGAGGGGAATAGGGGAGGGGAGAATTTAAGGGCGGGTAGGAGGCAGGGCATAAAAAATCGACCGATATATCGAATTCTACAATAGCCCACAACGATATTTACAAGTTCTAGCATTTTTTTATTTTTAGAATTATTTTCCGATATATCACCAGATATCCGATATATCTCGATATCCACAATATCGATCGATATTGTTTCTTTTTTTTATAAGTTTGTTTTTGGGCTTGATTTTTAGAATTCTTTTCTGATATATCACATTGTTCAGCCTCTCCCTCTCTCTCTCTCTCTCTCCCCTTAATACTTTCTCACCTTCCTCTATCTTTATCTACCTCTTTCTAATCTCTCTCAACGTCTCTTTTAAAGTTATGCACTTTGAAGGTTTCATGATACAATCAAGAAGAAAGTTTTTAGTATCTGTTAGTCATCCTAAAGATATATAATAATGCAATTTCCTTATACTTAGAAATCATTAAATTTGTTTAGATTACATATTTAAATGTTATATTATGCATGAACATCATCCGATATGACACTCATATTTACTACATATCCCCGATATATCTCCAATTTTCACAATCCGATATGAATTTTAGTCGTCTGATATTTACACCATATCCGATATTTAAAACAATGGTAGGAGGTGGTAGAAGGGGAGGAGGGAGAAGATGAGAGCTGAGGAGGCAAAGGAGAGAGGGGAGGGAGAGGAGAAGAAGAGGGAGAATTTGGTGGAGGATAGCAAAGGAGGTGGAGGATGGGGAGGTAGATAGGGGAGGGGAGAGAGGAGATGGAGAGAGGAGAAGATGGTTGAGGATAAAATAGAAATGTTGGCCCTTTTTTTAACAAAAGATTTTAAAAAGTGTGACATTGCAAACATATAAGCAAGTTTGGTGTTTTCTATCAAAAAAAAACTTAAATGCAATCTTCCTATCAAAAAAAAAAACTTAAATGCAATCTTCATATAAAACTTCATATAAAAAACATGGAAGAAGAAGTAAAGCTGGTAAGTATATATCAATTTGAGTAAAACTTAAATGCAATCTTCATATAAAACTTTACTTTCACTCCCAGTTATTGTCCTATGAAATCAAAATCATTCATGAAATGATAAAGAATTAGAGCACAAAACTATTTCAAATACAAGTCATGCTACATAAGGCCTTCCATAATCTCCAACCTTAACGCCAAAATAAAATATGTTTCCACCTACGTCTGAAGTACCGCTGGATCTATAAACCCAAGAATTCATAACGTTGATATCCACATTTTAGCACAAACTTATCCAATCACTATTGTAATATGCACAAAACATTTGGACAGAGAATCTAATGACAACATCATATAAAAAAAATTAATGACTTGCGGATGCTTTGATACCATGGTAAATTCTATACTAATGCGCTCTATCAGTAATAATTAACATAATCAACCAACACATATGTTCCCTACGTAACACAAACTTAATTTTCATCTCTAGTTACATAACCAATATAGTCGCATACAATTCTAAAATATATCCACAAACAGCTGGAGCCTATACCAAAAGATGAAATTCAACATTACAAAAGTGAGCTGCTTCCAAAGCCCCGGGGTCACTTGTATTAACAGAATCCCCTTCCTGTACACAAAATTATTCCAGTATTTGCATTTTGATCACTCTTCAAGGGCTCTTTCAAAACCAAAACTGAACCCAAAACTTCTTTACAGTTTTACAGCCAATATGAGAATAAAAATCCTAAAAGCAATACTACAGCCTATAAACTTTACAAAAAAAAAAAAACATTTACAATCCTAAAAGAATATGAAATAAATTGTTAGCAATATGGGATCAGTCCTCTGGACGATGGATCTCACCCATCATGATACGGTTGCTATGTACCTTGAAGCCGAGAAGAGAAGGGTCAATCTGCCTCCCTTTCTTCCCTTTCTTCTTGTTGTTCCCACCCTTCACACCAGCATCCTGAGACTCGGTGGAAGCTTCAGACTCCGGAGGAACTATTTTCTTGGTGCTCTTCAGCATTTCCATGAAGGAAGCTTCTGGGGCATCGCTGGTTGAGGATGATTGTCGAAATCTCATCTCCTTCTTGTTGCTTGAAGGAGTAGTTGCCTCTGAAGAATTTCCTCCAGGTTCTCTTCTCCCTTCTGATTGTTGCACAAATTTTAGTTTAAAGATTTCAAAACTGGAAAACATAGTTCAGTTAGTAACAATGATGTATACCTCCAGAGGATATTGAAGTAGATGGATTCTTTCCTTTGATGGATGGACCAGTGACATGCTCGGATCTTGCCCCTTGAGTATCAACCCCGACTCTTGGAAGTATCCCAGGCACCCTAATAGAGACCGAAGGCAAAGTTATAACAGAATATTTTTAATAACCGCCCTCAAAGGGAGAAAAAATAAATTAAGGAAAAAAGAAATTAGAGCTATAATAAAGCAGCCTGTTGTGTAAGCTGTATGTTAAATTGCATGCTAAATGTTTTATTCTTGATGTAACTATAAACCAGTTGACTGAGAAGTATGAACTGCCTGTGATACTAGCCCACATATACTTCTTTGCCTACTAATTATCTAACCATCAACTTTGCATCTCTGCATACTGAACAGATTGATGATGCAAATCCACATGTTTCTTCGCCTAGTAATAGTCTTAAGCCAGGAGCTTTGATTGCAAGGTTTCACCGCATTCTCCTTCATGTTAAGAGTAATTTCAGGTAAAAGAAAGATTCCAATAGGAAAATTAAGCAATAATTTGCATTTACCACGACTCATGGAATTACTGGTAAGGACGTGTCCTGCAAAACACTACTCTACTGTCTTGAATACAAATATATTACTCATGGACTAACACAACTGTATATAAGTATTACACCTCATTAATGAGGTTATGGCTTATTGCCTTGCATTGCCTGACACACTGGAGACGCAGTGCACAATCTAGGAAGTCCACTGCATTGCATAGTTTAATTAGGTACAGGGGCTGCAGGCCTTCCATCATCTAGTAATTCCCGGTGTGTCTAAGTCAGTTTTTTTCTCCTCCACATATCTCTTCACCTAGTAATGTCTATTATCAAGTACCTCATATGTTGTTTAATCAAACTGATGTTTTTTTTACTCTACAATTAGTAAGTCTCAATAGCATGTTCAACAATGCCATTGTGAGTCATTATTTTTTATCCATTAATCTAAGCGCTTTACATGTCAGATTACATAAAAAGGAATGACTGCGATGAGAGGCAAAAAATCACTTAAAGACAAATCTGAACATAACCACGCCCTTGCCCAACACAGAACAATTTATTTACAATTCATCTTAGAAAATGGGACATACAATAAGCAACAATGATCTCTTTAAAGTTATATTGTAGCTATTTAACGTGTTATCCTGAACTTGAAGAAAGATTTGAATACTCTTTACTAAAAAATATTCCTTTATAATGAAAAAAACTACAGGTTGAGAAGCCAAGAATGCTCATCAGGTCAGAGTGTGTTGCTGAAAAGATGGGTATAGATCTCAATATGAATTTTGGAGGATATGAGGGGCCATGAAGGCATGTTAATTACTAAATAACAAGCAATGTCAAGATAATCATGTCACACATTGAAATATTCATCAAAGGAAACAGCTTACAGTCTGAACTTTCACTAAAGAAACTGATCCCAAAAGGCACCTAGTTGGCATGCTGGATGCAATGCTTTGCAATAGAAATAATCAAAAACTAAGGCATGGAAGTAACTGCTACTTCCTGCAGATTGAGTTATGCAAAAGGACTGTAGGGTGTTGTGAAGGAAGAATCACATGAAGTGTGCAAAAGTAAATAAGGCATTTAGATGTCACTAGAAAATAAACTAACACACAAAGAATTCATACAAGGTCCAATGACAATAAGAAAACTGACAATTCCACAAGAAAACAGGGATGATCTCAGATAAACCATTTTCTCCATATACATCTTACATAAATCATAGTAAATGAACTTATTCCATTATTCTTTTAGACTGCTGTGTTCAGCAATGATTTCAAAAGAAATTCAAGCAAAGAACAAAAATGCATTATTCTTTTTAAATCAAAACTTATTACATTATGCTTTTAGGCACTGGCTTCCAAAAAGTGTGCGCTAGGCAATATGAACAATGACTTCAAATTAAAATTTCAAGCAAAGGAACAATGTAGCTCCCTCTTTGATAATTTAGATCAATAAAACAATTAACACGAACATGAATATAAGCCAGAGAAAAGAAAACAATAGTTTCCGTTGAACCTAAGCAGAAAAATAAGAAGATTAAAGAGTCAGTCGCCACAAAAATTTTAGTATCCATAGCTATCTGCTGGAGCAAACCACGTCAATGATAAAAAAGGATCCTTGAATACGATTGAGATGAAGATCAATCAAATAGATAAATAGATAAAGGTATATAGCAGAATAGACTGTGATCAAATAAACAGATAAATAGACGAAGGTTTTCTTTTTCCTTTGGGGAAAAAAAAAGATGGAAGTATGTAGCACGACTGTATGGTTTTCATAAGATAATCATGATTCATCACTATTGGCCATCTACTCCACCTATGACGTAGCAATCAATATTGAATAATTTTAGATCAGTACTTACTTATGGTTAACCAGGTCCTTGCCATAAGCATTGTCAACTCCTGCGTCATAATTATAGATAGTTGAACCTCCGCCTGCTCAATTCCACAAGTGCATATGAATAATTTTGGCATAAACTCATCAAAACTAACATTTAATCAACTTACCGTTGCTTCCAAATGAACGACTGGCGCGTGCATTGATTTCCTGATCTCCCTGATCTATAACAGAACTTGCAAACTTTTCAACGCTGCTTTCCATCGTGTCCAGCACTGACTTACTCAACTTGCCTTTAAAACCACGCTTCTCCACCCTCTTCCCCTCCATTACATCTGACGAGTCTACCCTATTAGATGTATCACCGCCAAAAGAATCAGCAAGATGTTCTTTCCCAATATCATGTACATCTGCAAAAAGTTGATTGTGCTCCATAAATGCTCCAGAACTAGAACGAGAAGTTAGTCTTCCAGCATTTTCATATCTTTCCAAGTTTGCACTAAGACGATCTGACTGCACCTGTCCTTGATTATAAAGAGAATCATTTCTAAAAGAATCAACTAAACCCACTTTATCTACATTAACATTAAATGAATGATCTGAGGAAGAATGAGAGAAGGGCCAAGAGGCATCTCTGTTCTTGTAAGACATTTGTGCAGCATCACCCAATTCTAATGCTTGTGAGGATTGGAGGAGCATATTTCGATGGAGCAAGTCATCTAATCCTTGATTGGAGTTTTCATCACTTCCCATAAGTGCTGCCCAAGAATTTGGATCCCTTCCTGTAAGATTTACTTTCATGTCCCTCTTCTGTTTCTCTGCTTCAAGATGCAACTGGTTGAAGTGAGATTCTGCGAAACTATTGGATAGCTGCCCATTGAGCTCAGACCAGTGAGTGTCTGCTGCATCCAAATGTGAACCTGCAAATTGGTTTGAGGCACGATGCTGAGGAGCACTTCCAGAAGGAAATTGTCCCCTCTGAATAGTTGGGTGCATCTGACCATGCAGATCCTGCATATCCAGGCTTTGAAGGCGTGCCAAGGCATTTGCTATGTCAACATTTGGGCCAGGAAAACCTGCAGATACAGAATTTGACCTCTCAAAAAGTTGTGGATTTGTTTCAAAATTTCCCCTCTGGCTTCGCTCATGAAACATGAAGTTCCTTTCAAGCTGGCTTGGTTGTTCATAGGATGAAGATCTCTGAAAAGGCTGGCTCAAATCTAGTTGGCCAAGTCTACCAGAATGAGCCTGGTGTGAACTACCAGCAGTCCTGATGAACTGGCCAGAGTCATCAACAGACCAGAGCCCTCCAACATTTCTCTCTTTGTCTATGCCTAGCTGGTGCCTCGATGTAAGAGGGAACTGCTGAGCTTGCAGTTGCTCCTGCTGAAGACTAAAAAGTAGTTGTTCCTCCATGGAACGCAAAGGCCGGTGCCTAGAATGAGACAGTTGATCTGGCTGAAGACCTAGATGTAATCGCTCCAACAGATCACCGTGATGCTCAGGATGAAGGCTGTGGCCAAACTTTGCTTGAATAAGCTCCTCAATAGATGGTTCGTGCCGGGAGACATGATGAGTCTGTTGTTGCAACTCATGCAAGAGACGTTGTTTATATAAAACCTGGTCAACATGCGAAGCTGCAAAACTAGGGTCATGCAACTGCTGGTGCAGCAAATGCTCAAAAAGCAATTGTTCTTGTTGTTGCTGTTGTTTCTGGTGCATTAATTGCATTTGCTGCTGAAGTTGTTGTTGCTGATGTAGTTGTTGTTGCTGTTGCTGCTGCAGCTGCTGCTCCTGTAACTGAAGTTTCAATAAATGCTCTAACTCTGGCATAGATTGGTTTATAGACTGTTGACGCCGAATAGATCCCTGAACTTGTTCAACAAACGGGACAGACGCATGCATGTTCTGACGAGACAGCAAGTGTTGCTGCTGGAGCTGTTGCTGTTGCAGCTGCTGTTTCTGAAGCTGTTGTGCTAACAGGTGCTCTTCCAAACTGATGCGATTAGCCTCTTGCTCAACAAGTGCCAAGTGACTTGCATCCATAGCATCATGAAGAACATTTGAGCTAGTGCTTCGTCTATAGTTACTGGACCATGCATCACAGACAACTGAGGGATCTCCTATTACATTGAAAGAGGAATCTGCACCACCAACAGCATTGACACGCCCATGGCTATTGTCATTGACCAGGTTTGATGACAAGGGATGCTTCGAATGAGTTCCCTCTAGTTCAGACCAAAGCAATCCTAGAGGATTCAGATCTTTATCCGTAGAAAGTGTATGACTGGACGACCTTTGTGGTCCCATTTCATTTGCCAAAAACTGGTGAGCACTAGGCTTCTGTGACAACTCACGAAGGTCACTAGCAAGCTTTCCCAAAGGATTCTCAATGCTACTGGCAGGCCTCCCTGTATACAGCACTTCTGCACAATATGCCAAAAAAAACTATCAGAAAGCGCACCTAAAAGTGAGAAAATATGTAAAGGGTTACTTTTAAGTCAAATGAGTAAGAAGTGAGTAGAAGAAGGAACCACCTTCAGCATCTTGACCAGCAAAACCATGAATTGTTTGATTTTCCGAACCAGGAATTCCGGCAGGATTATCTGAGTTTGAAGTTAGCAATCTTCCTTGGGGAAGGTCAATAAAATCATCATGCCCAGCCATTCTAGGCTGAATATGAAGATCCAAAGGTCCCTCAGTTCCAGATGATGTCCATCGTTTATCACTACCGGCAAAAGAACCAGTGCCATCAGAAGCTGGTGTATCCACCTCCAGCTTGCTTCTAACAATATCCGAAGGTTCGGATTGCTCAGTAGGATAGTGGACAGAGGTGCCATTAGAACTTAAAGTCAAGTGAGGCATTAATTCACCAAGTGGCTGAAATGGTGTGCCTGTTGGAGCATCTGTCAAACGTACAGGTAAATCTGTACCAAAAAACCCTTGCTCAAACCATGAGATTATGTCAACACCTAAAAATGGCCCCTGAATCTCTCCTTGAGGGTCTCGATAGAACAAACTCATTTCCTCAGGAGGAACAGTAGGTTTTAAAATCTTCACTTCCTTGTTATTTTGATATTGCATGCCATTATTGGGAGTGCCTTGGATAACAGACATATCAAACAGAGAACTTGAATCATTGGGCAGCTTAATACTAACATCAAAGGAAGAAATCGAGCTACTCCCTTCAAGCTTTCTGTCTTCCTTCCATACACTTTCTCCACTAACTTCCTGTTTAGTATTGCCAGGAATGTGCCCTGTTGCTTTACCATAATAATGATCAGCGTCCACGGAAACAAATTCAGTTCCAACACTAGTATCCAACCCTTTATTTGCAGACTTCACCATACTAAAGTTTCCAAGCCTAGAGTCTAGTTCATTCGATATATCCATTACTTCATTGTGAAGACCACTGTTCCTCACTAAATTGATCGCAGAATTCTCATTACTCTCAACCAATGAAGTATCTCCAGCATCCATCTCACAGGAACCAACTCCTTTCTTTACCTCTTTGTTTGCATTATCAGAAAGTTCACTGCTAGCAATCCTCCCCTTCAAGATATCATCTAGAACAGCCCCTTCCTCTGGACCAGGAGTGATAAAAGCAAGTGGTGCCACTGAGTTTGACTGAGTTATTGGAGGAGCATCCTCAAGACCCTCAGGTGATTGATCAAAATTTGGGAGTGCCTTCTGCTTTCTATATATGTCAAGTAGCTTACCCCTCGGGTAGCGATATGTTCTTGAAGATAAACCAGACCTTACATCTTGAGCATCACTCGTATTTGCAGGTGCAGCACCAATAGGGCCAGTAGACGACACTCTGCTAAGTTGTAGACCTGTGGTAAAGTTTCCTCTGCCTCTTCCAAGAGCAAATCCCACACTTGAACCTTCCGCTCGACCTTTGTCTAAACTAAACCCAGGAGCAGCACGGAAAACTGAGGGCCCACCAGATGGAACTTCCTGACGATGGCGTGGCCTCCACTTGTCACGGGAATCAGTCTCGTTCAGCGGACGATTGTTGCCAGCAAATGATTGCTTTTCAGAATGCTGATCCTCTTTCTCAACATCTGTCTTTTTCTCAGTTCGTGAGTCCTTGTCTTTGTCTTCTGGTCCCCATCGAGATGACCATTTACTATCACGCCGTCCTTCATGTGCAGAGTTACGACCAGTAACTTCATGCCACCGTTCTGAAGGCAAAGTCCTAGAATCAGCAGTTTCCCTGGTGGAATTACTGTCAGAACGACGGTCAATCTTACGGTATTCATTTTCGCGATCTCCTTCCTTTCTGCGCTCTCGCCTGCTAAGCAAGCCAGTTTCCCTTTCCTCATCACGCCAGCGGCGAGGTTCCATATCAGGGACATTCCTTCTCCATTCTTTCTTGTCCTGAGATCCATCCAGTCGCCAAGAATCTTTATGAATGGTATCTGAAGAGGTTCCATGGCGCATGTCCTATATAGTATATTGAAATATAGTTTAAAAGATAAAGGAGTAATAAGAAAAAGAAGCAGACAATATGGTATCTAAAGAGGCTTCATGGTCTATCTTACAATTAAAAAAATCCAAGAGTACAAAAAAGGATGCAGACAAACCAGTGATCTAAATAGAGAAGAAGGTATCATTCAAATGGCTACAATCACTCTCAAGTAATATCTTTTTAAGGGCTGTACCCCAGTCTTTAACCTAGCCCTTTATCATCGAACCAGGCCTTGGCAGCTGAAGCACTACAAGACACAATAAGGCACAGAAAATTCCTAGTTTTGATTTCTTGTCATCCAAATGTGTGGATAGGCAAAAGCAAGAAGGACAAAAAGTTTTCATGTAAAAACTACAAGCAGGCACACAATAAGACGTGTGTAACCAAGCATGGCAACAATTTTGCAAGTATAAACTATTATGTGCACAAGCAGTTTAATGGCCAAAGGATGGACATTTTGCACGGTGACACAAGAGAACCTAAAATTATATTCATGAATGGTTCTATCAAACATCCAACAATGAAGCAAATATATTCAAGAAATAACTGTTTCTTTTTTCTTTAGGCATTCTATTATCTAAGCTTGAGTCAACATAAAAAAAACTGTTAAACAATCAAAAATAAGTAATCATTCATAATAGTGATAGTTGTTTGAAGTGATATTAAGAAATGAGCTTGCAAGTTATCTAATTCTAAAAAGAAGAAGAAAGCACCAGTAGTAAAAGACCAAGTTCCCCAGTGGATTTTAAATCCTATCATTCCTGCACTTTGAGCATCATGCAATAAGAAAAGCTAATGATAGGAGCTCACAACTTCACATGTCAAACAAATGATTAATAAATCCTAATTTTATCCATGTGATTAAATAACTATAAGGTTCAAGTAAATAAAATAAAATTGGACATCAAAATTAAACTACATGTTATCGACTGGAAAGGTGGAAATACTGACCTTGCTTTCAGTGGGTTTAGCATACAGCCACTGTGGAGATAAAGGTATATTGTTCTCAGATGTCAGTTGTTCTGCATTAAATGGATATCATATATAAGATAATAAGAAGAAACTTTGAATACAGAATACTGCAGATACGAATATAAATTAAAGTGCATAAGTACAGGAAATATAATGCTAAAATAATTGGTATGTTTAACAGCCAAAAATCCTCCTGGAAGCTAAATGGCACGAAAGGATTAAAAACGTATGAAAAAGAACACCTAGCCATAAGATAGTGCAACAAAAGAATGAGTCTAAGAGGGTGTTTGGGGAGCTTATTTTTAGAAGCTTTTAATCTATGGTAGCTTTGGTGGCTTTTGGCTTTTTAAGCTATGTTAGCTTTTCATGGCTTTTGGTATAATAGTCATTTGCTTGGTCAAACCTAACTTACACGGTGTTTAAGGGAGCTTTGTTTTAGAAGCTTTTAAGCTATATTATCTTTTGATGGCTTATGAATTTTATGATAAAAATATCATTAAAAATATGACTAGAAAAGTCATTTTACTTGGTCAAACCTAGCTTATTTAGGTGAGCTAAAAGCTACGTTTTCATAAGTTTGGATAATCCTAACTTTTTTAAATGCGACTAAAAAGCTAGCTTATTTGGGATGTTACTACACAGGTAGATATGGAAATGCTAGCTTAAAAGCTACTTTGACCAAGAAATAAACCCTTCCAAACACCCTTTTATTTAGGTGAGCTTATAAGATAGTTTTTCAAAGTTAGGAAATCCTAATTTTTTTAAATCATGCTTAAAAGCTAGCTTATTGGGACGTAATCAAACAGATAGATATGAAAAGGTTAGGTTAAAAGCCCCTTTCACCAAAATGTAAGCCACCCCTCCACAAACCCACACAAAAAAAAACCCTGAAATGGATATTCTTACAAGAATAAACTCATACCCCAAGATTTAGTCCCATATCGGATATTGATCGAGGATTGAATGGTTTATAATGTAAGTCCAAGAAGTCAAGTGCAACATTGACTAGTCAATTTTGACAGTGGATTGAGTCAAACCATGTGTTGCACTCAGTGGGTCACACGGCTTACATCGTGCCAACAAGCTCGCGGCCCGGGTGACAAATGGTATCAAAGTAGTTAGCCAGCCAGAAATGTGGAGCTAAGTGTTATGCGTGTCTAAGTGCTACACCACGTGACTGCAGTGGAAGTCACCTCTAGAAGCCCGTATGAGATACCTCTAGAGTCCACATCAACCAATTGTCATGTCGCGACGAGGACGTTGCGTAATTAAGGTCGGGGTGATTGTGATACCCCAAGATTTAGTGCTACATTGGATATTAATTGAGTGATTGAATGGTTTAAAATGCAAATTCAAGGAGTCAAGTGTAACATTGACAATGGATTGCGCCAAACCATATGTTGCACTCAATGGGTCCCATGGCTTACATCGCACAAATGGGCTCGCGAGCCCTGGACGTGACATAAACAGAAACCAGTAACAACACAATGTGATGCTACCCCAAAATGGTAAAGAAAAGCAGTGGAATAGGAATGTGAATGGATCTGGATACGGTAATATCATATCAGTATTTGATTAAAAACCAGTAATCATGAATACGTATATGAATATGCACATGGTTCAGTAAGTAAAATCATAGTCCACGTCCCCAAATAGAATACAGATATGGATCATCTAAGAAGAAACATATTGAAAACAAAGAGGATATGAGAGAATAGATAATATTGCAAATATACGGGCTATGTGATACATGAACTGTTTAATAAAAGAAATTTTCTCAAATCAAAGTACATCAATGTTTTCAACATATCTAAAAAGTTAAAATAACATTTTTGGATCACCAAAATTGGTCTCAGGCCCATTCACCTACAGCCAAAACATTCCAAGCTTCTGACCTATAGATATATTCCGATTTTGGATATTAAGATACAGCTCTAGACATTTTACTTCACACTTATTTGTTTCCTTATCTAAATCCTACCAAAAATTAAAATAGATATATGTATCCGCATCCTAGCTGATATAGTGATTTAGTATCCATATCTTTACCATATTGGATTCAGATGCAGATATATCTGACGATGTCAATATCCATGTGCACCCTAGGTCGAATGCGTAAAACAAGATATCCTAGTTTCCTATACCAAAGAGGCAGCAACAAACACCAGCCTACTGTAATCGACCTAGCAATTATAGAAAATGACATTTTACCATGAAAGTACAAATTAATCTAGCATAACATCCTTATACCTCTAATATTTCTTTAGAATAGAAAATTTGATAGTATTGAAAGTGAACAAGGTATCTACCTTCGGTAGTTTACCTTAGAAAGTTCTCATCGAAAACACAACTATTGCTTTTAACATCTAGAAATCCCAAAGTATACAATCCATAAAAGGTATACCAAAAAGTACTTCTTAAGAATGCAAACCTTAATGAATGGTCAACTTACTCATAAGTAATACTAATATTTAGCTTCTCGCTGTGGCAATCACTTTTCGAAGAACAATATAGTAGTTATAAATGAATATCCAATAGAAAATATTTTTTAACAGAAAATCACCTTTCAATTCATCAACAACCCCCAAAGGAACCTTCTCATCATCATTTCTTGCAGAGCTGCCACCTGAAATGGAAAGGATGAATATTTCTTCAATCAATAATTACTTTAACACGGTAACATTGATTTACTTGTACTAGAAATATAAAAAAGAATGTCTATCTAATTCTGTTCAGGTACCCAAGCTATCTGATACACCCTGGACAAGTCACTCCATCATTAAGCTAAAGGCTGATAGGAGTGTATAGTGGTGAGTTAACAACACACATGTACATGCGCGCGTGCAATACCGCAAAACATAAAAAATGATGAAGGATCCAGGAATTGAAGTTTTTTTTTTTTTGGGGCATCGTTTGGCCAAGGGCATCCCCTCTTTGACACATACATGTTCCATTGGAAACAAACAAATAAATAAATAAACATCAGTAGATTACAGGTCGTCATTGTAGAGCGAAAATCTTCCGCAAAAAAATTCTCTATTATTGTTCTTCCACAATTAAAAGAATCAGTGAATATCTCGATTAACAATGTGTTTTCTTAAAGAATTAGAAACAGTGACGTGACCTCAAAAACAGCTTCTTAGACCGAAGATGTTTGCAGATAAATCAACAGATCATATTTCTAACAATGCCTTTTAAATAAGAAAACCAGACACAAAAATGCACAGGAATTGATTACAGAAATTTCACAGGAGATTGACAAGCAATCTGAATAGTGAAAAACATAATTATGCCTAAAGGTTCAAACTGGGATTATTAATTTTAGATTTTAGCCAAAATAAAACTCTAAAATTTAGTGATCTTTATCAGTAAAGGAAATATTTCTAACTGTTAGTTTCTAACGGGAGTAGATAGCTTCAAATATATATATCTAAATGTAACAGTACTTGCAAGATTTAAAATAATTCCATTTTTAAGGAATAATACTTGCAAAATGACAAGTGCAGCGCAAAAGAGCATTCATCCATTAGATCAAGTATAACATAACATTGATACTTAATTTAATAACTAAACAACTAATATAATGCCACACTAGAGAAACAAAATTATACAAAGCTATTCACCATCTAGAATTAACCAAAAAATTCAATCAATGCAATTTACTACAAATCTACATGTAAAAGCTACTGAAACTCACCATATATTCCAGAAAGATTCTGAACCTAAGCTCACAGAGCGAAAGAAAACACTAATGAAGCGATTCCTCAATTTTAACCAAAGATTATTCTCAAAAAAAACTTTGTATTGTGTAAAAGCACTACTCTCTCAGATCCAGAATCAAACTGGTCAGCACGAAAAAAATCCTAAAATAATTATAATTTCAAGAGAAAAAACACCAGCACTAAATTCACCTCCTCCCAAATTCTCTAAAGAAGCAAACGCTCAGCGATTCCTTACAAAATTCCAGACTCAAATCCGGAAACACATAATCTCATCGAACCAATGGGAAGAAACAATCAAGAAAGTACCTTTCGCCTGATTTTTGCCCAGATCACGCTTTTCTTCCGCCATAACGAGAAAACGAGGGAGATCGAAGCGACAAAAGGCCGGCTAGGGTTTCCGATCTAAAGCCGAAAGTCACGAGAAATCGAGATTATCAGAGATCCAATAGCTTCAAGCGATCGAGATTAGGGTTTGAGAGAGATTGGCTAGGGCTAGGGTTAGGGTTTCAGATCGGAGGAGAGAGAAGGTGAGAAGACTTGCGACAGCGAACGAGAAGTGAGATTAAAGAGAATACGATAATTTTTTTTTTGAAATTAATTATTTGGGGATTTATAATTGAACTCTCTCCCTCGTATCCTCTCGGGATTTTTTCATTTTAGAATTTTGGGGAAATTTGATATTCCTTTTCTTTTAGTTGGGCGCTGCACACCAATATTCACCTGGATTGCGGGACCCACCCGTTTGAGATGACGATGAGATCCAAGATGACGAGTGAAATATTGGGTGCGTTAAAATAGGAGTGTTCCGAAGGATTGCTAGATTTTAAATGTAGCGGTCTTTTTTACATGGAAACCCTTTATCAGGTGGAAAGAATTAAAAGAGAAAAGGTGGGCTTTTTTGCATAGGCGTTCTCATCCGAACTTAGATTTAAATTTGGCATCAATAATTTTTTGGGTTAATTTCAACGAAACCCTGAACTTTGAGGGGGTGTTGAAAATAACCACATTCAACTATCTTACTTCGAGAAATTTGCATTAACTTCGAGTGTATTGTAGATAACCCTCTTAAAATTTGTTTATTCCAATAAAACTGCATGAACTTTCGGGTGCCTCCAAAACTGTGAGCTGATTCTGACAAATGCCCCTGAAACTTCTGGTCCTTCTACTTTGTAATTTGTAAATAACTAAAATGTCCTTAAAAAAGATTTAGCGAGGAGAGAGAATATGTTGTTGCCTGTAAATGGCAAATGAGTAGATTGAGATTTTTTTTTCTCTCGATAATATTTTAATTATTTGCCAATTACATATGAACATGATAAGAAAACTTTGGGCTCTTGCTTGCGGCCTTTGACTCATATGTTATTCAATGCAAGGCGTAAAGTGAGTAAACCTCTTCTATTAAACAAAAAAAAATTGAATAGGATGAAAATATTGCTAGATGGATTAAAATGAATTAACCCCTTAATTAAGGAGTTTACTAATTCATTTTATACGGGTTAAGAGATGACATATTTTATTTATAAAAAAAAAGTGGTTATAATCCTCGTTATTCTCAAAGGCAACAAGAAATCACAAGAATTGAGATAAATCCTACGAGAGGTGTTAATTAATTTAACCATTCTGACCGTCAGTCATATGGGCTAATTATTAAATCCTTCTACTTTAATCTATTATCCGAGCCTCACACTTGCACTCAGATACTATATTTCTCACCATTGTCTTGTGAAATCTCATGATACTAATTTTTCATCTTAAAAGTAGACTCACATGACAGCATGTGCTGCACTTTTTTAAGTCTTTGTACTTGTTTTTGTTCTGTTTTTACGCTCGCCATCAACTCCAACCTGTTTTCGTATTCTCTTTGGCTCTCTTTGGGGCTGTTTGGTTCAACAAAATTTTTGGAATTTGAGGTGTATTTGAAATTCTTGAAGCAAAAAGTGTCTCATTTTCATTTATGGAATTCCACATAGAGTGTTTGTTTCAAAAAAAAATGGCATTAGGTATCCATAAAATGAAAAATAGTAGGAACTTTTGGGATTTGCCAAATCCTACAATTGGGAGAGGATTTGCCAAATGCTTAAAAATTTAAAGTTTTGACATTAGGTATCCATACAATTTGTATTTTCCTATATTTTTGGGTTTGAACCAAATAAAAAATAATAAATTCTAGGATTTGCTTTCCCCTAATCATGTTGAACCAAATAAAAGATTAGGAATTCCAAAACATGTATAAGAACCTATGGATTTGAAATTCTTGATGTGCTTCCAAATCCAATAATTTTAGAATTTGAACCAAACAGCCCCTTTGTATATTTCTCACCACCTATCCCTCTCAACAACAAAACCTAAAATCTCCAACTATAGAAACTGTTAAAGGGTAAGTTTGACAAAAAAAACCCCCAACAACTTAGGGCTGGTTCCCGCGAAGCGTTATTTAACGTTTCTTCACAAAATCCTCATAACTTTTAGCACGAAAATCCCCTAACATTTCCCACGAGACCCCAATTTTCTCTTCCCTTGCTTACATGTTTAGTTTAGAGCTCTCAATCCTTTTTTTTCTCTTGCTAAAAATTCAAATCTTATGTATTATATTGAATATTGTTCCTAATATCAGAAAATTATGAAGTTTCAAGTTAATTTTTCAAAATGATTTCCTCATCCAAACTCCGGAGATTATAGTTCAAAACTGACATGCATCAAAGTTGGGGACATCGTGGGTAAATTTAAGGGGATTAATGAAAAAGACAAACTTCGGGGATGTTAAGAGAGAAATAGCCCAAAATTTTGGTTGGGGTTCTATGGAAATCTTCTCAACTTCAAATGTAGGATTATAGAGGAAGGGTGTAGAGGGCAAAAAAAAAAAAGTGCAAGGAAGAGAGTATTCATTCTGGACTCCTCAAATTTGTTTTATTTCTAGAACAAAAGAGGAAGACGGATACAGCATATACAACGAAAACGAACAGAATTTTATAGGTGTTTGTTGAAGAAATGATATATAGATACTTAAACCCTTCGGCCCTGTTTGGCAAAGGGTTTAGTGAGGTGTTAAGGAGAGTTAACCCCTCCTTAACCTACCAAACACAAAAAGTTTACATATGGTGTAAACTGAGTTAACACCTCATAATTTGCCAAACACAAAAAATAGTAGAAGGGTTTACAAAACACTTTAGAGGGGTTAAAATAAGTTAACCCCTCAAAATGAAGGGTTTACAAATCCACCTATTTAGAAGGATTAAGATAACCCCTCTGTTTATAAAGAAAATGGTCATAATCTTTTTTATTCCCAAACACAAAAAATTACAAAAAGGATTAAAATAAACTAATCTAACGGATTAAAAATTTTAACCCTTCGAATTAACAAATGGATTAACTACGTTAACCCTTCTCCTTAACCCCCATTCTTAACCCTTTGCCAAACAAGTCCGAAGGTTGTTTAAAGAGTACAGTTTGTCAGTTTGTTCTCTGTAACTTTGTTTTTCTTGAATGTGGTATGTTCAATATATAGTGTATAATAATGCACGTGCAAAAAATTCCCTAACTCAAACTATCATGTCTAAGTTTCTGCGCTACACTTGATCATACATCTTATTTTGTATGTCCAGAAGTAGACATGAGCATGTCCTTGCCATGGTCTACTTTCTAATTAACACCTATATTTCTTCTCTAGTGCAAGCAAAATCTTCCAAAACACAATATATTGTGTTTATAAAGTTTTACAGGAATCCTTATAAAGCCAACATCAAAGCGTACGCCCCTACTTATCATGATAGACTAATGCCATGAAATTATGCTATTATGAAGTTCCCAGCAAACTTTGAAGTTAAGACCACAATACTTACAATAAGTATATCAAAAGTATCATTTCAAAACAAACTAGATACTGATTAAGCAATATCAAATCTGAGCACAACGGCATCATTTATGTTCATCAGTCGTTGGCGACATTGTAAACCATCTCCTTGTTTTTAGCCTCTAGGATTATCACAAAAAGGAAATGCAGCCTTAAAGCTCTCAAGTCCAATTGAGAGAATAATACAAAACCTTTCAACTCTAAACAGGTGTAAATATTTACCTTGATGCATACTTAACAGTTTGTCAACAAATCTTCATATCGAAACTAGTCACTATTCTTTCCTTCACACCAGAACCAAAGAAATTCTGAATTGAACAATGGAAATTATCTACGTAACAAAGAATTGTCATGTTTGGCTTTTTCAGAGCTATAGAGAATGGAGGGTAGTAGCAATGCATCACAGCCATGCAAAATCTTGATTCCAACAAGTAATCGCATACAGTAACCGCAGCATCACAGAAAAGCAAGGCAGTAAGATTGTAACAACATAACTAGTAACACAATAGCTACAGCTAAAAGTCCAGGACAGGAACAAAATGTTTCACTACTCGACCACAAGCTGGAAAATGTTAATCAAGAAAAAGTCTTCAAGGAATATAAGGCTAACAACAAAATCCGATAAATTTACTCAAAATTTCAAGAACCAAGCTTAAGTCATCCTTTGAGCAGCTTCCTTGGCTAGGAGCCTCTCCCTAGCCTTGGTTTTGGCCTGAGACTTGGAACCCATGATTCCTCCACCCCACTTCTTACGGATCTCATCAAACTTGTCATTGAAGTTTGCCTATATTAAAGTAAATGAAGCAATCATCAGCAGATCAAAAGACACCGAAAAAGGAATACATAAAATTAGTTAAATCTTCAGTTTGCTCACCTTGATAGCTTCCAAGATTTTGCTGAACTCCAACTTATCCTCATTCTTCACGGTGGTCAAGCACAACACTGATGCTGTTTTCTTGTGTACAATCTATCACACATGGGGGAAAAGAGAGATCAGCAATCAGGCAGCATTTATTTCTAACAAGGTTAAAACGAGATAATAGAGGAAGAAATATACCGATCCCAAACGCGCTTTTCCTTTGACAATGCAGTATGGGATTTCCATCTTTCTGCAAAGGGCGGGGAGCCAAACCACTAGCTCAATTGGGTCTACATCGTGTGCAATGACCACGAGTTGTGCTTTGTTCTGCAAACGAAACACAAAGGACACACATAAGTGAAGGCCAGAAAGTGAAAAATGATATATTGGTCAGCCATTGATATAGGAGTATTCAGCTCTAAATATCAACTCAAATCCAACAAGTTAAAAAAGATGACATATTGGTAAGCCATTGATATCTTCAATTATACTCCATTTGCAAAACTCGGCAACCACCCGAAAAGAACTATAAATCATTGCTTTATTTTTCCCACCAGTATTTATTTTCATTAATTGCCACACTTCCAAGATAAACCTGATTTATATAGGGGAATAAAAGAGATGCTAAAGACCATAACAAGAAAATTCGTAATTAAAATGTGCTATCGATAATAAAGAGTTTTTACCAAGTAGGAATCAGCAATACTACCTACCACTAATTACCTTTCACCATAGCATATGTGATGACCCAAAAGGACTGTTACGCTATCTACCGAATCCTGATGTGCAGCTAATAGAGCACGTTTATACCACACTAGCAAATGAATATTATGTTCATAATTCATATCCAATGATAATTTATTCAGCATTTACCACGGAATAATGCATGCAATAACCAGATCAGATGTACTGAAATAGCTTACTGATTCACCACTCAAAATAGACTATAGTTAGTTACCATTTACTACGTCTTGTAATCACAAAATTGGTTATCAAATACTAACAAAGTTGACCAAACAAACACATGATACAACAGAGATCAAAATGATAAGAGGCTGAAACCTGTTCAATCAAGTAAGTCACGTGATTAAGCCCATACTTCACAACAATGGGCTTCTTCGCCTCAACAGTTTTGCCTTCAGACTCAGCCTGGGCCCTCTTCAAAAGCCGTTCTTTCTTTGCAGCTTTGTCCTCAGGCCTGTATTTGAGGAGCATTTTGAATAGGCTTGTAGCTGCGAAAGGAAAAGGTAATCAATCGCTGATGAAATATGTAGCCCTTGCAGACAAATAGGTAAAAAAGAAATTCCAAATTAAAGACAAGCAGTAAACTTAATTTTTGATGAACCATAGATTCAGCGATCCAGTGCAGATTTACAGAAGAATTGCTACAACTCTTTTTTGGAAATATTAATTAAGAGAGCAACCGACAAGGCTAGAGGGTGTACCAATCAAAGATGGGCAAAATTCAAGATACTACTCATTAGATTTTAGATTAACATAGAAAAATAAAATGAATAAAGTAACTTAAAAATCTCTACCTAACATCACAATACACAATGTCTAAGAGGATGTCTGTTAAAATTGTATTAAGGCATTGTTTTTGCTACATTTAGGTATTAAAAGTGTGCTCAGCACACAAACAAATTGGAAGAGCTGTATTATTGTGCCGTAAGAAACTAACAGCAGCATTTTGGAGGGTAAAACTATCATAGACAGTGGTCGACAAGAAAGGCACTTGTATAATTGTGACGATGTCCATGATCGAACTACCAATCAAAGCAACGAAAAGAAGGTCTTAATAGAATTCAACGTCATCACAGGTAGAAAACTCATCTACACACATACACCCGTCATTCCTAAGTAGAAATTTACACACACACACACATAAGAGAGACTTTAGGAAGTTCGATCATCTCAACAAGTAATATCTTATGGATCCATAGTGGAGATTAACATTATGCTAGCTCATTAACAAGATATGACAGGATTATAAACTATGACCAAAAAGAAGTGAGCACACATCAATGATTACTCAAGTTCAAGAACTTTAAGATGAAACTATACAATACGGTCAGCTAGCGAGTAGAATTAACGCTTCATGAATTATAAAATTGGGCAATACACAACAAACTATGTAATATACATATAATCATCAGTTTACAATTAGTGAAGTGATACAATGAGTTCTAAAAATATGATACTATTACTAATTAAAGAACTTACCCAAATTCTTGTCCAAGGTCTTAGTAAACTGGTTCAAAGCTGGAGGAACCTTCAAACGCTGCTTGAGGATTCTCCTCTGCCTCTGAATGCGGACAACCTTCGGCCACTTCACAAACCTATGGAGGTCCCTCTTTGGTGGCAAAGCCCCTCCAATCCCAAATTGCTTTGGCCTCTTCTCAAACAAAGGGTTTACAACCTTCTCCTGGAGATAGAATAGAAAATACCAATTTCATTAAAAAACCATAACACTAAACTACAAAGCTTTAACCAAAAGGAAAAACATTTACCGGTTTCTTCTTGGCTGCGGGGCCTCCCTTCACAATCTTCTTGGGACCCTGCAAGATTAGAATTACAAGCAAATCACTTCTATGTATTTTGCAACCAAAAACATAATGGGTATTATGCACTTGATCATCTATAAATACCAAATATATAATATAAAAAAGCTAAACTCTTGGAAGTTATATTACAGAAAAACCCAGATGGGCGTCGCGTCTTCAACATGTAGGGACCAAATATCCCATATAAAATATGCATCAAGTAAAGAATCAGTATTTCAAGCTAGTAAAACTTGCAATGTGATGAATAAAATTAGCTGAAAACAGTTTCCGACCATTACAAAAATCTAAAATACATAAACAAATCTAATCTCTTAAACTACTGAAGAGCAGCAATGAGACAAAATGATTAATTCTAAGCAAGATAATTATACGCAAATAATGTAGAAATTGCTTTAAGAGATCAAAACTCATTCCTAATCGCTAAAGTCTAAAGAAAATGAATATGAGGCATACATAAATTTAAAAAAAATTACTCTAAGCACAACCATCTAGAAACATAGGAAACAATATGAGATTTTTATCATAAAACATCAAATAATCGCAGAATAATCACTGATTGAACGCAGTAATCTGTACAAATGTAAACGAAAACTTGAAGGTGTGAGAAAATCGAAGGAATATTACCATTTTTTGTTGCCTCTGGTACTCGCGAGAGGGGGGCCGAAATTGAGGCTAGGGTTAGGGTTTTGGAGAAGGAAGGCAAGCAGCGTTTATATATGAAGGCAGTACCTTAGATATTACCTTATTGCCCTTTGTATTTTTAAGATCGCAAAGGAAACGGGCTTTGATTTAGTGGGTAGGCTTGTCCATGGGCTTATACAACTTAGCTTAATAGGGTCAAAGCCCAACCATGAAATGCAAGAGGACTGAGAATCTTTGTTTCCAAATTATCAAAAACCTATCGTTAGTGATATGAGCAAAATTATCATAAATTATTTACTGATGATATATCACTTACAGTCAGAAATATATACGGTATCATATTATTTGAAAATCCATTATAGTTATCCGACGTTGAGAAGTTCATAATAGTAGGAAAAATGTGTCTGGATCCCAGAAATGAAAAGTTCATATGACTGAGTCTTACTCTTTTTGGTCCATGCAAAAAAGTCCAAATTTTAAATTTCCATGCAATAAAGCTGCCCCTACCCCCAAACTCCCCCTCCTCTCTTTCTTGTTCACCTCCACGCTCCTCCCTTCTCCTCTTTTCTTCACCAATATTCATTCTCCTTCCTCCTCTCTCTCCCCTTCATCTCAACTCCATCCTTGTTCCTCCTCTTCCGCACCCTCCTTCTTCTTACACTCAGCATCCTCTCTCCTCCCCTCACCTTCATCTCATCTTCACTTTCCTCTCTTCCCCTCCCATTCCTCAACTTTCATTAATTGTGTCTCTCAAAGGATATTTTCTTTGGCTAAAACAATCATCTCCCAAACCTATATCGAAGTTAATACTTAATAATTAAAATTAACAACTAAGCTTCACGTTTGCTAATCTTTCATAATAGTTATTAATCTTGCAGAATAAACATTAAATAAAATATATTAATAATTCAAGCCATATGATAACCTTAGGAAATTATATGTTAACTACATAGAGTAGCTGGTAATTCATATAGTCAATACCAATATATTAAACTTAGTAGTTAATACATATAGTTAATATATATCAGTTAAACTTAACAACAACTAAGTCATATAGTTATCGATATCTGTTAAACTTAAAATACAAGTAATATAGGTAACATCTATATGTTAAAACTTAACACTTAATTCACATAGTTAACATCTATTTGCTTTAGCCAAAGGAGTTAACTTTAAGTTTAAAGCTTAGATATTAATTAACTTTAAGCTGTTAGCGTTAACTTTGTCGTGACTTTAGAAAATGACCGTTTTAGTCAAAGAAGTCTTGACGGTGAAAAAATAATGATTGAGAAAGGATGAGAAGAGAAGGAGAATGCAACAATAGAGACGGTGGTGAAAGAGATAATGATTGAGGAGAATGAGAAAAAATGATTCATGGATTCATGGCAAAAACATAGAGATTAGAGATTTAGGATAGTTTTGGGACAAAAAGGCTAATTTCTCTCTATGCTAAGGTGTCAGCTAAAAAAGGGGTAAAACACATTCCTTTGGGTCTTTTTCACATGAATCAAAAGAGAGGGGCTTAGTCACATGATATATTCATTTTTGGGGCCTAGACACATTTTCCCCATAATAATTTAGTGAGTTTATTTGAAATTCATGGTGATTTTGTAAAAAGATAAACAACTTTCCATGATATATAATTCAGATGTGATTTCGGATGATTTATTGTGCTTTTCAATTGTTCTAGAAGTTTGTTATAATTTTCATAACCCTAGGTCTGAGGAGATGACCGGAACTAACGGCAATTGACAGATTGGCAATGGCGGGTTGACGGAGGTGGACGGCGGTCAGCAGAGCTTAAGAAAGGAGTATTAGACTGTGTTTTACGAGGGACTATAAATAAGGAAAGGAGTTTTTATTAAAACAGCCCATTTTCGCTAAATAATTAGCAAACGGTCGGTTTTGCTAATTATTTAGCAAAAGTGGGCTGTTTTAACAAAAATTGTTCAAAGAGCACTTTTTCTAAAATACTCCTACTTCTTTCAATATTTAAGAATCGATGACGCGGTCCTTTAAAGTCAATTTTGACGGTTAGCACTTATCCAATAGTTTAATGGCCCATCATGTCCACGTCAGCATCAAAGTTTAGTGGATTTGGATCGTATGATATGAAACATATCGAGGAGGATTATTTTTATCGTGATCAACAGATTTGCTTTCTCTGGAATAATAAAATGTGAAGAAATTTTGTACTCAATTAGTTGCAGATAAAGGGGTTATATTTCTATTCAAACAGTACAAATAATGAAGTATTGGGTTAAACATGTGGGGCTGATGTTGGTTGCTGTGTTAGCCGATAATGCAGAAAGTAGTGATGAAAGATCGAGAGTTTGGATAGTTTGTCTCTCTTGAGTAAATTGTAAAAGTTTGTGCTTGTTAATGTGTTAAAAACTAGTTTTTAACCTTATTGTGCACTATGAAAATTTCAGAAAATTACTAATAAAAAATAGTCATTTACCCATCATCAAAATTTTACAAAGTGCGTCACAATCGCACATTATTCGTGCTACCCACACACAGGTTTATAGCCTAAGTCTTGGCCCATTTATCAAACTTAAATGCTCGTTAAATGCTTTTAAACCACTTAAAAGATGCTCAAATATCTAATGTGTGACTATTTTATTTTTATAAATAAATATCAACATTTTAGTATTAGAGTGGACAATTTTTTTATGTTCACTCTACATGTATTTTACGTAGCTATCGTGATAAGATAATAATATTTTTAAGAACCAAGATTTTCGGATAAGCAGTACATCATTTCCTACCCGATAAAAGATATATAACATAGACATTATAATTGCATGCTCAACCCAAGGCACAAGGGATAACATATTGTCTGAGATAAGATGTATTTGATGTAAATTTAATGCCTAGCATCCATGTGACATCAAGGAATAATATCAAATCACAAGAATGCATATAAAAAGTATTCGCTAGTCATCTAAGGGGGTGTTTGTTTCAACTTTTTTTTTGGGATATAGGGTGGATTACAAATTCTAGGATAAAAAAGTGAGTTTTTTTTTGAGTTTATGGATTCCATAACCTTTGTTTGTTTCAAAACAAATTTTGGGATATTAGATCCCAAAATTATAAAAAACTAATATTTTTTAGCATTTATGAAATCCTCTCTTTGAGAGAGGATATGGGTTGGATCTCTGACAAACCCACTCCACCTCATCAAAACCAATCCCTCAGCTTCCGAAAATCTCTCTCTCCCAACCCTAGAATCACCGCCATAATTCTCGTCTCCCTCCTTTTTTACTCGCCTCCTCTATTTCCCGCTACCAAACCCTAGCGTTTGTCTCCCTCCTCTTTTACTCACCTCCTATTTTATCTGCCTCCTTCATTTCTGTTGTATCTTTGGTTTGCAAGCAGATTTGAAGGTGAAAACAACAGAGATTTTGGCAAATTTATTTTGAGGATTTCTATTGAATCGGGATTCTAGGGTTGCAGGCAATCTTCTCCGACCTCGCGGCTATAAATCTCGCACCCCCTCTCTAATTTTTGTTGATCGGGGATTTCTGTTGATTTGGGATTCTGGGGTTCTCATATTCTAGGGTTCTCATATTCTGTTGATTGGGGATTTCTCCGACCCCGCGTGCATTTGATTGCTTTGATTTGTGTTAGGGTTTTGTAATTAGAATTTTGGTTGATTTTGATTGCTTCGAATCTGCTGTGGGTGATGATTTTCCCACCAATTTAGAGTAAATTTTTTTTTCTGTTTCTGATATTGGGTTGGAGGAGAGGCCGAGGCCGAGGAGGTTGGGTTGTGAAGAGGGATGTTGATTTGGGAAGGGATTAATGCGGGTGATGATTTGGGTTGTTTGGGTGATGATTTGGGCTGTTTGGGTTAGATTGATTCGGTCATTTGGGGGGGGGTTGATATCAACTACTTATTTATGACTCAATAACCTATGTCATATGTGAATATGCTTAACAGTGGCTACCCACTTATCCATACTTCCCCCACCACCCACTCAGGTGAGACTCATTCTTTGAAGAGACCAATTGCAATTGATCTTGAAGATGAAGCTACCTCACCAAGCAAAAGAAAGAAGCGGGCAATTGCTAAAAGAAAAATGTAACCAAAAGTCTTAAATAAGAAAGAGAATACAATGGGGGTGCCTAATGCTAAATGGACTATAGAGAATGATGATGTGTTAATCTCCTTTCTTGCTCAGATGGCGAATGATGGTCTCAAAGTTAATAAAAACTTTAAGGTGCTCGCATATCGAAGAGCTGCATAGGAGGTCAACAAGAAGTGTGGCACTGAATTCACAAAGGAGAATGTCATGAACCATATCAAGTGCTTGAAAGGTAAATTTTTTGATATGCGTACTGTCATGAACATGAGTGGGGCTAGTTATGATCCAGAAACTAAGATTGTCACCATGGATCCAGATTGTTTTGATAGGTGGACACAAGTAATATTTTTGTTAAATAAGTAAAATTTGAATATTTAGTTATGAGTATATTGATTTTGTAATATTTCATAATACAAGATAAAAAAATACAATAGCTCTAGGTTGAAGGAGTATTTGAACACTCCTCTCATCCACTATGAGAACTTGTGTTATATCGCGGGAGATGACCAAGCAAAGGGTGATCTCACCAAAGATATGACTGAAAAGCTAGGCTCTAGGCAAAATATTATAGGTGAGGAGGATCATGTCGATCTTAGTGATAATGAGGTTGATATGTCCTTTACCTCACATATTGAGCCCGGTATATCAATTGGGCAAAACAACAACACTCAAGCTCAAAAATTAAAGAATTCTAGTGGGGTAGCTTCTACATCAATTGATACATCAAAAAAAGAGAAGAAAAGTAGCAAGGCTAAAGAGGAAGATTCTCTCATGCACAATTTCATTGAGTCCATGTCCTACTCAATTCAGCACCAATGCATTTTACATTGGAGTGAGACCATGGGGAAGACTCTATTAGCGCATGAGAGTGAGTTTCTTGAGGACACATTGGATAAAGTGCTTGATTACTTGTATAAACATGAATCAGATTCTAGGAGGTTTATCATCAAAACAAAAAATGCTCAAAAGCTATTTATAGAGAAGATTGTCAAGGAGCAAGTGTTCCAGGAGGTCATATTTTGGGATTGACTTTTGAAAACTTGATATTTCACTACTTTTGAAAACTTGATATATCTATTACTTTTATAAACTCATTGCATATTTCACTACTTAGTGATGTAATTTGAGTACTTATGGATATGTTGCTAATTATGTAAGTTGAACACTTAGTGGTGTAACTTTATGCATATTTCACTACTCCAATTGCAATCTCATTATAATTTGGGTTCTTTTGCAGGCTTATGTATCCATATATTATGATACTTGATGCAAATATGGAGGGACATGATACCTGATAGCAATCTACATTGCACGCTATGTATTGATATGGCTATTTTATATTTTTTCATTTTGGACAATGATGATACTTATTTATTATGAGAATGCAATCTACAATGTCTTTGTGATGTTTAGGTAGGGCAATCCTGGATGAGAATGCTACTTACATTGTATTTATAATGTTAGGTGAGGCAATCCATTCATGTGATTGCAATCTACATTGCAACTTCATTGTTAGATGAGGCAATCCATGTTTTTAATTTTTATAACTATATCTGAGCCTCTACCTTGGTTATATCTAATTAAAATGATTGGATTTGGTTATATATCTAAGCCCCTACTTTGAGCAGCCTTGGTTTGTTGTGGCCTTGGTTATTTGAGCTTGTGGGTTGTGGTTGCTTGTCTGAGCTTCAGTTTGAGTTTCAGTTTTAGTTTCAGTTTGAGTTTGAGCTTTTTGGTTTGTGACAGCCTATTACTATGCTGGTTGCTTGTCTGAGCTTCAGTTTGAGTTTGAGTTTGAGTTTCAGTTTGTGTTTGAGCTTGTGGGTTTTGATGGCTTTGCGGGTTTATGGGTTTGTGGGTTTGTGGCAGTCTGATACTGTAATATGTTTACTAATTAAAGGTAGAAAATTTAATTCAAAATTGTTGAGAGTTATTCTTAAAGAGTTAACATAATTGATGTTTAATTGGGATTCAGATGAGAGATATTTTGTCTAATTACGTAAATGACCTTAAGTTTCTAAGTGATGTTAAGTATAAAGAAGAAAGTATGTGTGTGTGTGTGTGTACATATATAGAGAGAGACTTAGAGCTGTAAAGTTGGGTAAATGAGACACTAACTTGAACTGCGGAATAACATAAATAAGGTTATATAAATGATGTAAGATATCAATGTATAAAGAAGGTTGGAGTTCTATGTAAATTGTAAGTAAAATAAAAATAAACAAAAGAAGATGGAGCAGCAAGCCACGTACCAAGGGCAAGGAGCTGCTGTAATGGATAAATATCAACAACCATGGTAGAATGAGTAAATGCCATCAAAGTATGAGGTGTCAAAAAAATGATGAGGTTGAAAGGTGTGGTTAGGTGTGACTAGCTTAACTTGTAAGAAATTTAAGATTATATAAGGGGTCAAATAGAAACTTGCCAATTTGAAGTCCAATCAAAACTCCCCACGAACTAGTTACGTGGCACTGCAAGGAAGATTTGTAAAGGTGTCAAAATAGAAAATTGCCAAGTAGTGAAAACAACCGACGTTGAATTGGTGGATTTACATTGTTCGGGCCAACTACGCATATGAAGCTAGCCCTTACTTCGGATATATGAAGCTAGCCCTTACTTCGGATAATAAAGAGGGTTAACAAAATATTTAAGATTTGAATAATGAGTGTGTAGTGGAGCATAGTATATGGTGTTGAGGGAGTTAAGTAGTGGCTGAGAGTACCAAAAAAAGTAAAGTTTATAAGAGTGTGCTCAAAGCGTAGTCAATGAGGCAAGAAAAGAAAAACAGATGATTGATACTAGATGGCAACATAAAATGCTCCACTTAGCTATTAGCTACTGTACGTATACCTCCTATGAGAGGCAACAAAGGGAGGGCGACGCAAAAGCTAGAAAATTTGTAGATTGAGGTAAGTAACTCATCCCCTTTCAAATTTAGAGTAATTTTACTTGTTTAACAGTTTTTAATTATTGAAAGAGTTTCTGTTGATTTTAAGAAATCAAGAAAATTTAGAAAAATATGAATATGAGTATTACAATGCTTTTATACGATATTTATTAGTATGACTATCTTACCTCCTGGTATGAGATAAGTCCTTTTGTTCTCACCAAGAATGTTTGAATTAATCGCTGGTTGTTCACTATTTCTAAATGATGGATGTTTCACAAAGGACTATTGTATATAAATTATTTAGTAAAGCATAACCGCATATCAGAATTTTCATTAGTAAGAATATCCAAGACTTATCATTTGTTAACTAGTGTTTAATTTGATGTTTTCATATAGAACAAACATGGTGTTCTCTATTATTTTTGAAAGATTTCTGTTGACTGTTATTTAATCCAATGATTTTTTAGACCAGTGATAATTTAATGAATTTAAATGCTTTATAAGAAGATCAGTTGTGAAGATAAAGCCTCTAGTCATTGGGGATTACTGTTATTGTTCTGGACCCATTCAAGAAAACAAGTGGGGTTACTGATATGAATTCAGGATATTGCACATGAGATTTGTCTGGACCCCTTGAAGACGTTCAATGGGGTTTTGTCTGGACCCTTTGGAGACGTTCAAAGGGATTTTTAAACTGGGACGTCCGTTGAGAATACTGAATTCATGGTGCTTACTGAATCATTACTGTACTGTTCTGGACCTGTTGGATAACACCATCAGGGATTTCTGGACCATTGGCTTAGAAGGCATAAAATAAGAATAGTTTGTGCAAATTATCAACTTTGATAGACAATGGATTTCATGAACTACTATGAGTTTGTCACGAATCTTTTACCTTATGTATTTGATAATCGTCTTGAAAATGTGAAATTGTTTTGTTTAATTTACTGTAAGTCTGATTTTGACTGAAACTAAATTATTTGGTCATTGAACGTAAAAGTTAAGACTAATTTTGTACGGGTACTTTCTGAACTATATTCTATTCTATTTGGACTTGTGAATGGAAATTGTTTTACCGAAATTATAATAGTATTTTCTGTAAACCTAGAGTTTTGGAAGTGGATGGTTTACTTGCTGAGTCGTCGTACTCATTCCATTCCTAATATTAATTTTTCAGAATAAGTTTGATAGATTGTGCACCTTGGGAAAACCATAATATTGACGGTGAAGCTTGCTTTAGAGGCAATTGGGGGGGGGGGGTTTAAAGTCCTTATATGTTGATTTTTATACTCTGTCCGAAGTTGCATAAGAATTTGAATATTGAGTTATTACTCTGGAAATTGGACGACTAACTGTTCTGAATTGTCGCGTTTTTAGGATTTGATAATTTATGATATTAGCAGTCTATAAATAAATTTGAAGAGCTTGAGTGTTGGACTGTATATTGATTTGATGTTTTGGTAGAAGTTGCGAAAGAATGTAAATACTGAGTAATGGCTCTGGAGATTTGATGATTTGACTGCACTCTTTCGTCGCAACCTCGGGTTCAAATTTCACTTGGATCCTGGGGGCGTGACAGATACACTGCTGGTTTGTGATAGGTTTACAGATTTGTGACAGGTTTACAGATTTGTGACAGGTTTGAGTCTGAGCTTCAGTTTGAGTATGAGCTTCAATTTGAGTTTTGTTGGCTTGGTTGCTTGTTTGTGACAGGTTTCAACTTTGATGGCTTTGCGGGTTTGTGGGTTTGTCAAAGCCTAATACACTGCTGGTTTGTGACAGGTTTGCGGTTTTGTGACAGGCTTGAGTCTGAGCTTCAGTTTGAGTCTGAGCTTCAGTTTGTGAGTTTGAGCAAACCCACTTGTTATTTGTTTGTTTGCATGTGGGTTTGCTTGCAGCTTTGGTTTGTTGTGGCCTTTATTTAAGTTGCTTGCTTGCAGCCTTGGTCATTTCTTGGGTTTGCTGCTGGTCTGAGCTGCTTGCGGGTTTGTTACAAGCTATTAAAATATTGGAAAATTCATTTGGGGGTGTTTGTTCAAGTTTTTTTTTGAGCTAATGATCTTGGATTTGAAATTCTAGGATGAAAAAGTGGGTTTTTTGAGTTTTTCGAATTTACCTATGATGATTGGTTACATATTGATAATGCCACCTACAGTGGGATTTCATTGTTTACAGGAAGCGTTCATTAATGAAAATGCAGTCTAGATTGCTTTTGCAATTTTTAGATGAGGCAATCGATTATTTGAATGCAATCAACAATGCAATTTCATTATATAGGTGTTGAAAAAAAATGACCATTTTCTGAGCCTCTATGTTATCATTTATTTTTATATTTTTTTTATTTACATTGTCTCGGGTTAGTTTTGGAGATTTGAATTTGCGTGAATAAAATTTTCAATTCATCTTCAATACATTTTGCAAGAATAAGGCATAAAAGATTGAAATACAGAAAAAAAAAATTTGAAAAGAGTACACACATTTTCCAAAATAGAATTTGACGTTCTGCAACTTTCAATTCTGACTTTAATTTCCTGATTTTGAGCTTTTTCCTATCTTCAACCAATACTTCCTTGTTGTCGATACTCTTCATGTAATTACCATCATCATCAGCCCATTGAAAGAAATTGCATTCTTTCTTTGGATACTTAGCGCAACCCCAATAGTAAGGGCCAATATTTTTGTCATTTTTGCATTGCTTCAAGGGTGTTGGGATTCTACAGTTGCACCTTTTTTGCATCTCCATCCTAGTTGCTGAAAATTGATGTGTGGAACCTTCTTGTTTTTAAAAAAATACTCATGAACTTAGTGAAACTGAGCTATTTTTATAGCCATTGCCAAAATATGACCGTTTATAGCCGTTGGGATTTAAATTTGAATGGGTATGGTTACCCCAATTCAATACAATTGTGTTTGTTCTTGTGTGGGAGGTAAGCTCACCAATGGGTATGGTCATTCTTTTCGTAATCCTAAACTTTGTTTGCTACAACTATAAATTTCAAATTCTAAAATTTACAACGCTACAATTTGAGTTTGAACCAAACAAAATATTACAAATTATAGTATTTGTAATCCCAAAATATTGATGAAACAAACAAGATTTTAGAAATAACAACCCATGTTAAAAAACCTATGGATTTCAAATCCCACTAGTTTTTATGCACGTGCATTGCACGTGGTTAAATATCATGATCATTTCCTTACTAAAATTTATTTCTCGATTTCAATTTGATAGTTTTACTCACTTATGTCTCTAAATTTTAGCATTGTGATTATTTATCTTCTTTAATATTTGTTTGAATGGGCTACACCCAATTTAAAGTTTCATGTTGATAATTGAATTGACACGAAATCAATGTGAAGCCAATTTGAATATTTATGTTATTTGGACCTATATGAAATGAAGCTTTATCTAAGGAAGTATAGTGTTGTAAAAGTAAAAATACTTGAAAAAATAGCATTATAAAAGTAAGAGGAATACTTAAAGCCAATAAACCTAGACAATTTACTAGAAGTGGGCTAAAATTAGCAAAGAGAAAACGAATTTTGTTCCTAATCATTGATAGACTTCATTAAAACCATAAACTAAATATTAATACTAACTCTAGTATATATATTTATATGATAGAAGCATCCACAAAATAAGTATATAAAAATACTAAAAAATCATGAAAATCTCTTTCAAATATTCCTAATTTTATTCAAAAATTAGGTTATTTTATAAAATATTTAGAAAATATTGTCTTTTATTCTTTTGTTTCATTTTAGATTGAGCCAAGATTAATCATTCTCCACTTTTATCTTTCTCTAGGGTAATTCGGAGTAGTGTCTTCATCATCTATGTCGATTGTGAGATCAGACTAGACCTGAATTTTTTGTGCTATTATCTTTCTGTGGACTCATTCATCTTTTATCTTCTCATCTAACTTGATAAGTAACTTGAATGTCTTTCCGCCGTTCAACACAATCTTATGGAAATCTGAGACTTTGATTATTTTTCTATTTCAATGAGAATAAATATTAATTTTAAATATATGATAATTTTTCTATGTTCATAATTTATTACTTAAGTTAAGTTAGGATTGATCTTTTTTTCTCTGCAATGAATTCATGTGTTGTGCATCCGATAAAAGTTTCTACTGCGTCAAACAGTGTTACCTTTGCAATGTCCGTGTCATTTTTCATGATGATCTTAACTAAATACCTGTATTTTTTCATTGTTTATTTGCCTTAGATATATGTTAGAATTTTATGTTGATATGTTTATTCTATGAAGAAGGGATATTACTTAACCTTGATCCTAAGTCATCGGCGATTCTGGGACATTTATCATTTGGACACTCGTTATTAACATCTATATACATTTTCTTGTTGCAGCCTTTGCAAGTGTAAAATCACGGCTCAATCTATTATAAATGGTAGTTATCTTTGCCTTAAAGGTGAAATAGCATATCTGTATATTGGTAAATTATAATTAGGTTTAATTATGTGAATTATAAATTAGATTTTTTAAGATCATACCTCTTTTGAATGTTGTGATGTCTGCATAATATCACTAAGTTAAACTTCTGTTGTATTTGTAAAGAGCAGTGATGGAGATGCTTTTATCTTGGCAGCTTATTCTGAATGAGTCATGCATATTAACTTTAAAATATAATATTTTTTATTTATTGTGTTATATGGATGTTTACTTAGTTTACTTACCATTCTCTTATTTCTTTAGTTAGTTGTATCTTTGGGTTGATATATATATTTGACGCAATTTTGCGGTGACATGCATATCTCCCCGGCAAGTTTGAGATAGATAGAAGTGAATTTTGTGTTTAGTGGTCTTTAATAAGAATTTTTATAATGAAATATGTTACCTTTATATTTAGAGATCATGACATCCAATAATACTATTATGGGCTTATCTTTGATCGTGTCTTCAAGAATTGATCCTTTTTTCGTAGCCATGTTCCCAAATAAAGTTACACGTAGAGCCATGCCACTATATAGAAAAAAAATATCCATTTTAATTTTTTCTAAAACTATGTTAAGTAAGTATCATGTGTATAACTTTTGTCCATTATAGTGATTTTCCTCCTCTTGTCTGCCTAGTTATATCTCGTAATATAGTTTATCAACGGCTTCACATTAGTTGCTATTGCAAGATGATCTATATGTAATTTTGTAATAAGTTTATGATTCCTTTAGTATTTGAAGAATAAAATATGAAATTTTATAAGTACTTACTAATATTTCTTGTATCTTCTATGAAAAATGCTTCTTTGATTGGAACAAAGTTGTTTAATATGTTAAGGGGAAATCAGTTGGCACTTCTTTTATAGATACTAGTATAGTGCGTCGTTGCACGTGGTATATGACTCTATTAAAATCTTTTCATTTTATCTAAAATAACTAAAAGAATAATATATAGATATTAAATGAACATACTTATAATATAATGTATTTATGTTTTGTTGTAGTGTAATATTCTTAGTAAAAATTTTCATTTTAATAAATATCTTAAGTATCAAACTATAGTGACCATATTTTGTAAATTATTAAATTAATATTTAATATTAGATATATGCAAAAAAACACTTTCATTGATATAGTTATTTTAATAAACATTTTAAATATTAAACAATATAACCAATTATATTAATAATTAAAAAGAGTAAATAAGAAATTACGCCCACACAACAATTGAACTTGCTCACTTTTTTCAAATGGCCAAGGGACAGACATCCAATATTCATCACAAAAGATTAAGACATCCAAAAAACACGAAAACATGCAACACGAATTAAAATGATCAAAGAACCAAAAAAAATAAAGCATTTAGATGTGCACTAAAATAAAACATTTCAGTTATTTTATTTTCAGAGTTTGATGATGTGTTCTAGACTTGCAAAATACACTACTATGTAATCTCAAATGGTACTTTAGCATTCAATTAATAAAACCCTATTATATAATGAAACTAACGTAAGAATTAACTTCGATTCATGCTGGACGCATAAGGAGATTCATAACATGTAATAAAAAACACCTGCAATAACATATTTTACATCGATTTTGTCATAACATGCATGTTCTAATCTCAAAGCAAGAAATATATTTTTTCATCTTAAATATTAGTAGAATTGATCCTAGTGCCACTTAGTTCATCCACCATCATTGTTTAGTAGTCCTATGGCCTCGTCTTTGTCTACTATCATTGTCGAAAGGCCTCATGGTACCATTGTTGTTTACCACAACTGTCTTGACATCCCACTGTCTTACCGTCATCCTCCATCTTCGTTGACTTCCCATGGCCACTCCTTGGCATATATGTTCCATGACCAAGTGAAAAAGGCTCGACACGTCTTCATTCTTATTGTAACTTAATACCATGCATACACAAGATCAGTGCAAATGATTAAATAAATAAAAAATGGTAGCTAAAATAATTGCATCAAAATATTGAATAACTGCAAATAGTATCGAAAATCTTAGTATAATTGTCAAATTTAAGATTTATCATAAAACACATATATACTTCTCTGTCCTCATGAATTTGTGGCCATCTAGGTACTTTCTTCATAAGAACATTGGAGGTTATAAATTTTTGTTACTAACGTTGACATGTCAATATGGACATTGCCCTTGGTCCTTGTCAACAAACTCTCAACGGGGTTTGCTGCCTCTCACTGGTGCTTATCGTTGTCAACAACTTCTCCATGAGGTTTGCCGCCTATTCCCGGTTCTCCTCGGTCTTATCGTCGTTGTCAACAAAATCGTTCACCGCCTCTTCAGGTGCTCCTCGGCCTCATCATCGATCGAACCAACTTTAAAATGTATCTTTTATAGAGGAACTTTTGCTACCAAATCTTCCTCCTCCGCTTGCTCTATAGCTAAACTCCTTCCGTAGAACCTTTCAGTCCATCTCCTTTGAGCTCCGACCCCCCTATAAATCCATTGTCTTTGGAGTCATTAAATCTCAGCATGCATAGAAAAAAATTTCAATTAATGACATTAATGACAAGAAATATGAATAGTCGCCTTAGTAATCAATTGCAGGGAAGTTACAAAATTAAATGTCCAAATTGATGAGAAGAATTGAATTTATTGGCATTTGGAAGAGTCGGTTTATTTGTGGAGGGATTGGAAAAGAGGCAGATGTGAGGAGAATTAAGGAGGGCTCATTAATATTGAGTATGTATGTATGTATGAATCAATGTATGTATGACATTTAATAAATGATATTAGTATGTAAATGTATGTGTGTTTATGATGTATGTATGTGTGTTTGAGGGTATTTTCGGTAGAAATGTTTTAACATGGCTACACACTTTTATAATAGTATAAGATGTCTCTTGTTAATATCAATTCAAGTGATTCATGTACATTTTAAATTTTGGGTTTATTTCCTTCACTTTTCCATTTGAAATGAAAATGCTTGATCCTTTTGAAGGATATCTCGAACTTTTCAATAGTTTCTCCATACATAACTCCTTGTATTTTTTACCCTGTGAATATTATTAACATCGAGAATAATATTTATAAAATATAATCAATTAATGTTAAGCTATTATATTATAGTCTTTTATTAGTTTTACGTGATTTAGTCTTTTATTAATTAATGTTACTTCGTATTTTTCATACTCCAACTTATGAGTAAAATTATATGTAGTTACTTTAATTTAGACAATGATATTAAAGTTTAATCATCGACATATTTTTTAAAATTTAGGCGCTTTTTATAATTTTAAACTTTTGAGGGTGTTTCTATAATTTTAAAACTTTGAGGGTGTTAATTACAAATTTTAAAGTTTTAGGGGCTACTACTAATTTCAGATTTCATGTATGTTGTTTTAAGTTTTGAAAAATCAGAATGTTTTGTGTAATGTGAACTATTAAGGGTGTTTTGTGCAAGTTTTAAAACTTTTTAGTTTTTGACAATAAATCATGCATTATAGTATGTTAGCTACTTATTATTTATTTACCTTTTATTATCGTTTAAACTCATTGGTGTTCATATGGTATTATCTTTCTCTATCATCCACGAGGATTATTTGATGTGACAAAGGGCTTTTATGGTGGGAAAAGCGGGGATCTATGTTCAAGCGATGGTAAATCCTTGAATTCATCTATGTTGTTTGCAAATTTTAAATTTTCATAATTTTAGGGTGCTTTTTTATAATTTAAACTTTTGAGGGTGTTTCTATAATTTTTGAAACGTTGAGGGTGTTAATTGTAAATTTTAAATTTTTCGAGGGATGCTGTTAATTTCTAGATTTCATACTTGTTATTTTAAGTTTTGATATGTGAGGATGTTTTGTCTAATTTTAAACTTTTGAGAGTACTTTGTGCAATTTTTAAAACTTTTTAGATTTTTTATTGTTGTTGTAATATTTCATGTATTTTATTAATATTATTTTTTTAAATTGTTGAGCTATAGATAATTCATTGGGATTAAGATAGGATATAATTATGATTATGATAGGTTAAGATTTAAATAAAATATTTAAAATAGCAAAGGGTAATGTTGATCAAGGAAAGATTTTTCGAACTCGTCCTTTTAAAGGGAGTATGATTTACCTTTTATTATCGTTTAAACTTATTGGTGTTCATATGGTATTATCCTTCTCTATCATCCACGAGGCTTAATTGATGCGAGAAAGAGCTTTTATGGTGGGGAAAGGGGAATCTATGTTCAAGCCCGATGGTGAACCCTTGAATTCATCTATGTTGTTTGCAAGTTTTAAAATTTCATAATTTTAGGATGCTTTTTATAATTTAAACTTTTGAGGGTGTTTCTATAATTTTTGAACCGTTGAGGGTGTTAATTGTAAATTTTAAATTCTTGGGGATGCAATTTTAAGTTTTGATATGTGAGGGTGTTTTGTGTAATTTTAAACTTTTGAGAGTACTTTGTGCAATTTTGAAACTTTTGGATTTTTAATTGTTGTTGTAATATTTTATATATTTTATTAATCTTATTTTTTAAATTGTTGAGCTATAGGTAATTCACGTGGGATTAAGATAGGATATAATTATGATTATGATAGGTTAAGATTTAAATAAAATATTTAAAATAGCAAAGGGTAATGTTGATCAAGGAAAGATTTTTCGAACTCGTCCTTTTAAAGGGAGTATGATTTACCTTTTATTATCGTTTAAACTTATTGGTGTTCATATGGTATTATCCTTCTCTATCATCCCTGAGGCTTAATTGATGCGAGAAAGAGCTTTTTATGGTGGGGAAAGGGGAATCTATGTTCAAGCCTGATGGTGAACCCTTGAATTCATCTATGTTGTTTGCAAGTTTTAAAATTTCATAATTTTAGGATGCTTTTTTATAATTTAAACTTTTGAGGGTGTTTCTATAATTTTTGAACCGTTGAGGGTGTTAATTGTAAATTTTAAATTCTTCGGGGGATGCAATTTTAAGTTTTGATATGTGAGGGTGTTTTGTGTAATTTTAAACTTTTGAGAGTACTTTGTGCAATTTTTGAAACTTTTTGGATTTTTAATTGTTGTTGTAATATTTTATATATTTTATTAATCTTATTTTTTAAATTGTTGAGCTATAGGTAATTCATTGGGATTAAGATAGGATATAATTATGATTATGATAGGTTAAGATTTAAATAAAATATTTAAAATAGCAAAGAGTAATGTTGACCGAGGAAAGATTTTCCCGAACTCGTGCTTTTAAAGGGAGTATGATATGATATGGAAATCCATATCCTATAATTTTAGGATTTGAAACAAACACCCCCTAAATAGAACGCGTAGCATTGTCCAGGTAATGTCTTTATATTCCTGAGTTACTAACTAGTATCTAGGCCCGTGTAAAGCATGTGCTATGTTTGTTCACCTTTTCGATTTCATTTATGCTTATTTTGTTGCGCTTCGTTTGGGCTTTTATCGATGAATTGTTAGTTATGTTTTTTTAAAGTTTTCGTGCTCTATTATTTGGTTTGTTTTATGAGTTTTATTTTGGTCATCTTTTAATCTCTTCTACAGAACTCCCCTTAATATGTTATTCTATTTATAACTTCAAGAAGTATTTGTTTGACAATTTTTAAATTAAATAACATTTAAATTTGAAATGATATATAATTTCTTCTATATAGTAGAAAATAGAATTCATAGTAAGTCTATATTGTATTGAAATAAACATAAAAATGTGGGATGACAATGAGACTAACCTCTTTGGATAGTTTATATGATTTGAAATAAACATAATATGCAATTACCAATATTTGAGGTACTAATATGCGATTACCAAGATACTCTATGATTTGAGGGACTAATATGCAATTACCAAGATTTGAGGGACTAATAATAAATATAAATTGATATTTCATGTATGGTAGCGTATATTGTTTCTTCTATATATTATAACAATTTTCAAATTCTTTTATACTATCGTAACTATTTTTTAGTTGTGCAGTGCACATAACTTAATAATTTAATTTTTTCATTCATAATATTAAAATATTGTGATTCTGACAGTTCTTCTATTTCCATCAAAATCATGTTATGAATTATAAGTATTATAAAAGAAATATCACTATAATAATGATGCTACAACAAGAGGAACCTTACTAATAGATATCCAGGATCTCATTGATATTTATCTTTTGAACTAATCTATTTTCATACTTATCCAGAATCTTATTGATATCAATTTTTTGATACTTCTCTAATCTCATACTAAACTAAAATCTCATTTATATTTATTCTCATTCATACTTATGTTTCGCATCCCATTCTACTTATCTTTTTATTTTCATACTTATCAAAAATCCCATTGATATTAGCTTATTATCTTCTCATACTCATCGCCTTTCATATTCATGCAAGATTCTATATTCATTCTCTTTTCATACATAACCGGTTCGAAGCCCGTGCTCACACGTATCAATTTGATTTCTTTTGTTTGTATATATTAGTTTTTATCTCAATTTGATTGCTTTTTAAATTGAATTTTGTAAAATTCCTTCTTTTTGCAATTTTATATTTTCAAGGAATGTTTGAAACTTTCGAATTGCAGATGGTTGATTTATAGTTTTCAAACCTTAAGGGGTTATTTTCATTTCAAAAATTTTGTATAGAGTTGTTTATAATTTTAGACGTTTCGGGGGTAGTTTGTAATTTTTGAATTTTTTATGGGGTTGTTTATAATTTTCATATTTTAAGGGTCTATAATTTTCAGAATCTTGAGGGTGTTGTTTATGATTATTGGATTTTAAAGGGAGCTATTTATAACTTTTATTTTTTAGTGTTTGTAATTTTTAGATTTTAAAGAGTGTTTTTGTATTTTCGAATCTAAAAGAACTTTTTACAATTTGTAGATTTTTCAGAGGTTTTTATAATTTTTAGATTTTTCAAGGATTTTTAAAATTTCTGATTTTTCAACAGGTTATTTATAATTTTCAAATGTTTAGAGGTTTTTATAATATTTTTATTTTACAGGGGTTGTTTGTGGTTTCCATATTTTAATGTGTTCTTTTGTAATTTTTATATTTTTAGTAGGTCATTAATTTTCAGTGGGCTCTAGGTAATTTTTATATTATTTTGAGGCTTTTGTGTAATTTTAAGATCTTTTGTAGGAAAAAAATATTTTCTTCTATCATTGGCCTTGATGATAGTTTTGTCCATGTAAATTTATGGAGTAACGCTATTATGAGAGTTAAGTGGAAAAACCAAAATATATTTAGGGTTTTAAAATTTCCCAATGTTATTGGGGGTTAATAATAGTTTTAAAATTCTTTTGTGGTTTGCTACAAAACATCAAAACTTATTGGGATTTTAGTTTAATTACATAAAAATTTATAAAAATAGAAAGGATGGATAGGTTTTGCAATACATGACAAGTTTTGTAAGAACTGATATTTTGAGGATATGATACATTGCCAATTTTTTATGATAATCCCAGCTAACTTTGAAAATTAGAGAAAACCCTCAACTATGGGGTGTCTCACAAAACCACCTAATCTTTCACACTTTTCTCACCAACTTCCCTACGTCATTTCAAAATGTAAAATAACTGAAATATCCTTTTGAAAATCAATTCATTCAATTATAAAGAGACCTCTAACCGGCAAAAAGAAAGAAAGAATTATTTTCAATTTACAATGCTTTTTACGCTTTTTCTCCTATCCTAAAAAAATCAAAGTAATTTTATGATTGAGGGATATTTTGGTCTTTTCTCAGTCATTTTTTTTGACATGTGACATGCTAGATATAATAGTATTAGCTTTCAGGGCATAAACTGAGAAGAGTTCATGGGGGTTTCTCGAATTTTTAAACTTAAGAGGGGTTATCTACAGTGGGCTCAAAGTTGAGGGAAGTTTCCCAAATTAAAATAGTTGAGAGGGGTTTTCTGAGACACACCCCATATTTGAGGGGTTAAGTGAGAAAAGTTCACAAGGTTATCTCAAATTTTCATAGATGGCAGGGGTTATCTACAATGTACTCTAACTTGAGGGGTTTGTTCTCAAATTAAAATAGTTAAGGAGGGATTTTCTAAAATTAACCCATGATTTTATGTAGAGAGGCTTTTGACATGAGTTTTTTCTTTAATTTCTATATTTAAATGTATAATTATGAGATTTTTAATTATGGATAGTAAAAATTTGATAGGATTACAAAACATTTGATTATTAAAATTTCTAATTATAAATAGATTTAATTTGATGAGAATTTTTAGGTGAACATACGATTAGGTGTCCACATATTATCTTCGATAGGATAAATGGATATGTGGATATTTATGATATGGCATATATTAACTTTTTGTGTCTTTATAACATGACACATGTCAATTTTTGCACATTTAGGAATTTCACCAATTTCTCTTTATATATAAACAAAGAAAAGAGGGACATCCCCTGTCATACTTGTACAAAATCTTGTTCATATTTATACTTTTTCGTGTTCCTCTTATTCATTCTTATCCAAAATCATATATATATATATATATATATATATATATATATATAGAGGAATGATGTTGATGTATATGAGGTGGCTCATTTGCTAAATGAGCTACCAAGAGATAGAGTGGTGAGGTCCACACCTTTGATGTGACTAGCAAGGTGGGCCTCACCACATGGCTATCTTTGGTAGCTCATTTAAAAAATAGTCGTCATCTCATATACATTATTTTCATATATATATATATATATATATATATATATATATATATATATATATATATATATATATATATATATATATATATAGAGCAAGGCTCTATGAACTTAAGTTCATAATGAATAGTGATGCACCAACTTTTTATCCACTCATCTTGCCTTGAGATTTGTGATGCACAAATCTCAAAGTGGGCTTTATATCTTTCACGGATCCCAAAGCAAGATGAGTGGTTAGAAAAGTTGGTGCACCACTATTCATTATGAACTTAAGTTTATAGAGATTTGATATATATATATATATATATATATATATATATATATATATATATATATATATATATATATATAGAGAGAGAGAGAGAGAGAGAGAGAATAACTTTAATCCACTTAAGTGGATAAGGAAATCCATCCTCCTAAATTTTTGTCCATTAGATATGCCTTGGGATCCATGAAAGATATGAGGCCCATCTTTGAGATTTGTGATGCACAAATCTCAAAGTGGGCTTTATATCTTTCACGGATCCCAAAGCAAGATGAGTGGTTAAAAAGTTGGGAGGATGATGTTTGTTATCCACTTAAGTGGATTATATAACTCATATATATATATATATATATATATATATATATATATATATATATATATATATATATATATATATATATATATATATATATATATATATATATATATATATATATATATATATATATATATATATATATATATATATATAAATCTCCTATAAACTTAAGTTTATGGGGAATAGTATACACCATTTTTTATCCATTGATGTTGCCTTTAGATTTGTGCCATCAAGAGATGCACAAATCTCAAAATGGGCTTCATATCTTTCATGGATCCCAAGGCAAAATAAATGGATAGAAAATTAAGTCGGTGTATGATCTGCATCTCTATAAACTTAAGTTTATAGGAGATTTGATATATATATATATATATATATATATATATATATATATATATATATATATATATATATATATATATATATATATATATATATAGAGCAAGGCTCTATGAACTTAAGTTCATAATGAATAGTGGTGCACCAACTTTTCTAACCACTCATCTTGTTTTGGGATCCGTGAAAGATATAAAGGCACTTTGAGATTTGTGCATCACAAATCTCAAGGCAAGATGAGTGGATAAAAAGTTGGTGCACCACTATTCATTATGAACTTAAGTTCATAGGAGCCTTGCTCTCTATATATATATATATATATATATATATATATATATATATATATATAGAGCAAGGCTCTATGAACTTAAGTTCATAATGAATAGTGATGCACCAACTTTTTATCCACTCATCTTGCCTTGAGATTTGTGATGCACAAATCTCAAAGTGGGCTTTATATCTTTCACGGATCCCAAAGCAAGATGAGTGGTTAGAAAAGTTGGTGCACCACTATTCATTATGAACTTAAGTTCATAGGAGCCTTGCTCTCTCTCTATATATATATATATATATATATATATATATATATATATATATATATTTCTTGAGATTTGAGGATGAGTGCTAATAAAATCATAATTATACATAGCTAAACATCAAATTAGAACTATCCTAATCAGATCATAACTATTCATAATTAAAAATCAAATTAAAACTATCTTAATTAAATTATAACTACCCTAATTAAACATCAAATTAAAATTATGTAATCGAATCATAACAAATAAAATATCAACATTTTAGTATTAGAGTGGACAATCATTTACTTAACTATCATGATAAGATAGTAATATTTTTAAGAACCAATATTTTCAAATATGCAATACATCATTTCCTACTGGATAAAAGATATATAATGCAGATGTTATAATTGCATGCTCAACCCAAGGCACAAGGATAACATATTATCTAAGATAAGATGTAACCGATGTAAATTTAATAGCTAGCATCCAAGTGACACCAAGGAATAATATCAAATCACAAGAATGAATATAATAAGCATTAGCTAGTCATTTAAATAGAACATATATCATTATCTAGATAAAGTCTTTATTGTCTTAGGGGGTTATTCATTGGGGTATTTTTAGGGGTAATGGGATAATTTTTGGGATAACACTTTTTGGTGTTATTCATTGGGGTAATTGGGTATGGATTCAACATTACAGTGTTATTGGTTTGTTGGGTTAATGGTGCAACAAATACACCATTTTTCCTAAAATTACCCCAACTATATAAAGACTTTTTACACCCCACCCTCAAAATTACCCAAGATTGTTTGCTGGAACATGCTGGAACAAGATGGGATAATCTTGCCCTAGATCCCATCGTGTTCTTCCAGCGCCGTTCTTTCTCCTACAGTGGGTTCTCTTCATCTTCTTTCTTCTCCATCACCTCTCACCCTCCTCCACAAGCCTTCTTCTCCTCCCTCTCTTTTCAACTCCCCTTCACGAGCTTGGATTTGGATTTTTGAGGATCTGCAGCAATTTCACGCCTAAGATCCAATCCTACAGTCCGTGGCAACTTCCGACGCCTCCCTACAGCGACGTCTTCCTCGAATTTGTCACAGGTACATGCTTGATCAAATTTTGGGAGATCTGATTGCATCCTGCTTATAGCTTTAACTTCTAATTAGTTTGTGATTTTTTAGTAGTATTGATTCTTTTTGGTAATATTAGTTCTTTGTTATGTTTATTGACTTATATTTAGACCTTGAGCTTGTTGATGCCTTCCTAAAGCCACACGTAGCTTGTTCTTTTGGCTAGGGATTTTGACCAATGATATATACTGGGCACCAACTTCTGCTAAAATTATTTGGTTCTTTTGACTTTTGTATTGTGTTTTGACTGTCCATTATTGTTGGGTTTGTGTGTGTGTATGCTGAGACATGACCATTACATTGTTAGAGGTTGCTAAAATGATGAGTTTTGTACCATTGAAAGCTTTAGTTAATTGATATTGTTATGAATATTGAGTTTGAATGTCAAAACTTGCCGGCTTACTATGCCATTACTAGTTACATATACTTTTATAAATATTGAAAGCTTCCGTTAATTGATACTTTTTTTTCATTTTCAAAAAATAAGTTAGGCATTGTTCCTTGTGTGAGAAGTTATTGATGTTTCTTGAAGGAGATTCTTGTAAAGAGATTATGATTTTCAATATCATAGCCTACATTTGTATTATGTTTTGACAAATTCAATATATGCTTTTGGCTTTTGTATTATGTTTTGACAAATTCAATATATGCTAGAGTAGCCATTTTGGTTAATAAAAAGGTAAAAGAACAATTCAATCATTTTCACATTAGCTCTTTATGTTCTAGGATGAATTTTGCTTCGGAAACTCAAAATGTAGAAGAGTACTCTCAAGATGGTGAGAGGGCAAAAAAAGCTAGGTGTGACTATGTAATATGGTCGGAACAAGAGAATAGAGAGCTACTAAGGCTTTTGGTGGAGGAGGTGAAGAATGGCAACAAGATGGATAACAGCAACTTCAAGAAATATACCATCACTCAAAATGTGTTGCCCTTCATGAATGCTAAATTTGGGAGAACGTTTAAATTTGATTATATTAGATGATAGCTACAGTTGTCCTCAATGGTTTTTTATCACTTTACATTGTTGTTTATCAACTATTGGCCCTTGTAGTGTAAATCTAACTATGTTTTGATTTCATGATTAATACAAGATGGAAGATAGTCAGAATGTCTCTATTTTGCTATTTCACGAGGATACTGCTGATTATCTCCTCATTCGCATTATCAACATGGCTGCTCAGATAGGAGGTCTGGTTATGAGTATCTCGCACCTCATATCACAAGAGGAGTTAAATCTACGCATCTCCCAACTCAGACATGGCATTACAGACCTTGGCCTTCAATACTTGAAATCTAAGATGGAGAGCAGTCCGCGTGATTTTCGTCGAGTATATCGTATGTATCCAGATTGCTTCATGAAGTTGTGTATGGTCTTGTGAGAACGTGGGCATTTACAGGATACGCGTTATATCAGCGTTGAGGAGATGGTTGCTATTTTCCTTCTCACTGTTACTCAAAATCAACGATATTGCATTACCACTGAGAGGTTTGATCGATCCCGATTTGCAGTCAGCGTTTGTTTCAATAAGGCACTCCAAGCCCTTGTGTCGTTAGCCTCGTGTATGATGGCTCCTCCTCCTACCGATCCACCAGAAAAGGTCACATCCGAATCTCATTTTTGGCCTTATTTCAAGGTATTTAAGTTTAAATACACTATATAAGTCTTCATTCGTTATTATTATAATTTTAAATTCACATCTCATATATGTTAATGGAATGTATAGGGCTGTATTGGTGCTATTGTGGGACCCACATTCCATGTATGGTGTATGGCGAGGACCAAACCCCATATCGTAATAGGCATGGTTATCTTTCTCAAAATGTCCTTGCGGCATGCACATTTGACCTTAGGTTTATTTATGTCTTAGTGGGATGGGAGGGATCTGCCAATGATTCACGGGTCTTAAAGGATGCAATGAGTAGAAGTGCATGCAGTCTTCCACTCCCAAATGGTAATTTTTTTTTATCAAATTGTTAGATTTTATATTTATTGATTATAATTCCAAAGAAATGCTAGTGCAGGTAAATTTTATCTAGTTGATTGTGGTTACCCAAATAGGCTACAATTCTTGGCTCCCTATCGAGTACGAGGTACCACCTTAAGGAGTTTGGCCCAGCCAACAACCGTCAGCGACCACGCAATCCTCATGAGTTATTCAACCATCGACATGCATCTCTTAGAAATTGTATTGAACGTATCTTTGGCGTTTTCAAGTCAAGGTTCACTATTTTTAAGTCTCAACCTCCAGGTTTTCCATATGAGACTCAAAAAAGTATGATCTGGGCATGTATCGGTCTGCATAATTTTCTGAAGATGGAGAACTCTAACGATGATTTTGAAGTTTTCGATCTTCCTGTAGAGGCACCACGCAATATTGCTTCGATTGATGGTGATTCTGATGAGGATGATGATCTACAGACTCAACAAGCACAACGGATAGCTGCATCACGTTGGAGAGAACAAATGGCAAATGCAATGTGGCACGATGGGACAAACGTAGCCCAAGGAGTCTAGAGCAAAGTTATATGCCGGTAGATTATATTTGTAATAATTAAGATTTAAATTAATGACTAAGACTTTATTTGTAATAATTGAGACTTTATCATCATCATCTAGATTATAACTATTGATTCCTTTCGGTCAATGGGATAAATTATATCAAATGGAGGCTGCACTTTTATTAATATAGCATAATAGTTAAAATAAGCATCAAAATATTCAAAGATTGATTAATATTAATATTATTAATATTATTATACTATTATTATTCTATATTAAAATAATAATAATAATATTATTATTATATATTATTATTATTATCATTATTATTTATTTATTCATGATTTGATGTAATAGTAAGTTAAACTTGAACTTAATTGATCTATAAATATCATATTCTAAAAGATGTCATATCAATTGTCTCACTCAAATTGTCCTATTATCCCATTTTACCCCACTTTATCCTAATTTATCTTGTTAGATTTAAATCTAATTAAATCTATTTGTGGACACATATATTATATTAATGTGTAGTGCTATACTTAAGGCTAACCCACTAAAGTGATCAATCAATTTGGGTTAATGGGTATTTAAATAAATTATGGGCTAAATGTGCAGATACCAGGTTGTAATTATAATTTGATGAGGGGCCAAATTGTAAAAGTACAACACCTATATATATGGGGTTATGGTCCCTAATCTAGGGTTACGTTCTCTAATTCTCTTCACCCCCATCTAGAGAGAAATTTAGTTATAGAGAGACCCTCAAGATTAGAAGATCTCAAACCCTAATTCAGATCTTCATGGATTCAGGTATTGCTTCCGCTCTCTTATTATGTTTATCTCTTTGGATTAATCATGTTTAAAAGAGACTACAAGTGGTATCAGAGCCAAATTCGTGATTAATTCTTAGGGATTTAAGATTAAAGTTGGGTTTTTTTTATCTAATCTATGTTGGTTTGAGAACTGTTCACGGATGAACAGTAAAGATTAGTTTTTTTAATCTTTTCCTTTTCTTCTTTCGGTTTGATTTTGCCTGGTTGGTCTCGCCGTCGTTCCCTCTGCTCCTCATGCGGCGATGCTGTTGGCGGCACCAATCAATGGAGGCGGCTGTCGAAACCCTAGGGTTTCGAAACCCTAGGGTGCAGGAACCAAAACTGGCGGCGGCTCCAGTTCGAAACCCTAAGGGGTGAAAAAAAAAATTCAAACGAACCTCGCGTTCGTTCTCAGGCGAGCCTCGCGCTAAATTCAGATACAAATGAACCTCACGTTCGTTCTTCAGGTTGAACCTCGCGTTCAAAATTCAAACGAACCTCGCGTTCGTTCTCAGGCGAGCCTCGCGCTCAATTCAGATACAAACGAACCTCGCTGTTCGCGGGGAAAGTTGGTTTGTTATTCATTGCTTGTTTGAACTTGCTTACAGCTTCGTTGGCCTACAACAAAATTTCAAACAAAAGAAATACCTTTATTTTAGGCGTACAATGAAAACACGAAAATTACAACTCTCTTCCTTTTGTGAACAAACACGAGGATCTCTATTTTCCCGATCCTCGCTATGCGGGTTCTTTGCCCGTGTCGGACTTTTGTTCGTCCGTTGACCACCGCACAATTCGATCTGGTGTAAGCCGGGTTCGGAACTTCTGAGGCGTAGAGGGCTCGTTTCACGAAGGAAGCGAAGCGCTGAGGATCACACTCACGAAGGAGGATGCGCTGCGGGGATCGCACTCACAAAGGAGAGGATCGCGGGCGGGTGAGATCTACAAGGAGAAATCACGGCTATCCACGAGATTAAGGCGAAGCTTAATCTAGAGGGTATCTGTGGTTCGACCGAGTTTGCTTACCTTCGCCTATAGATCGGCGTCATTGGACTTGAGCTCGCCGGTGCTTTCGGAACCGTCGTCGTAGATCTCGCGAGGGCTCTTGAAGTCCGCCAAAATCCAAGAAAAATCCCCATGAGCAAGACCCCCTATTTATACAAAAAGGGGTACAAGGCGGCGAATGGTTTTAAAGTGGCCGAGCCACCTTAACCAATTCGGCGAGGTTTGGCAGCGGCTCCGTCGTCTCGCGTCGTTTTCCGTCGACTCCTCCGTCGATTCTTCGTCGATTCTTCGTCGATTCTTCGGTCTTAGGGCTTAGTTTTGCTCGGTGATGTCGCCGTTGTGTTGAGTCCGTATCCGATCAACTTTCGAGCTCAAGCGGTTCGTTTGCATCGGCGGACTAAGTGCGGTTGATTCCGTCTCGTCAGCGTTTTGAGTTTAGCCAACTTCGCCTCGTTGAGCTTCGTCGTCGGGTTTTCTCCACGGCGTGTCGTTCGGCACGCCTCGCCGACTCACTTCATGGGTTCGTCGACTTCGCTTTATGCATTTTGCGGCGTAATCGCGTCGGCGGCGTTACGTTCGGCCGTGGGATGGATCGTCGGTTGTCAACCCACCGTTTACGAGTCTTGTTGAGATGCGATAAGCAATTTTAGCGCTCACAGATACCCCTCCAAAGCGTCTCGGTCTCGATTCTTGATGAGTGCGGGATGCTTTAGACATGATGAGCCCTTCACTCTTTAATTGGCGTGATAGGACTTGTGAATGACCACGGCGTTTGATCTCTCCATTCCCTTGATCTTTCCGGTGCTTTGTAGGATACACGGGGTGTTCTTGATCTTTGCATTTATTGCTTGACCGTTGTCGAAATCTCGACCGAAGTCGATATATAAATTTCTTTTGAGGTTGGCTCCGATGTTTGATTCCTCCAATTCTCTCGGGTTCTCCGGTGCTTTGTAGGATACACGGGGTGTTCTTGATCTTTGCATTTATTGCTTGACCGTTGTCGAATTTCAAGCGTAGCTAATTGAGTTCATTCTTTGTTGACTTCGTGTGGTGGATTGTCGTCCAATTGACCATCGAGGTTCCTCCGTTGATCGGGAATTCTTGATGGATCGAACCGTTGATCGGTGAATCCTTCGCCGACGACGCTGCAAGGCCGCTATCGTGATTACCGCTGGGTAAAGGTGTTCATCCACGGTGGGAGGTATTCTTCCCAATTGTTGATTGGTAGGCCCTCGGGCGGCGATGCATGAATCGGCACTGATACAGTGGGAGGAGTCCTTTCGAGGTAGAGCGCGTTGTCCGGCGTCGATATAAGCCTCGTCAGAATTTTATCCCTCCTTGAGGTCCCACAGCGGGAGGAAATTGAGGGTTATCGAGTTATCCTTAAGAATATGGTAATATTCTCCAGGAACTTCTCGTTAGGAACTAGTTTATACTCGTAATCCTATTTGGAGTAGGGCTAAGCGGCCTGGAAGAACATCTGGAAGATTGAGTCTGTCCAGGTCCCATTGCTGACAGCTTAACAGGATGCTTGCGTTATTACTGGACTCGAAGTTCAAATGCAGCGAGACCAGGCGCATCATTTGGAGACTGCTGTCATTGAAGCTTCATCTTCCGTGGGACATTTTTGGTCTTGTGTCGCTGCTGGAGAAGCGAGGATAGTAGAGCTCGAACAGGAGCTTCAAGCGGCGAGGGAGAGCCTGATCGTCTTGAAGCTGACGAAGGCCAACAAAGAAAAGACTCTCGCGGTCGTGCCCGAGGAATTTGAACTCTCGAAGCAGAAGCTGGTTGACATCAAGAAGGAGACTGCGGAGGCCCTTAATGGCAGCGAGGAGACTTTCGTATCGAAGCCAGGAGGAACTTCAACAAGCTTTCCTCAATAAAGTATCTGAGTTAAAGCAAAACATATTTCTGTCCTCTTTTGTGCTCTATTATGATTCTTTTATTTCGTCAGAAATAATTAACCATAATACTTATAGGATTTTTGGCAAACCCTCAGCCGTCAACGGATTTGATTAGCCTTTACCAACTACCGTTTGAATTGGGCTAGCGTGCGGATTGTCCAAATCCGTTCCGCACGTGACGTTATGCTAAAAGAATGAAACTCTTCTAGTCTTGTTGCTATGATATTGAATACATAGACTTGGTACTCTTTTACGGGCAAGAGACCACCCGGCAACGCGTGTTGCACGTAGACTCATCCCTTCTTAGGCTTCGGGATGATGTACCCCAGAATCGAACTCTGGTGTCTTCTTCAATCGGAAAAAGACTAAACCGGCAACGCGTGTAAGGCGTTGACTTTAGGGTTATTGGCCAACCCCCAGCCTTCAACGGGTTTGATGAGCCTTTACCAACTACCGTTTGAGTTGGGCTAGCATGTAGATTATCTAAATCCGTTCCACACACAACGTTGTGCTAAAAGAATGAAACTCTTCTAGACTTAATGCTACGATGTTGAGTACGTAGGCTTCGTCTTTTATCACGGGAATAGACTACCCGGCAACGCGTGTGAGGCGTTGGCTTTATCCCTTCTTAGGCTTCGGGATAAAATGCCCCAGAATCGAACTCTGGTGTCTTCTTCAATCGGAGAAAGACTAAACCGCAACGCTGTAAGGCGCTGGCTTTATCCCTTCTTAGGCTTCGGGATAAACTGCCCCAGAATCGAACTCTGGTGTCTTCTTCAATCGGAGAAAGACTAAACCGGCAACGCGTGTAAGGCGTTGGCTTTATCCCTTCTTAGGCTTCGGGATGATGTACCCCAGAATCGAACTCTGGTGTCTTCTTCAATCGGAAAAAGACTAAACCGGCAACGCGTGTAAGGCGTTGACTTTAGGGTTATTGGCCAACCCCCAGCCTTCAACGGGTTTGATGAGCCTTTACCAACTACCGTTTGAGTTGGGCTAGCATGTAGATTATCTAAATCCGTTCCACACACAACGTTGTGCTAAAAGAATGAAACTCTTCTAGACTTAATGCTACGATGTTGAGTACGTAGGCTTCGTCTTTTATCACGGGAATAGACTACCCGGCAACGCGTGTAAGGCGTTGGCTTTATCCCTTCTTAGGCTTCGGGATAAAATGCCCCAGAATCGAACTCTGGTGTCTTCTTCAATCGGAGAAAGACTAAACCGGCAACGCGTGTAAGGCGTTGGCTTTATCCCTTCTTAGGCTTCGGGATAAAATGCCCCAGAATCGAACTCTGGTGTCTTCTTCAATCGGAGAAAGACTAAACCGGCAACGCGTGTAAGGCGTTGGCTTTATCCCTTCTTAGGCTTCGGGATAAAATGCCCCAAAATCGAACTCTGGTGTCTTCTTCAATCGGAGAAAGACTAAACCGGCAACGCGTGTAAGGCGTTGGCTTTATCCCTTCTTAGGCTTCGGGATAAAATACCCCAAGATGAATCTTGGCCCCTTCTTTTGACCGGAGAAGGGTTGAACCGGATTAAGATTGATTGAGGTGGGAAAGGAAGAATGTATTCTATTTCCCGAAGGTGGAGAGGAAGGAGGATCTTGTCTCCTATCTCCGAGTAAGTGATGAACAAGAGAGGAAGGTTTTGTATCCTATCTCTTATTGATGGAGAGGAAGGAGGATCTTGTCTCCTATCTCAGAGTAAGTGATGAACAAGAGAGGAAGGTTTTGTATCCTATCTCTTATTGATGGAGAGGAAGGAGGATCTTGTCTCCTATCTCCGGTGAAGGTGGGAAAGGAAGAATGTATTCTATTTCCGATGAGAAACTAAGAGTGGGATCTCCACTCAGAATCTAAGACAAGAGAGGAAGGTTTTGTATCCTATCTCTTATTGATGGAGAGGAAGGAGGATCTTGTCTCCTATCTCAGAGTAAGTGATGAACAAGAGAGGAAGGTTTTGTATCCTATCTCTTATTGATGGAGAGGAAGGAGGATCTTGTCTCCTATCTCAGAGTAAGTGATGAACAAGAGAGGAAGGTTTTGTATCCTATCTCTTATTGATGGAGAGGAAGGAGGATCTTGTCTCCTATCTCAGAGTAAGTGATGAACAAGAGAGGAAGGTTTTGTATCCTATCTCTTATTGATGGAGAGGAAGGAGGATCTTGTCTCCTATCTCAGAGTAAGTGATGAACAAGAGAGGAAGGTTTTGTATCCTATCTCTTATTGATGGAGAGGAAGGAGGATCTTGTCTCCTATCTCAGAGTAAGTGATGAACAAGAGAGGAAGGTTTTGTATCCTATCTCTTATTGATGGAGAGGAAGGAGGATCTTGTCTCCTATCTCCGTGAAGGTGGGAAAGGAAGAATGTATTCTATTTCCGATGAGAAACTAAGAGTGGGATCTCCACCGAGAATCTAAGACAAGAGAGGAAGGTTTTGTATCCTATCTCTTATTGATGGAGAGGAAGGAGGATCTTGTCTCCTATCTCAGAGTAAGTGATGAACAAGAGAGGAAGGTTTTGTATCCTATCTCTTATTGATGGAGAGGAAGGAGGATCTTGTCTCCTATCTCAGAGTAAGTGATGAACAAGAGAGGAAGGTTTTGTATCCTATCTCTTATTGATGGAGAGGAAGGAGGATCTTGTCTCCTATCTCAGAGTAAGTGATGAACAAGAGAGGAAGGTTTTGTATCCTATCTCTTATTGATGGAGAGGAAGGAGGATCTTGTCTCCTATCTCAGAGTAAGTGATGAACAAGAGAGGAAGGTTTTGTATCCTATCTCTTATTGATGGAGAGGAAGGAGGATCTTGTCTCCTATCTCAGAGTAAGTGATGAACAAGAGAGGAAGGTTTTGTATCCTATCTCTTATTGATGGAGAGGAAGGAGGATCTTGTCTCCTATCTCCGTGAAGGTGGGAAAGGAAGAATGTATTCTATTTCCGATGAGAAACTAAGAGTGGGATCTCCACCGAGAATCTAAGACAAGAGAGGAAGGTTTTGTATCCTATCTCTTATTGATGGAGAGGAAGGAGGATCTTGTCTCCTATCTCAGAGTAAGTGATGAACAAGAGAGGAAGGTTTTGTATCCTATCTCTTATTGATGGAGAGGAAGGAGGATCTTGTCTCCTATCTCAGAGTAAGTGATGAACAAGAGAGGAAGGTTTTGTATCCTATCTCTTATTGATGGAGAGGAAGGAGGATCTTGTCTCCTATCTCAGAGTAAGTGATGAACAAGAGAGGAAGGTTTTGTATCCTATCTCTTATTGATGGAGAGGAAGGAGGATCTTGTCTCCTATCTCAGAGTAAGTGATGAACAAGAGAGGAAGGTTTTGTATCCTATCTCTTATTGATGGAGAGGAAGGAGGATCTTGTCTCCTATCTCCGGGTAAGGGATGAACAAGAGAGGAAGGTTTTGTATCCTATCTCTTATTGATGGAGAGGAAGGAGGATCTTGTCTCCTATCTCCGTGTGCTCACGCATTTGAAATAAGAGAGGAAGGTTTTGTATCCTATCTCTTATTGATGGAGAGGAAGGAGGATCTTGTCTCCTATCTCCTGGTGGGAAAGGAAGAATGTATTCTATTTCCGATGAGAAACTAAGAGTGGGATCTCCACCGAGAATCTAAGACAAGAGAGGAAGGTTTTGTATCCTATCTCTTATTGATGGAGAGGAAGGAGGATCTTGTCTCCTATCTCCTGGTGGGAAAGGAAGAATGTATTCTATTTCCGATGAGAAACTAAGAGTGGGATCTCCACCGAGAATCTAAGACAAGAGAGGAAGGTTTTGTATCCTATCTCTTATTGATGGAGAGGAAGGAGGATCTTGTCTCCTATCTCCGTGAAGGTGGGAAAGGAAGAATGTATTCTATTTCCGATGAGAAACTAAGAGTGGGATCTCCACCGAGAATCTAAGACAAGAGAGGAAGGTTTTGTATCCTATCTCTTATTGATGGAGAGGAAGGAGGATCTTGTCTCCTATCTCCGTGAAGGTGGGAAAGGAAGAATGTATTCTATTTCCGATGAGAAACTAAGAGTGGGATCTCCACCGAGAATCTAAGACAAGAGAGGAAGGTTTTGTATCCTATCTCTTATTGATGGAGAGGAAGGAGGATCTTGTCTCCTATCTCCGTGAAGGTGGGAAAGGAAGAATGTATTCTATTTCCGATGAGAAACTAAGAGTGGGATCTCCACCGAGAATCTAAGACAAGAGAGGAAGGTTTTGTATCCTATCTCTTATTGATGGAGAGGAAGGAGGATCTTGTCTCCTATCTCCGGTGAAGGTGGGAAAGGAAGAATGTATTCTATTTCCGATGAGAAACTAAGAGTGGGATCTCCACCGAGAATCTAAGACAAGAGAGGAAGGTTTTGTATCCTATCTCTTATTGATGGAGAGGAAGGAGGATCTTGTCTCCTATCTCCGGTGAAGGTGGGAAAGGAAGAATGTATTCTATTTCCGATGAGAAACTAAGAGTGGGATCTCCACCGAGAATCTAAGACAAGAGAGGAAGGTTTTGTATCCTATCTCTTATTGATGGAGAGGAAGGAGGATCTTGTCTCCTATCTCCGGTGAAGGTGGGAAAGGAAGAATGTATTCTATTTCCGATGAGAAACTAAGAGTGGGATCTCCACCGAGAATCTAAGACAAGAGAGGAAGGTTTTGTATCCTATCTCTTATTGATGGAGAGGAAGGAGGATCTTGTCTCCTATCTCCGGTGAAGGTGGGAAAGGAAGAATGTATTCTATTTCCGATGAGAAACTAAGAGTGGGATCTCCACCGAGAATCTAAGACAAGAGAGGAAGGTTTTGTATCCTATCTCTTATTGATGGAGAGGAAGGAGGATCTTGTCTCCTATCTCCGGTGAAGGTGGGAAAGGAAGAATGTATTCTATTTCCGATGAGAAACTAAGAGTGGGATCTCCACCGAGAATCTAAGACAAGAGAGGAAGGTTTTGTATCCTATCTCTTATTGATGGAGAGGAAGGAGGATCTTGTCTCCTATCTCCGGTGAAGGTGGGAAAGGAAGAATGTATTCTATTTCCGATGAGAAACTAAGAGTGGGATCTCCACCGAGAATCTAAGACAAGAGAGGAAGGTTTTGTATCCTATCTCTTATTGATGGAGAGGAAGGAGGATCTTGTCTCCTATCTCCGGTGAAGGTGGGAAAGGAAGAATGTATTCTATTTCCGATGAGAAACTAAGAGTGGGATCTCCACCGAGAATCTAAGACAAGAGAGGAAGGTTTTGTATCCTATCTCTTATTGATGGAGAGGAAGGAGGATCTTGTCTCCTATCTCCGGTGAAGGTGGGAAAGGAAGAATGTATTCTATTTCCGATGAGAATTGCTTCACACCCGAGACCGTAGAGTACGGTAGCTCCTCAGACGCATCAGCAGCGATATGCCCGAGTGCTTCTCCGAAGTTTATCATCCCGCCTCGCTTGTTATTCTTCACAAGCTTCGACAAAATCTTGATGATCGTCTTGTTGAACGCCTAATCCATTTGCCGGATTATAGGTCGCCGACGAGACATCTTGTATCTTGAATTTTTCGCAAAACCCGATGAAGGAATTGCCGATAAATTGGGGACCGTTGTCATGCACGATCCGTTTGGGACACCATGTCGATAGATGACATGGTGTTTGATGAATCGGCGGCGGTACTGCCTTGACCTCTTTAGTGGGATTGCTTCACCACTTGGAGAAGTAGTCGGTGATCGCTAGAATAAACCGATCTCCTTTAACCGACGGAGGAAAATGGGACCTACAACGCCCATTCCCCATGTCTCAATGGCCGTGACGCGGGTCAAGGATGCACCGCTCAAGGCCGATGCATATAATTCGCGGAATCGACACGCTGGCATTTCCGAAGCCGCATCAACCGCGCCATTAATCATCGTGGGCCAAAAGTAGCCCATTCTCCGATTCGCCAGAGCTTGGGACCAGCCGGTGCGCACCACATTCACCTTCGTGTGCTTCGAAGGACCTCTTACGCCTCTTTGTTTGAGAGGCATCGAGTAAAGACCATCGCACTCGACGACATATAGCATCCGGGTTTCGTGTCGTAAAGAATCTTGGAGCTCTTCGCCGATTGACTCTCCTTCACGCCTTCCGTAGAATACCATGTAAGACGAATCGATGATAGGAAAGCCAATCTCGGCTCCAACTTGGTTTGGGTTGCATGTACTTCTTTGGTAACTACCCCTTACCTTCTTGTGCCTCATCGATAATGGTACGAAGAGTTGGTGAGTCCCGACCGTAACTAGTTGCTCGGTCTCTAAGGTTGTGCTAACGACACGCCTAACGCCAGCATCTGCGAGCGCTTTGGAGGCGGATATATTCGATGAAGAATCCTTCAATGAGTCCGCCATTTCAACAGCCTATCCGATGATAGGGATTAGATCCGATTCTCGACAGAGTCACCACTAACCCGCTTAACTATCGGGCCAGAATCGCCAGATGCTTCGAGATATTCGACCCCAGCCCTTGGCGGCTAAGTCCGATAAGTAACGCTGTATTCGCTACGCTATTGGAACAAGGTTCGTGAGTGAATAAGCACGGGCATGACATGATTCCTGGAAATCAAGACAACTCCGACTCAAATGAGATTTTAGAACATCCGGGTACTTGCCACATTAGTGGCCCGAGAAGTCCAAAATACAATCGCCATATTTGTTGGTGCGATGTAGTGTTGACTTCAACTTCATCCGAGATCATCATATAGCTCAATCACCGTCGGCCGGGCAACCAAGAGATCACAAATCGCTTGTCCTTTGACCGACTTCGTTGTTTGAAGTGCAAGTCATATTGGGACAAGAGCAAGGCCCATTTCGCCAAACGCCAACTCATTGAGGCCGGTCAATATAAATATTCGGACCGGATTTACGCGAGATAACATAAATCGCCCGTCCACCAAATAGTGTCGCATTTTTCAATTGCGAACACTAATGCAAGGCACCGCCGACCATTGGGTATCGAGACTCACCACCAATGTTCGCCGTAATACATCGCCGCTCGCGGACCGCCGCCGCCGCCCCGCGGTAAGGCGCTGGCTTTATCCCTTCTTAGGCTTCGGATAAAATGCCCCGTAATCAACTCGTGTCTTCTTCAATCGGAGAAAGACTAAACCGCAACGCTGCGGTGAGGCGCTGGCTTTATCCCTTCTTAGGCTTCGGATAAAATGCCCCGTAATCAACTCGTGTCTTCTTCAATCGGAGAAAGACTAAACCGCAACGCTGCGGTGAGGCGCTGGCTTTATCCCTTCTTAGGCTTCGGATAAAATGCCCCGTAATCAACTCGTGTCTTCTTCAATCGGAGAAAGACTAAACCGCAACGCTGCGGTGAGGCGCTGGCTTTATCCCTTCTTAGGCTTCGGATAAAATGCCCCGTAATCAACTCGTGTCTTCTTCAATCGGAGAAAGACTAAACCGCAACGCTGCGGTGAGGCGCTGGCTTTATCCCTTCTTAGGCTTCGGATAAAATGCCCCGTAATCAACTCGTGTCTTCTTCAATCGGAGAAAGACTAAACCGCAACGCTGTAAGGCGCTGGCTTTATCCCTTCTTAGGCTTCGGATAAAATGCCCCGTAATCAACTCGTGTCTTCTTCAATCGGAGAAAGACTAAACCGCAACGCTGCGGTGAGGCGCTGGCTTTATCCCTTCTTAGGCTTCGGATAAAATGCCCCGTAATCAACTCGTGTCTTCTTCAATCGGAGAAAGACTAAACCGCAACGCTGCGGTGAGGCGCTGGCTTTATCCCTTCTTAGGCTTCGGATAAAATGCCCTTAATCAACTCGTGTCTTCTTCAATCGGAGAAAGACTAAACCGCAACGCTGTAAGGCGCTGGCTTTATCCCTTCTTAGGCTTCGGATAAAATGCCCCGTAATCAACTCGTGTCTTCTTCAATCGGAGAAAGACTAAACCGCAACGCTGCGGTGAGGCGCTGGCTTTATCCCTTCTTAGGCTTCGGATAAAATGCCCCGTAATCAACTCGTGTCTTCTTCAATCGGAGAAAGACTAAACCGCAACGCTGCGGTGAGGCGCTGGCTTTATCCCTTCTTAGGCTTCGGATAAAATGCCCCGTAATCAACTCGTGTCTTCTTCAATCGGAGAAAGACTAAACCGCAACGCTGCGGTGAGGCGCTGGCTTTATCCCTTCTTAGGCTTCGGATAAAATGCCCCGTAATCAACTCGTGTCTTCTTCAATCGGAGAAAGACTAAACCGCAACGCTGGCTTTATCCCTTCTTAGGCTTCGGATAAAATGCCCCGTAATCAACTCGTGTCTTCTTCAATCGGAGAAAGACTAAACCGAGGAACTTGCCACCGACATTCCAAGGAAGGATTTGGCAGATTCATCTTTAGTCGATGAGTTCGCATGAGCTCAATACCGCTCTAAGATCTTTGATGTGATCTCCTTTGTCACGGCGACTAAGTCATCGACGAGCATTCGACCGCTTTCCGGAGATGATCTTGGAAAATCTCGTCATTGCTTTCGCTATGTATGTTGCGGCGTTCTTTAAACCAAATGGCATGACCGTAGCAAAATATACCGATGGCTGCTCAACGCCGTGGTGTTTACGCCATCGGGTGCATCTTGATTTGATTATACCCGAGAAACCATCCATGAACGACATTCTTTCAAATCCACACGTATTGTCGACTATGACATCGGTGATTGGAAGAGGGAAGTCGCTTTTGGCAAGCAGCGTCGTGATCTCTCAGAATGCTACGCATCCCGACGAACCATTCTTCTTCATGACCGGGACTATATTCGCCACCCAATCCGGATGTTGAATTTCCTCGATGAATCCCGATTCTATGAGTTTCTTCACTTTGTCGACGATTGCCTGCAAGATTTGTGGACGAAACCGTCTTTGTGGTTGCTTGACAGGTTTGACATCCACCTTGATGTTGAGGCGATGTGTCGCTACATTAGGGTCGAGTCCTCGCATGTCCTCATAACTCCAAGCGAATACATCGATATACTCCCTGATTAGGGCGATCAACTCTTCTTTCTCTTCCGAGGGAAGAGTATTGCTGATGTTTATGAGCTTAGGATGCTCCTCATCACCCATATTAACCTGGACTACCTCGTCCTTAGTGGGGGGTTCTCTTTGTTCAATCTATCCCCAAACCGCTCGAAGTTGATGGATCCATGGGTCTTCCCATGTTGGCATATCTTCATCACCCTCAATAGTAGCAGGATCGACCGTAGCCATATTTGACATCAAAGCCTTGAAAGCTTCTCCGAGGCCGGGTGTCAATCCCAAGCCAAGAATCGCACTAATGTCCGCCTCCCTCATCGTGGATTATCATCAATTAGCCATGAGCATTCATCTTCCGAGGAGGATTCAGATCCCAATCCCTTCTAAATGCATAGTAGTTATCCGCTTCCCTTTGGGACATATGCCGCTTAGGAGGGACTCGAGGACCTCGCCCAAACATAGACCTTCTCCTTGTGTCAAGTCGCACTCCACTTCTTCATGATACCCGTCTCCGACTATATCTGAATGTGTTGAGGATAGGCCCGTTGTCATCTTCATCTTCTTCTAAGAAATGATTCGCTGGAACCGTGATCTCCTTTTCCGTAAACCAAGTCTTTTTCACTACTTGATCTTCGGGATGACGAGTGTTGTCCCAAAGGAGTCTTGGAATTGCTTTTGTGTAAAGCAAGAAGACCGAGTTGGTAAGTGCAACTTTGGATCGTTGTATAAACCTCGCCATTACATCATTCAAAGACAAAGGGTACTCTAAATCGCCATTTATTGATTCATCGGCAATTTGCCAATTACAATGTTCATCCGACGATTCTTCATCGCCAAGATTGATTACAAGGGTACAATGTCATTTAAAACAAAACCACCACTATAATCAAGCCCGCTTCGACGCCTTCTTCACCGCCGTCCTTGGGCCGATGATTCGCCGACTCATTACCGTAGAGGAGAGAATCAAGAAATAATTCTCCACCCCTTAAACGGCCGCTTGTCCGCGACCACCGCCTTGACTCATTATTCGTGTCTACATATTTGAGACACCGATGAAGAGTAGATGGGACTATAACGCTACCGTGGATCCAAGGTCGACCCAACAATAAGTTATAGGAAGTCTCGCCAATCACATAGCAGTGACTTCGACTTTAAATCCCCATTTGGCACTTTATCCGATCTTACCAAGCGCCGACTACCGGTGTTAAACCCATAGATCATTGTGCTCGCTGATGCCACCATCGGCAGGGATTCCAAGGTGATACATGAGGCGCAGGGCATAATGCTCACAATGAACCGGATCGACTTGGATCCTGCTAACTTCACTAGAGCCAATATACCCGTGAAGTATAGCGCCGATCGTGTTTGAATCTCTCGCCCGCATATCCTCCTTTGTAAAAGTAATGCGGGAAGTGCTTGGTTGCCAAGTTGCATTGTTGTGCGATTCTTCCTAATCGCTTGATCTCGAGTGAGAAACACCTCGAGTCACCGAGCTTCTTGTAGAGCTTCGGGTTTCCTTTGACAATCGGAGCAACTCAGAGAGTTATTCGCCGGATGTTCGCCAACCGGGCCATGACGCCAAACGGTATGGAGAGTTCGATGTTCGCCTATCCTCACAATCGGGCGATTGAATCGGATCGCCGAGTTGAGCTTCGACCTCGAGGTCGCTTTCTCCTTTGCTTCACCGCTTTTCTCGCACGAGTGAGAGGAGTCGGTCACCCCCACCGACAAGGTCTTAGCGCTGGATTTGAGTGTTCGATACTTGTAGGAGTATTCTTGTCCACTCCTAGTAGCGAAGACTTCCCGCTTCTTCCTGAAATTGAAGGTGGATACTTTTTCATCATCCTTCTCTCGAATTGCCAAGCAAAGATGGCATAGCTTGCCTTTTCCCTTGGACTTCTTTATGGCCGAGGATGTAGTCCATCGATCGCCTTCCAAAGAAGTCGTGGTGGACCCAAAGGATTTCTCCGCTTGTCGCCGCAGCGTACGAGCCCCTTCTTACGCTGTTCGTGAGGATCTTCATTCACCATCTTCATTCCTACCTTCACAACTGGCGTCGGTTGGAACCAATCCAAGGAACTGATCCAAGCTTATAGAGACCGTGATTTGCTCCCACCTTCTTCTCTTTAGAGGGTTTTGGAGTAATGACTCCAACATCGCATCAAGGCCCGAATCTTGTCCTTGAGATGGTAGCGTAACTTTGTAGGATGATGTACCGCACTGCGGTAAGCACGCATTCTAGGATCTCAGAACCTTGTTTGCCTCCTCTTGGTTTACAATTGGGGCAACCGGATTTTGTTGTTTTCCGTAAGGTATTTGAAGATGCGAAACTTCCTCGCCCTGAACGAGTAAGTCTTGGGAAACCTCGAACCGGATGGTTTCGATTCGAGTTTGTTGGCGCCATTGAGGCTGCGATTGCCGTGGTGCACGCTGTTGCGACCGCCGCTGTGGTTGCAGCTCAACGCTTGATTAGCGCCTACGACTTTGCAGCGCTTTACCTTTGCCACGGGGACAAAGTTCGCTTGTGAGCATCCACCATAGGCTGACCTCTCTCCGCTTTCTTCCTCCTCGTGAATCGCCGGCTTGCTCTCCACGTATCCTTAAATCTTTCCGTGTCTCTGACGGCAGCTCCCATTGCTTCCAACACGCCCAATGACAGTTGCTATGACAAGTTTGAGAATGAACTTCTCCGTTATCGGTCTCGCATTCATTGCCTTATTTCAACCTCTTGACGGTTATCCATCGCTTCCGCCTTTTCTCGCTTTCGTCCAACAAAGAACCGATGGATACCTCTGTCATCGTCGAAGAAATTGGTGAGAAACATGGCCTCCATATCATCCCAGCCTATTAACGCCCTCGGTTTGAGACGGCGGTACCAATCAAGGCAGCCCACGGCGGTGCCAACGAATGACCGAACCATCAAGGGCTCGTCGAGATAACACCTAGATGAGACTTGAAGTAGATCAAGTGCCGAGTGGGTGATCCCTTCCGTCAAATGGCGTAAAGTTGATGAGGTTGAATTTTTCGATACGGATTGATTCCCACTCCCTTGGGTAAGGACATGGTATACCCGTTTTCTTTACCTCCTCTTGGTTTACAATTGGGGCAACCGGATTTTGTTGTTTTCCGTAAGGTATTTGAAGATGCGAAACTTCCTCGCCCTGAACGAGTAAGTCTTGGGAAACCTCGAACCGGATGGTTTCGATTCGAGTTTGTTGGCGCCATTGAGGCTGCGATTCGTGGTGCGTTGTTGCGGCTATATTTGTGGTTGCGTTCGAGCGTTTGATTAGCGTCTGGACTTTGGCGCTTTACCTTTGCCACGGGGACAAAGTTACGCTTGTGAGCATCCACCATAGGCGACCTCTCTCCGCTTTCTTCCTCCTCGAGAAATCGGCTTGCTCTCCGTATCCTTAAATCTTTCCGGTCTCGGGCGGTGCAGTTCCCATTGCTTCCAACACGCCCAATGACAAGTTGCTATGACAAGTTTGAGAATGAACTTCTCGTTATCGGTCTCGGCAATTCATTGCCTTATTTCAACCTCTTGACGGTTATCCACGTTCCCGTCTTTGTTTCGTCCAACAAAGAACCGATGGATACCTCTGTCATCGTCGAAGAAATTGGTGAGAAACATGGCCTCCATATCATCCCAGCCTATTAACGCCCTCGGTTTGAGACGGCGGTACCAATCAAGGCAGCCCACGAAGGGTGCCAACGAATGACCGAACCATCAAGGGCTCGCGTCGAGATAACACCTAGATGAGACTTGAAGTAGATCAAGTGTCGAGTGGGTGATCCCTTCCACAAATGGCGAAAGTTGATGAGACTGAACTTTGTCGGATACGGATTGATTCCCACTCCCTTGGGTAAGGACATGGTATACCCGTTTTCTTTACCTCTTGGCGGAAATCAAAGTATTGATTTTGCTCGAGGTCTTTTATTTTCTCATTTTCCCTACGCCTCCGCTCGTAAACTTGGGGAGGAATGACGGTGTTATCGCTAGCGCTTTGCCGAAAGCAGCGATCACCTACGCTTTGGCCTCCTTCCCCGTCCGTGTCGCTATCCGTTGTTGACATTATTGCGACGACTTGGCTCGCCTTGGCGGTTCATTATCGCTGGATCTTGGTCATGCATTGCTCTCATCTGGCATGGCGGTTCCATTCAAGCTTAAAGTTGTCCTTTTGCTTGGTTAGGGCCTCTTCAAGCATCCGGGACACTTGTTCCGCTGATCATGAACGCCGCGAGGTTGTCCTATGCCGAAATTGTATTATCGAAGCCATTGCGGAGCCAAAGATCCGACACTTCATCATCCGAGGGTAATCCTTCGCATCTTGCGATAATTGTCGTTTAACAGCCCCGACCGCAATCGAAGCCATTCGCTATGATGCCCTCGAACGCACGCGACGACGCCCTCGCTGGTCATATTGATGGTAACACTCGGCAATTCATGCATGCGGCGTCCATCTTTTCTTCGGAGCGTCTTGACTTGGTTCGCATTCGCGTCGAGCCTATCAAAGACCGACGCTTTTCCGAGTCGCTTTAGTGCGCTTGCACCGATAACACCGCCTTGATCGGTTTGAGCACAAGCAAGGCATGTTTGATTCGGGCGCCTCTTCGATTTACTCAGACTTCAAAGACGATAGTACAACTCGTCGGCATGAATACCGAGCAACCTATCGTGTTGGCACGACTTCTCGTGTATAACGCTGTCATCGCCGATGAGAGCCGCCTCCTTCGAGAACAAATAGGCCTTTCATAAGTCACCGCCACACACGCCACAGTGTGAATCCTCGACGCTCTCTGACTTCGATTTGAAGCGGTGCGGCATTGCGGGTTTCTTCTTGTCTTTGTGGGTGCGACTCGCATCGAGTGACCCGTGATTCCTTTAGCGGACCTAGGCGATCCTTAACGGCAAGCCCGCTGGTCGTGGCGAGAGTTGGCTTCACGGAATTTGGGTGCGTACACCGAGGTAACTTCGCCGATGCCCTTTTGTTGAAGTGCTCACAATTTCGATTTGAGCACGGAGCGTGAGTTGGCTCGCCGGCAGAGCTAGGCTTGATGCCGGGTTCGCCGGTTGAAGCCTCGACGGACTTGGGCTTCCAAGCTAGCCGATTTGTCGACGACTTCTTGGCCGCCTTTCAACTCGGGCTTGTTGCACCAAAGCCCGTGCTTGCGAGGCCTTGGCGCTTCGGATCGTTCACGGCGTGGAGCGATTCCGTTGACTTCGGACCCATTCGTTCGTCGCCGGCCTGTAGGAATCGGCTACGATCTCAGACTTCAACCTCTGAGTCAACTTGGATCTTAGATCCGCCTCATAGCGGACCCCATCCGTTGATTCTTTTGCCTGGGCTAATTGTTTCGCCAGCGCCGACGCCGCTCTCACGGCTCTCTTGAGAGAGTCACGACGCCATTGGCGGAATCGACCCACAATGGCGGGGTTCGAGGATTGGCCGTTGTTAGGCCGGGAACCACCGTTGTCTGCAGTCTTGGCGGTGGTGGTGGATTTTCTCGCCTCCGCATCTGAGGCCGATCGGGTCTTCCTTGCAGCGGAGACCATCTTGGACTTGCGGGGGGAACTGGATCTGGACGAGGAGGAGAGGTATTCTTCATACTTCTTCTGGTCGAACTCGAACTCGACCTCCTCGATGACCGGGATCGGGATCCGCGGTTGCGACACGACGGCTTCTTTGTTGAAGCCGTTGGCTCTAATGGTCGCGGCTTGTTAGCGGGGAAAGTTGGTTTGTTATTCATTGCTTGTTTGAACTTGCTTACAGCTTCGTTGGCCTACAACAAAATTTCAAACAAAAGAAATGCCTTTATTTTAGGCGTACAATGAAAACGAAAATTACAACTCTCTTCCTTTTGTGAACAAACACGAGGATCTCTATTTTCCGATCCTCGCTATGCGGGTTCTTTGCCCGTGTCGGACTTTTGTTCGTCCGCTGACCACCGCAATTCGATCATGGTGTAAACCCGGTTCGAACTACAGACGAGGGGCTCGCTTCACGAAGGAAACGGTTACCGAGGGGATCACACTCACGAAGGAGAGGATCGCCGGGATCACACTCACGAAGGAGAGGATCACGGAGCGGTGAGATCTACAAGGAGAAATCACAGCTATCCCCGAGATTAAGACGGCTTAACCTAGAGGGTATCTCAGAGTTCGACCCGAAGTTTGCTTACCTTCCGCCTATAGATCCGACGCCGACCGACTTGAGCCGGTGTTCTGGAACCGTAAGGCCAGATCTCGCGAGGGCTCTTCGAAGTCCGCCAAAATCCAAGAAAAATCCCCATGAGCAAGACCCCCTATTTATACAAAAAAAAAGGGGGCGCCACGTTAACGGGGGTTTCTGGCCACTTGGCCGAGCCACCTTGGCCACTTGGCCGAGCCACCTTGGCCACTTGGCCGAGCCACCTTGGCCAATTCGCCGAGGTTTACGCGCCCGGCTGCTCGCCGTTTCCGGCGACTTCGGCCGATTCTTCGTCGATTCTTCGGTCTTAGGGCTTAGTTTTGCTCGGTGATGTCGCCATTGTGTTCGAGTCCGTGATCCGATCAATTCGAGCTCAAACGGTTCGCTTGCATCGACGGACTGGCACGGTTGATTCCGCCTCGCCGACGCTTGAGTTTAGCCAACTCGCCGCTGAGCTTCGCCGCCGGTTTTCCACGACGTGTCGCTTATTGCCAGACGCCGACTCACTTCATGGGTTCGCGACTCGCTGGCGCGTTTTGCGGCGAATCACGCCGACGGCGTTTCGGTCGCTGCCGGATGGATCGTCGGTTGTCAACCCACCGCTTACGAAGTCTTGTTCGCACCGATAAGCAATTTTAACGCTTACACTCGCTTCATCCTTCAGTTGAACCTTGCAAACCTCGCGTTAGTTCTCAAGCGAGCCTCGCTCAATTGAATACAAACAAACCTGCATTTGTTCTTCAGTTGAACCTCGCGTTCAAAATTCAAGCGAACCTCGCGTTAGTTCTCAAGCGAGCCTCGCGCTCAATTCAGATACAAACAAACCTCGCATTTGTTCTTCAGGTTGAACCTCACGTTCAAACTCAAGTCGAACCTCGCGTTCAAACTTCAAGTCGAACCTCGTCAACTCAAGTCAAACTCTTGAACTCAAACGAACCTCGCTCGCTATCAAACGAACTCCGTGATTCGCTCTCAACGCTAACCTCGTGTTCAATTCAGATGAATTTCAGATTTGGGATTAATTGAATTTCTCAAATAATCCATTAAGTCTTTTTAGGCCCTTATGGGTCTATCTATGGTTGATTAAAATGGAGAAATCTATTTTAAGTTGGTAGTAAATCAATTATTTAATTTAAATAACATGATACTAAGGCATTAAGGTTGTCTTTTATTCTAAATGATTAATTGAAACAAGATGTTGCCAAAGTAACCTCTCTTGTGTAGATTATTCATGAGGGATATTAGATGGTTGAGTGGATGTCTTCGGTAAATATTTAATCGGCCCAAAGGAAGGTTAATATTTATGTAGATCGATACACATCTGATGATAAATGTGTGACAATTATAAAGGTTTACATATGAATAATGAATCAATCCAAAGATAGTTTCATTATTTGACATGCTATTGTCGGTGTTTGATCATTGCAACAAGGTATCACTTGTAATTAATATTACTGTCCAAAGACTTAATATTAATGTTGTGCCAGATATCTTGAGATGGGATTATTGTAAATATTTGAACTTTATTGATTACTAACTACAGTTATTAATGTGAAATCTTTTATTTATTTCAGCTAATGCATCTGCTGCATCAATTTCTGCTAACATCAACTCAATTCCCATGCTAAATGGGACTAATTTCAAGGTCTGGAAAGAGAACATTTTAATTGTTCTTGGGTACATGGATCTAGACCTTGCATTAAGAACTGAACAACCTCAACCTCTCACTGCGAAAAGCACTCCTGATGCAAAAAAGGAGTATGAGAGGAGGGAGCGTTCAAATCGCATGAGTCTAATGATCATCAAGCGCGGCATTTCGGAAGCCTTTAGGGGCACAGAATCCGAAGGGATTACTAAAGCCAAAGATTTCCTTGCCGAAATTGAGAAACGCTTTGCTAAAAGCGATATAGAAACAAGCACGCTTTTAGCTCGCTTGATTTCAATGAAGTATAAGGGCAAAGAAAATATCGGGAGTACATTATGAAAATGTCTCACATTGCTTCAAAACTTAAGGCACTAAAACTCGATCTATGTGATGAGTTACTAGTGCATCTGATTGTTGTCTCTTCTGCACAATTTAATCAATTTAAGGTCAGTTATAAGCGTCAAAAGGAGAAATGGACTCTGAATGAGCTCATTTCATCTTGTGCAAGAGGAAGACAGTTGAAGCAAGATAAGGCTGAAAGTGCTCATTTGGCTTATGCCTCTAAGGATAAGGTCAAGAAAAAAAGAATGATAATGAAGTCGCTAGGGTCTAGTTCAAGAAACAACATAAGGATGATCGGGGTTATTTCTTACGCAACAAATCGGACCGTAAGAAGGATTGTACCAAATATCACCGCGGTCAAGAAGGGTGTGTTCCTTACTTTGGTCCGTTCGAGGTTAATTTAGTCTCGCATCTAGAAACACTTGGTGGTTAGATTCTACCGCTACTACTCACATAAGTGTTTCTATGCAGGGTTGCCTGAGCTACCGAAATCCAAGTGATGGTGAAAGACACATCTTTGTGGGCGATGGACAATCGGTAGATGTGGAAGCAATAGGGCACTTTAGGTTATTATTAGGAACTGGTTCCTATTTGGACTTGAAAGATACTTTTGTAGTACCGTCTTTTAGACGGAATTTGGTTTCTATTTCTTTATTGGACAAATCAGGTTATTATTGTTCATTTAGAAATAACCAGGCTAGTTTATCTTTAAATTCAAATATTGTGGGAACTGGTTTCTTAAGTACTTACGATAACCTATATCTGCTTGATACAATTGCTTCTTATAATGAAATCCTGCATGTGGAATCACGTGGTACTAAACGTAAATTAAATAAGGAAAATTCAGCAACATTATGGCATAAGCGCTTGGGTCATATCTCAAAAGGTAGAGTTGAGCGTCTTGTGTCTGATGGCATTTTGGATTCCCTTGATTTTACAGACTTTGATGTATGCATTAAGCGTATCAAGGAAAGGACCAAAGTTAAGAGATTAGGTGCCAACAGATGTTCAGATGTCTTAGAATTGATACATACAGATATTTGTGGGCCATTCCCTTCGGCATCTTGGAATGGTCAATAATATTTTATATCATTCATAGACGATTACTCACGTTATGGGTACCTATATCTCATTCATGAGAAATCTGAGTCTCTGGACGTGTTCAAATCATTTAAAGCTGAAGTTGAAAACCAACTAAATAAAAAGATTAAAACTGTTAGATCTGATCGTGGTGGTGAGTACTACGGCAGATATGATGGTTCAGGTGAACAACGTCCAGGACCATTTGCTAGATACCTAGAAGAATGCGGTATTGTCCCACAGTACACCATGCCAGGATCACCTAGAATGAATGGTGTAGCTGAAAGATGAAATAGGACTCTTAAGGATATGGTAAGAAGTATGATTGCTCATTCTTCTTTATCAGAGTCACTCTGGGGAGAAGCACTAAAGACAGCAGCTTACATTCTAAACAGAGTACCAAGTAAAGCGGTTGCTAAAACACCTTATGAGCTTTGGACTGGTCGAAAGCCCAGTTTAAAGCACTTACATATTTGGGGATGTCCAGCTGAGGCAAGGCCTTATAGGCCAAATGAAAAGAAATTGGACTCCAAAACAGTTAGCAGCTACTTTATTGGGTATTCTGAACGCTCTAGGGGCTACAAATTTTATGATCCCACACTCAGGACTATTTTTGAGACGGGAACAGCAACATTCTTTGAGGATGTTGAGTTTGGAGGGAGAAATAAGGTTAGAGACATTGCTTTTGAGGAGGAATTGGCTTCAAATCCAATCCATACTGTCATTTCTGACAATATTCAAGTTTCTATACCTGTTATTATTCAAGAAATGAATCCGGAACCTCAAAAAGACAATGTTGAACAACTCTCTATTCCAGAAGAACAAACTCAACAACCTCAAGAACCAGTGCCATTAAGGAGATCTACGAGAGAAAAGAGAAATGCTATTCCGGATGATTATATTGTATTTCTCCAAGAACATGAGGAAAATAATGGAATGATGGAAGATGATCCAATCAACTTTCATCAGGCCATGAAAAGTTCTAACTCTCAAAAGTGGATTGATGCCATAAATGAGGAATACAAGTCTATGCAAGACAATAAGGTTTGGGAACTTGTTCCATTGCCAGAAGGTGCAAAATCAATTGGTTGTAAATGGATATTTAAAACCAAACGGGATGCAAAAGGAAATGTGGACAGGTATAAGGCACGTCCTGTAGCTAAAGGCTATACTCAAAAGGAAGGTATTGATTACACAGAGACTTTCTCTCCAGTTTCATCGAAAGACTCTTTTAGAACAATCACGGCACTTGTTGCTCATTTCAATCTTGAGTTACATCAAATGGATGTTAAGACTGCATTTCTCAATGGGGACATTGATGAGATGATTTATATGGTACAACCAGAAAACTTTGTGTCAGGAGATCCAAAGAATATGGTTTGTAAATTAAGAAAATCTATTTATGGACTCAAGCAAGCTCCTCGTCAATGGTATTACAAGTTTCAACAAATAATTATCTCGTTTGGCTTTGAGATGAATATTGTTGATGACTGTGTATATCAAAAGTTTAGTGGGAGTAAGTATATTTTTCTGGTTCTGTATGTCGATGACATATTCCTGGCCACTAATGATATAGGCATGTTGCACGAAACCAAGAGATTTCTATCAAAGAATTTTGAGATGAAAGATCTTGGGGACTTCTTTATATTAGGAATCGGATACATCGAGATCGTTCTCAAGGTATACTTGGATTATCACAAAAGAGCTATATCGATAAAGTACTCAAAAGGTTTGGCATGCAAGATTGCAGACCAGGTGACACCCCTGTTGCTAAAGGAGATAAGTTTAGTCTTAATCAATGCCCTAAAAGTAACCTTGAAATTCAGGAAATGCAGAAGATTCCCTATTCTTCAGCTGTAGGGAGTCTAATGTATGCTCAGGTGTGTACGCGTCCGGATATTGCGTACATTGTTGGTATGTTAGGTAGATACTTAAGCAACCCTGGTATGGATTATTGGATAGCAGTCAAAAGGGTTATGATGTATCTTCAGAAAATAAAAGATTAGATGCTCACATACAGGAAATCAGAACAGTTGGAGGTCATTGGGTACTCTGATTCTGATTTTGCTGGATGTCAAGATAGCAGAAAGTCTACATCAGGCTACATTTATATGTTAGCTGGAGGAGCTATGTCATGAAAAAGTGTCAAACAGACACTTGTAGCTTCTTCCACTATGGCAGCAGAATTTATAGCTTGCTATGAGGCATCCAATCATGGAATATGGTTGCAAAATTTTATCACTGGACTGCGCATTCTGGAAAATATTGAAAGACCACTAAAGTTATTTTGTGATAATAAATCAGCAGTAATGTATTCCAATAACAACAGGAGCTCAACTAAGTCAAAACATATTGACATTAAGTTCCTAGTTGTGAAAGAAAGGGTACAGAGTGGTCAGATATCCATAAAACATATTGGGACAAACTCCATGATAGCTGATCCTCTTACTAAAGGATTACCACCCAAGGTCTTTTATGGGCACACTGCTCATATGGGTGTTGTAATATTTGAGGATATCATGTTTTAGTGGGAGTTTTTTAATTTTATTGCTTTATATGTATTTTGGACATATTTATGTTTGGTTATTTTCTGATCAGAATAAAGTATTCGGATTATACACTCTGCTACATTATGTTTGAGGATGACCTCACTAAAGTTTAAGGTAGGACCAGTTGAAAATAGACATGCACAGATCACATTGCATGTAATTTTCATGCTGCACATCCATGATTGATCTATGTTATTTGACTGTATTAGTATTTGTGACCATTGATGGGTTTAGTCACGATAAATGTGACGAAGACCGCTTTGATCCTATATTGATATAGTCAATGGACGAGATTGTTTGGAGATACCCTTATCAGTGATAGTAATTTTGAGCTCATAAAGTTATACACATTTTCAAGGAAACATATGGTGCCCAAGTGGGAGATTGTTAGATTTAAATCTAATCTATTTGTGGACACATATGTTACATTAATGTATAGTGCTATACTTAAGGCTAACCCACTAAAGTGATCAATCAATTTGGGTTAATGGGTATTTAAATAAATTATGGGCTAAATGTGCAGATACCAGGTTGTAATTATAATTTGATGAGGGGCCAAATTGTAAAAGTACAATACCTATATATATGGGGTTATGGTCCCTAATCTAGGGTTACGTTCTCTAATTCTCTTCACCCCCATCTAGAGAGAAATTTAGCTATAGAGAGACCCTTAAGATTAGAAGATCTCAAACCCTAATTCAGATCTTCATGGATTCAGGTATTGCTTCCGCTCTCTTATTATGTTTATCTCTTTGGATTAATCATGTTTAAAAGAGACTACATATCTCACTCAAATTATCCCTATGGGTGAAATTATCCCATTGGGACAATTAACCCAATTTGCCCCAAAATATCCCAATGAATCACCCCCCTTAGACTTACTAACTAGTGTTTAGGTCCGTGTAAAGCAGGTGCTATGTTTGTTGACCTTTTCAGTTTTGTTTATGCTTATTTTCTTGGACTTCGTTTGAGTCCTTATCGATGAATTGTTAGTCATGTTTTCTTTTAAATATTTTCATGCTCTATTATTTGGTGTGTACCGTGTGTTGTATGAGTTTTGTCTTGGTCATCTGTTAATTCTTTTTAGTACAATCACTTCCCCTTATTATGTTATTCTATTTTTCAAGAAGTATTTGTTTTGACAATGTTTAAATTAAATAGCATTTAATTTTGAAATGATATAAAATATCTTATCTACAGTAGAAAATAACGCCTCGTTTGGTACGCGGAAATGAGTGGGAATGGAATGCAATTCTAACTTTTCATTCATGCTTACCAAACATGATGTGTTTTTGGATGCTAGAAATGACATTCTCACTTCTCATCAATTCCCACTTAATATGGGAATTGCCATTCCCAATGAGTTATCAAGGAATTGATATTCTCACTTAAGTGAGAATGAAAATAATAAAATAAATTCCGGATATACCCTTCTTAAAGATATTCCCACTTAATTCTCTAATCACACCCAAATATGAAAATGAGAATTAGCATTCTATTCCCATATCAATTACATTCTATTCCTACCTTCATTCCATTCTCACTTGACTCTATTCCCGCGTACCAAACGAGGCGTAAAATTCATAACAAGTCTATATTGTATCGAAATTAACATAAAAAGGTGGGATGACAATGACTCTAACCTCTTTAGATAGTTAATTTATATCACATTTGACATTTGTTCTGGAGGAAATAATCCGTATTCAAAATAGTCATACATGGCTGAATTGTTAGTCTTGTTCTTAGTGGGAGGTTTTTCTCATTCTAAGAACAGTACTTTGCATGGTTTAGAAGTTAAAACGGTAACTCCAAGTCCAGTCACATTTGTCATGGCAAAGACACAACTAAGCTAGGTGTTTTACGCAAAGTGTCGAAAATCTGTAGTTCATGGAAAACTTTATTTGAATAGCTAAAAGACTATAGGATTAATAATAAATTTAACGAAAAATTAAAGGCTTAAGAGATCTAATGCATCATTTGGTACACGGGAATGAGTGGGACTGAAATGTCAATTCTCACTTCTCAATCTTTCCTACCAAACATAACATCTTCTTTGAAGTCCAAATGTCCATTCCCACTTCTCATCAATTCCCACTTGATATGGAAATGAGCATTCCCAATGAGATAGTGGAGAATAGGGATAGTGGAGAATAAGCATTCTCACCTAAGGGGGTGTTTGGTTCACAACTTTTAAGAAATTTTTTTGAGAAATGGCAATTTGGTAAATAAAAGTTTTCTTACTATTTCTATAAATTGTGTTTGGTTCAACACTAAATTTATAGAAAATTTTTTCATAAAGTAAAAAAATGGGTACAAGTTTTCTTGAAAAGTTTTCCACTCAAATTGGGAGGAAAACACAAAAAATATGACACAACCCAATATAATATAATAAACTTGTACCCAAACCCCATTTCCAACCTCATTTCTACCTTGTCTTGATATTTCTATAAAATTTTCTTGTTTTGAACCAAACAAAAGAAAAGGAAAACATGTACTTTTTACTTCTCATTACTTTTCTCAAAATTTTTCAAGAAATACAAGGAAATGTTTTTGGTGGAAAACATTTCTTGAAATTTCAAGAAAATGAACCAAACACCCCCTAAGTGAAAATCAATAAAATACATAATTTTTAAATATGTCTACTTCCGCTTCATTCTCTAAACTGCACCCAAACATGATAATGAAAATGAGCATTCCATTCCCACATTAATTTCATTCTATTCTTTAACTCGCTCCATTCCTCAGATATAAGGCAAGAAATCAATTAGCATATAAATTCTAATTTGATTGGTTCCTTTTCCTACAATTCCTACTTTAAAAGATTCAAGAATTTTAGTTATCACTTATAGATTAGATTTCTGCGTATTATGTATTAATTAATGGTAAATTACACTAAATCCCAATAATTTTTAGCATTTTGTAGTAAACCCTAATAAGTTTCAAAATTACACTAAACCCCCAAGTTCTTAAAAGTCATACTAAACCCCCAATAACTTTCAAAATCACATTAAACCCTAAATAACTTTTAGAATTGCGGAAAATCCTAATAAGTTTTCACATTTTACAAATAACCCTATAAAGTAGAAAAAACAACATAAAAATAGGTATTTGAAGGACAATTTAAGTAAAAGAAAAAATAATAATTATTATGGTTCATGACCCCAACCTAGGAGCGAGCAATAGGAAAACAATGACAAAAAATAAGTAATTTCTGATTTTACGGTCAAAAATATAAAAAGGCCAAAAGGGGTTTTTAATAATTTAAGGGGTATTTTGGTCTCTTTAAGTCATGTGGGTTGCAGGTGCCCCGTCAGATGTACTAGTATTAACTTTGAGGGTTTTCTGCAAAAAAGTTATTGGAGATTTAGTGCGATTTTTAAAAGTTCTTAGAGGATTTAGTGTGATTTTGAAAGTTATTGGGGTTTACTATAAAATGGTATGGGGTTTAGTGTAAATTAACCATTAATTAATAAGATGTAAGTTATAGTCTATAATGAAATATAATCAATTATCTCTCTAATTATACTTGGGATCTTGGAAATAGTTTAGGACCTATTTGCACGAAGTAATTATGAAATAGTGAAGTAAAAGAAGTAAATGCTACTTCTGCTACTTTCAAGCAAAAAAACATATTTATTTCTTTGAAAAATCTATTTTCAATAATTTCTTAAACGCTGATGTCGTGCCTATATGTCATCTCTACTTCCTAAATATTTTTTCACCCCTCAAGGCTCTAAGTTGCCCTAAGTAGGTGAAATATGCATTAATTAGGAAATAAATAAATTTTATTATTAATATTTTCTTTATTAGTTACTTTCTAACAACTTTTATTTGCTATCAAAACAAAAAGAGAATAAATAATAAGAAGTACTATTTCCACTACTTCAAAAATATATGAAACAAATAAAAAATATTATTTCCACTAGCTCCTACTTTATAAATTTAAAAGTTACTTCTTTAAACTATTTCCTACTTCTAGTACTTCATCAAACCAAACGGACCCTTAATGTACTCAAAGGGTGTATAAAATCAACGTATATAAATTAAAGAAATCAAAAGAATCCATACGAGCACGGGCATACAACTTGTACTTATATATGTTAATTATATAACAAAGATTAAAAACATAGTAAACTAAAATACATGCATTTCTAGCATCAATTCAAAACGGCAATTTCTTTAACCATTCCTTAGACAGTTAAACATATACCAAGCATAACATGGTTTTTAAACATATAATAGTTATAAACTAACTATGCTTACACTAGAAGAAAACTTCTATAAAATATAGCAAATAATGGTAACCAGAGCTCCTCATTCTAAGGCACATTCAAAGATCTTTGATTTATTTAAGCGACTGAAAGAGGTGTAGCATTCCATAAATTAAAGAATGCTCTGTTGGTGGATGATTGTTCTGTTCGACATCTAAAGCCTCCTTCACATGCTCGATTATTTCCACATAATATAACCTGAGATACTTATAAGAACTAGTGCGGTGCACGTGCGTTGCACTTGTACTTATTTTTATGATACTTTTTTTTGTGTGTGAACTATCCATCTAATTGGTCATCATCATGAGTAACTTCAGAAAACTCAAATACAAAAAAAAAAAATCAATTACTTGATATTTGCTAAGAAAAATTATAGGGCTAGCAAGTGTAATGGATAATCATGATGCTCATTTAAAGATATATCTATGCTTAAGAAGTTCCCCTTTGAAGATTTTTACACATGCATTTAATATGGTTAAAAAAATTTATTCGGTCAATCATTTTACGCATGAGAGAGGCTTTCAAACATGTTATTTTCAACTCAATGTTAAGTTGAATTAGCACACAAATCTTCTAGTCCGGTGATTAATAAATTGATATTTTTGTATGCGTCATCAGGGTTATGAACCAAAATCACCGAATACTTTCTGACACATCAATCTTTAAAATATTTTGAGAATGCATGATATATGATGTGGTCTATTCTACCATATATAAAAATTTTCAATGGTCTCCTTGTGTTGACGGTTCTTGTAACCTCCGTAAGTTTTAATGTCAGCGCTTTTGTTAATTGCTAAATATCTATTGGCGTTGGCAACTACTTAGGATTAAAATTATTTATTCTAAGAAATTCAATGGAATAATTTGTAGTTTGTATGCTACTTTTTAACTTAAATTCTAAAATCTTGCCCTTTTTTGGATAGAGAATGACTTTTATAGGCGTGCAATTCAAAGAATCCTTACCTGGAATAAAATCTAAGGAATAACGCTTAGAGTCAAAATTAGAGTAATTTCACATAACACCATATCTTTTGGCCCATTTTAAGATAAACCTTCAGAACTTTAAAAATATTAGTCAATTGGCCCCTTAACTTTTGGGCGATTCACAAAGATCAAAACGTTTGCCAATTTTTTTCTCCCTTTCAGTGGTATAGCCCCTGATTTTTTCAACATACCCACCTAACTTCCAACAATTATTTTCACAAAAGCCTCCAAACAATTATAATATGAAAAGTGTATAATGGACAATCAATTATGACAACACTATGTAAAACAACACTATGTAAAACAACACTATGTAAAACAACACTATGTAAAACAACACTATGTAAAACAACACTATGTAAAACAACACTATGTAAAACAACACTATGTAAAACAACACTATGTAAAACAACACTATGTAAAACAACACTATGTAAAACAACACTATGTAAAACAACACTATGTAAAACAACACTATGTAAAACAACACTATGTAAAACAACACTATGTAAAACAACACTATGTAAAACAACACTATGTAAAACAACACTATGTAAAACAACACTATGTAAAACAACACTATGTAAAACAACACTATGTAAAACAACACTATGTAAAACAACACTATGTAAAACAACACTATGTAAAACAACACTATGTAAAACAACACTATGTAAAACAACACTATGTAAAACAACACTATGTAAAACAACACTATGTAAAACAACACTATGTAAAACAACACTATGTAAAACAACACTATGTAAAACAACACTATGTAAAACAACACTATGTAAAACAACACTATGTAAAACAACACTATGTAAAACAACACTATGTAAAACAACACTATGTAAAACAACACTATGTAAAACAACACTATGTAAAACAACACTATGTAAAACAACACTATGTAAAACAACACTATGTAAAACAACACTATGTAAAACAACACTATGTAAAACAACACTATGTAAAACAACACTATGTAAAACAACACTATGTAAAACAACACTATGTAAAACAACACTATGTAAAACAACACTATGTAAAACAACACTATGTAAAACAACACTATGTAAAACAACACTATGTAAAACAACACTATGTAAAACAACACTATGTAAAACAACACTATGTAAAACAACACTATGTAAAACAACACTATGTAAAACAACACTATGTAAAACAACACTATGTAAAACAACACTATGTAAAACAACACTATGTAAAACAACACTATGTAAAACAACACTATGTAAAACAACACTATGTAAAACAACACTATGTAAAACAACACTATGTAAAACAACACTATGTAAAACAACACTATGTAAAACAACACTATGTAAAACAACACTATGTAAAACAACACTATGTAAAACAACACTATGTAAAACAACACTATGTAAAACAACACTATGTAAAACAACACTATGTAAAACAACACTATGTAAAACAACACTATGTAAAACAACACTATGTAAAACAACACTATGTAAAACAACACTATGTAAAACAACACTATGTAAAACAACACTATGTAAAACAACACTATGTAAAACAACACTATGTAAAACAACACTATGTAAAACAACACTATGTAAAACAACACTATGTAAAACAACACTATGTAAAACAACACTATGTATTCCAGTCCACATGAAACTAATTAGAGGAACTGCTTGTTACCCATTGAAGACTATACATACACAGAGTCAATCAGAACAGAACTATCTCACTACAACAAATGCACATTAACACCACAAAACGTCCAAACAGTAACACTCTCAAAAGAACTCTCTCCCTACAACAAACGCACATTAACACCACAAAACGTCCAAACAGTAACACTCTCAAAAGAACTCAAAATCCAAAATGTTTCCACCCTCTTACTACTATTCCCTCCTCCTCTCCCTAGAATCTCAGCCTCCACCGTCTTGGGCACCTCCGACGACATTCACCCCCTTCAAAGAACTCACGCATATATACTAAAACAAATGGTGTCACGAAAACTTCTTTCTTGCAGTAGGATATAGATATAAGAGATTATTATCAAAGAAACTTGGAATTTCTTACCCATTAACAAAATATCGTGATCAGCTCATTTAGACTCAAGGAAGTTAGTGGGATAAATATACTTTAAATTTCTTGATATGAAAACCAAGACTTACCATAGGTTTGTAAGCAAATTGATAATCCTCCTCCTCCTCCTCTTCAAAATCTTCAATATAAACAACTCTCTTATATGACCTACATATCCAAGCTTGAAATTAAGTTTTAACAGGTTTCACAAGAATCTCCAGGGGTTTATAATAGTCTCAAAAATGCCAATTGAATTAATGCACATGTACGTTACAATTTGATGGGTGGTGTAGAGCTTGGCATTATTTCTATACATCAAATGCATTGACTATTGAACGCTGTTAATTGGACTTAAGTACTTTCTTGGACATGGAGGAAGGTTTAGTTGGAGTAAGTTGAGTAAAAGCTGTATACTAATATTTAGGTGACAAAAAGTAAGATAAACGTACATCCCTCAAAGATAATTAATGTACATCTTATACTAACTATAATATATAGCTTACTAATATATAGATATAAATTTTCTTAATATATAAACATTAAAGTTTAGTAAAAAATATATGTAACTATTAATAGTTTTATCAGAGTTTATAAAATATATCTAACTATAGTAAATAATAGTTATAATATTATAGTCTTAAATCCTTTAATTGTAATTAATGTGATATGATTTAATAAGATTGGGGGTTATGAGAAGAATTTGAAAGTTATATTTAGTGTTAAGAGTTAGTGGATGAATGTTATGAGTGGGTGGTTAAATGAAAATTTGATGGTCATAAATATGGAGGTTATGAAAAATTGAGTATGAATGTGTCATCATGTATGTATGAATGGATGGATGTGTAGTCAATGGTGATGTTATGAAAATTTAAGTATTTGTGTGTCTCATGTATGTATGGATTGATGTGTTGGATATTAGGAAGAAATGTTTTAATATAGCAACCCACTTTTATAATAGTATTAGATTAGATGGTGTGAAGGTATATATGTGTTTGAAATTATTTAAGTAAGAAAAATTTATATCTATACTACTATAAAAAGAGGATTGGGGTGTTAAAACTTTTAATTTCCTTTTTGCCCTCTCAAATTTTGATAAATTCTAACTATGTCATTATCTCTAATTAATTTATCTTTCATTAAATAAATATAACCTCTTATTAATTATGCACCTCCTCACCTTTTGAAATAATTATAATTATCAATAATATTATAACTATTAATTGTTTAAAAATAATAAAATAAAATAATTTATAAAAGTATACACAATTATTAGTAGTAACCAATTAAATTATTATCATAATTATTTATGAATTATAATAAAATTATTAAAATAGTAGTGTAAAGAGAGTAATATATTACTAAATACTATTAAGAATTATACTATAATTCAATGAGCAATAAAATAAATAGAATAAATTTTGAATCGCATAAATAGTGTAATTATTTTAATAATATCACATAAATTATGAATTACACTATTTATTTAGTATTATATTATTAAATAAATTAAATAAATAATTTAATATTATTTTTAGAGTATTTTCTCAAAGATTATTACATGATATTGAATAATCTATACTTGGTAATGATTGAGAACTAACCTTTTATAAAAAATTATTTTAATATTAATAATAATATTATTAATTGTTAATGATAGTATAATAAAAATTAATAAAATATTTATAGTACTAAATTATTTAAGAGCATAATTAAAAATTAAATTATATAAATATTTATAGTATATAGACAGTATAATTATTTTAATAGTATTACTTGAACTAAGAATTATAATATTAAATAAGGTGAATTACAAGAAACCACCATGAACTTTGAGCATTTTGCAAGAATTCACCCTATGAATTTTCGAAATCACGCTAAACCCCTAATAACTTTTGTCGAAAGCCGCTAATATCTTTTAGATAAATTACACCAAACCCCCAATAACTTTCCAACTGCCTTTTTATGCCATTTTCGGTTCTAATTTATAGGGTTATCCAAAATTCGAAAGTTATTGGGGTCTTCTTTGAAACAGAAAAGTCATTAGGGGTTTAGTGTAATTTTAAAAGTTCATATAGGCTGAAAGTTCATAAGGGTTCAGTGTAATTTACCCTATTAAATAATTATAATGAGAAGTAACTATTACAATATGTTGCAGGTATTAAGTGTAACTATCTAAGAAACATCAGGAAAAAGCTAGCAAGATTAATGCACTTAGTTAATTTAGAGTTAAGTTAACAACTTTCAAGTTGGAGGGAATATTTAAGAGAACTTATGGAATTATACGCTTTATTTAAGAACAATTTTAGATTTGGGGACTTATTTAAAATAAGGTTAATCTTGGCGATCATTATAAGAAAAACATTCAATTACAATAACGCACAATAATAATTAATTCATACATTTCTTTTAAGCAATCTTATTTTACAATTTTATTTATTAACATATAGTTTTACTATTCAATAACAAATTCAAAACTTAAAACATATGCGTTCACGTGCAAAGCACGTGCATTATACTAGTATATTAAAATATGGATGTATGGCTATGCTTCGCACATGCTAAAATATTAGTTAGAATATATATCACATTAAATAAATATTTAATATGTTATAATCATTTAAATAAATTACAACTAAATTATAATAATTATCCTAATAATAACTATGATTCGGGCAATTTGTACACACAATTTTATTGGACAAATTAATTTGTTAACACAGATTTTAATTGTTCAAAAAAGGAAAAAATTAAATAAACTATGTCACCATGCGACACACATGCAATATACTAGTATAAATATAGGGTTTTTTAGATATTGGTCTCTTAAATCTAATGATATTGCATATTAGTCCTTCAAATCTTGGTAATTACATATTAGCCCCTCAAATCATATAGGGTCTTGCAAATTAGTTCCTCTGGTTCACATTAGATTTGGGGGGAATATTACTTCAAATCTAACGGTTAGAGGTAAAAAAAATATTTATATATACCATTCTGCGAGGTCCATGAACCCATTCTTTAATGGGCCTCTACTCGCTCCTAAAAAACCTAACCCACTTTGCTTCTTATTCTCCAACTGTAAGAAAAAAAATCCTAACCTAATTTTTTTTTCTCAATCGTCAAAATCCTCTAAATTGTATATAATTTCCTTATATTTTCCCTCTAACATGCAAATCATCTTCTCCCTCAATGTTTAAAACATATAGAGAGGGAAAACGTATAAAGAGAGTTTGGTAACATTGAATGTTGCATTAGGGCTTAACCCAACCAAAGTTTAGCTTTTTTAAAACTAATAAAGGGACGAACTTGCAAGATACTCTATGATTTGGGGGACTAATATACAATTACCAAGATTTAAGGGACTAAAATGCAATTTTGTCGGATTTAAGTAATATATGCAATTCTGTCGGATTTAAGATACTAATATCTAAAAAGACCCATAAATATAAAGTGATATTTCATGTATGGTAGTGTGTATTGTTTCTTCTATATATTATTATGACATTTTTTTATGGCGCCTTTGGCGCAGAACCCAGGCCCCTCACGACGGAGCGACACGGCTTTGCCATGTGACTTCTTGGGCATACGACATTTTAATACTAATTGTTTTTTAGTTGTGCAATGCACATAAGTTAATATATATTTTTTCATTCATAATATTAAAATATTGTGATTTTGACAGTTGTTTTTTAACTTCATCAAAATCATGTTATGAATTATAAGTGTTATTAAAGAAATATCACTATAATAAATTAAAGAAATATCACTATAATAATAATGCTACAGTAAGAGGAAACTTACTAATAGATATCCAATCCAAATTCTCATTGATATCTATTTCTTTTGATAATTCTCTCATCTCATACTTATCTGAAATCTCATTTATATTTATTCACTTTTCATACTTATGTTTCACATCCCATTCTACTTATCTTTTTCATACTTATTAAAAATCCCATTGATATTAGTTTATTCTCTTCTCATACTCATGCAAGATTCTTTATTCACCCTCTTTTCTTACTTAATATCTCCCTTCATATTTATCAATAATCTTGTTCATATTTATCCTGTTTTCATGTTCTTCTTGTTCAGTTTTATCCAAAATTCTATATATGTTTTGTAGATGATTCTTGAGATTTGAGGATGAGTGCTAATCAAATCATAATTCTCCATAACTAAACATCAAATTAAAACTATCCTAATCAAATTATAACTATCCATAACTAAAAATCAAATTAAAACTATCCTAGTTAAATTATAAGTACCCTAATTAAATATCAAATTAAAACTATCTGATCAAATCATAACTATCCATAATTAAAATCAAATCAAAACTATACTAATAAAGTCAATAATTAAAATCTAATCATAACTATCCATAACTAAAATCAAATCAAAACTATTCTTTTCAATCATAATCAATAATTAAATAATAATTATCTATAATTAATAATCAAATTATAGCTATCCATAATTAAAACTATCTTAATCAAATCATAAATATCCATATTTAAAATCAAATTAAAACTATCCTAATCAAATAATAACTATTCATAACTAAAATAAAATCAAAATTATTTATAATTAAAAATTTAAAACTATTCTAATCAAATCATAACTATCCATAATTAAAACTATCTTAATCAAATCATAAATATCCATAATTAAAATCAAATTAAAACAATCCATAATAAAGATTATACTAAATACACACGGTTGCTAACCCTATGTATTAACAAAACATATATTTTTGAAGATCAACTCACTTTCGTCAAACAACCTTGACATGCCTGGAACTGGGTTGAATTCTGTAAACGAAAAAAGCTAGTCAATTTTTATAAATAAATGATTAAAAATGAGTTTTCAAATTTATCCTAATTCTAGTTATTTATAGTATAATAATATTTTTATAATGAGAGCAATACAATCAACATCATGATATTGTACTGTTGTACTAAGCCTGTATAATCAAACAATCCTTTGACCAATCAAATTCCTATTACCATTGGGACTGTATATTCCAAAAAATAAAAAAAAAGAAAAAGGAAAAGAAAAATAAAAAGGAAAAGAAAAATAAAAAGGAAAAGAAGATCCAATCGCCTATATAACTCCCAATTCTTAAAAAAGCGACTCCCTCAACAACCGCTTCCCTCTCGTCTCTTCTTACTCTTCCTGCATGCGAAGAAGAGAAGTCTAAACAAAAACCCTCCGAAAACAAAATCCCAAAACCCCCAAAAACGACATCTTTCTCCATCAATGGCTTCAGCCACGAACCAAGAAACCCTAAAAATCCCCGAATCCACCGCCACCTTCATCCAACTCAGCAGCAGCGGCAGCGACTCCGGCGTCTCCGACGACGAGGCCGTCGACTCCATCGCCAAGAACGGAGAATCGGCCTCCGTCAAGAGACCTAGGGTTTCCGATGGCGAGATCCCTCTCAAGAAACCGAAGCTAGAGGACGACATCCTCCCTCTCGGATTCCTCGACCCACTCCCGACGGCGAATTCGTCGGAAATCGTGGTTGCGCGGCCGATATCGGTGGCTCCTCCGGCGTCGAAGCCGATTTTGAGGAGCTGTAAGCAGTTTTGGAAGGCAGGGGATTATGATGGGCAACCGGCCGCTGCTGGCTCGGATTTGGTTCCGGGTAAAATTTGTGTACTCTTTTAGTTCTTGTGCTTTTGTGCGATTTTCGTTCTTTTTGTGGACAATGATGTAGATATATGTTGGGAACTAGAAATTAGGAACCCAACCCTGAAATCAATATGAAAGTGATTAAACTTAAATGCGGAATAAACAATACCCAATCATCACAATGTAAGTCCACAAGCACGAAACGATATGCAATATCTCTTAAAGCTTCAAAAATTGTTGGGGGCTCCGACAAGTAAATGTATAGGAAATTAAAAAGATTTGTCTTACTAGCTTCAAACCCACTTGTAGAAATTTCTCCTAACAAAGAATCTATTCTTGTGGAGATTGCGTGTGGAGATTGCAAGATGGTGTGTATGTCAAACAAATCAACGAAGATGCGGTCCTCCAAGTCCTAGTTGTTTCTCCTATTTCTCTTCTTCCTTTGTCTCCCAAGGCTATACACTTGATGATGATGAAGTTGGAATGAACAAACCCAGTCCTTATATGACTTAAGTCTTAAACCAACTCAAGTGGTTTAACCAACTTGAACCCAAGGTGTCATACGCTTGGGCTAGTCATCAGGAAACCAAATGTTATTCCACTTATGGGTATAGAACCAAACAAACAATCTCTCCCTCCATGATACAAGGGGTGATCATTGTGACCTCTCATCTAAAATCTAAATCCTTGCCGACAACTTTCACGGTAAAATATTTGCTTCCGCCTTTGGTGTACTCAATCATACCTTCCGGTTCACCACTATCCATGAGCATAAAATACTCATTACTAGAGTCCCTCTCGAAGGCTGCCACTTCCTAGTAGATCACCGATATTGCGACTTGCTCCCCTCATCGTGAGTAACATCTGATGTAGAAACCTCATTACTGACAATATCATCATTTTCAACATGTTCATTACCCTGTACCATCAGAAAAAGAATTGGATCCAAATCAACAAGACTATCTGGAGAAGAGTGAGAACCAGTAGTATCTTCGACATCTTCAAGTGTGTATCTCAAGAAAGATCACATCTCTACTCCTTATCAGTTTCTTGTTTTTTTGATTCCATGATCTTTACACAAACTCATCATGTGAATATCCTAGGAAAATATATTGCTTCAAATTAGTATCGAACTTAGACATCTCATCTTTCAGGAGTGAACAAATGTACGACAACCACACGCTTTCAAGCAACCAAGCTTTTGTAGGAAAACATTCTTTGCATTACATATTCTTTTCAGATCATCACCATCCTATGGAGACACTAGAGATAAGTTCATAGATCCACTGCTGCCAGTGATCTTCCAATACCATCCGATGTAGTCTCCTAGAGAAATCACATGGTTTTTCTGAAACTGCAAATGGTCTGCACTTTGATTTATCTGGCTATGCATGCAACATGCATGCTCACCCATCTCCAATGGTTTTCCTTGTCTCTTGCGCTCCACTGCTTCATTAGGCTCTGGATTATTTTTCTTTAATTGAAATTATCAAAGCACACAGTCAGGCATGTGCATCTTAGCAAATGTGCGAGATCTTGGCTTGCCATACAGAGACACCTACCTATACAGAGAACATCCCGGGTTAGGCTCCCATATGGCCTATAAAGTGAACCAAAAATCCATCTCTGTTATCTATGACAGAATGGCATTATAGTGTTTGAATCATTGTAGACCATTATTAACCTGACAGTCTCCATGGTATCTAGCTCATTCTTATAGAACTCTAACTGCCTACTCAGGGTCTGACCGAATGACCTCTCCACATTCCATCTTTGACGTTATAAAAATAAGCACAACTTGCAGCAAAGCATATAGTAGAAACCATAAATATCGTTACCTGAACTCTAGGGAATGTGCCTATCAAGCTGCTGGATCGTGAGTAGAGTAGGTCGACCAATAGCTAATCGTCCCACGACTATGCCTGTAGGCATGTGAGACAATCACGGAGTTCCTTGTTTTTATTCTTTTTGACGTAGCACTTGTAAGGAATCTCTATGCACTTTGTAATTCTGATGACATGCTTATTGGTGTATTTTTCTGTTATAAAATTTCCTGTTTTATATTCCCTACTATACCAAGTACGGCAGTTCTCCATTGTGCTTTTGTTTCATATTTATGTAATGGTGGGTTCTGAAGTCGCGTCTTCTTTTGACAGTGGGCATGGATCATGTGAGGGTTCATCCTAAGTTTCTGCATTCAAATGCTACCAGTCACAAATGGGCTCTTGGAGGTATCCCGTCAATTTTATCATGCCCCTCTTCTCTATTGATTTTCATATATGTAGCCTTCTCTGCTATGTTCTTTCAGGTTTTTTTAAGATTTATGTAGGTGTTATTAACTATGATAATTCAAGTACACAGTGCGATATTTTCATATATCTACAGCATGTACTAATATCAATTCCTTGATATAATATTTATATAGCTAGCATGAACATTGTAGATTTTATTGTCTGCTAGCTAATGAATGTTTTTTCTTTCCCAGCTTTGGCTGAGCTTCTGGACAATTCCATGGATGAGGTAGTTATCTGGTGTCTGCTATCTGGTTTGACACTTTATTCATAAAATATTGTTTCCTCTTATATTCTTAACCTGCGCTATGTTTTTAGGTGTGTAATGGAGCTACATTTGTAAATGTTGATATGTTAAAGAATAAAAAAGATGCAACAAAACTTCTACTTGTTGAAGGTAAGTAGTTTCTCATACTTGTTTTACATTATGGGTGGAGTTTGGTTAATGCAGCCTAGTCCAGTGTTGCAGTGTAAGTCTGCTTCTATTATGTGAACCTTCCTTTGATATTTGACAATGATACACAAATTAGATAATCCACTGGGCTAAAAGGAGAAATTTGCAAAACAGACTGTTCATGCACATCCAGTTTGCTTCTTTTCAGTTATTTTGGTGTTGCCATGATAAAAATTATTGAGATTTAAATATAAGCATTTCAAAAATTTTCTTACAATTATCATCATTCATGCTCACCTTATCTCTGCTTTATTTGTTGTTATATGTGTCAAGCTCCTCCTCATCACTCCTTATACGAGACACATCTTAAATAGTATAAAGCCAATGCACAAAGTGGCATTAAGTTCAGGGGCTATGTATAGAATTGAGGTCTTCATCCTCTTGATGCTGGTAATTTTGATTCATTTTATCATTAGGTATAGGTCAAACCAAGGGCGGATCCACCTTAACCAAACTGGTGTCACGTGACACCAGTTTGGTCAAGGAGGACCAAGAACCCACTCCCTCTATTAAAAACCCACCTCTCTAAGAAATATATCCCACTTAAATTTAGATGACTCACTTTGACAGAACCCAACCTGAAATTCCATATTCACACGCGATCTCGGCCAGTTAAAATGGTAAATTTCACAAAAACCCTCTTAGTTTGGGAGCTCAGATAACTCCTTTTAACTTCTAAAATGTTACAAACCTCTCCTGAGTTTTTTGGTTCTCAGAAAACCCCTTCAACTTTCAATTTTCCAAAAAAAACCCCTAAAAACATGAAGCACAATTTTCAGTATAAAAAGTCTCCTTGTGTAATTTAACCATAAATGAGAGAGTTGCGTTTAACGCGAGCAAGGATTTTCTTTCAATGATGTTGAAAATTGAAGGGAAGTTTTCTGAGAACCCCCAAACTTAAGTAGGATTTTGTGACCATTTGAAAGTTAAAGGGGTTAACTGAGAAACACTCAAACTTAATAGGGTTTTCCAAAATTTACCAACTCAAAAACTCACCCTAAATTCAAGTTTGGAAGTTGAGAATCCGTGATTATATATATATACACACACACACACTCTTACTGTTTGTGTTATATATATAGAGTAAAGCTCTTATAAACTTAAGTGGATAGGAGCCCTTTGTCCACCAACTTTTTTATCCATTGATTTTGCGTTGAGATTTGTGCTAGCATGTGATACAAATGAAGGCACAAATCTCAAAGATAGCATTGATGTGTAGCACAAATCTCAAAGCATAATGAAGGGATAGGAGCACTTGTCCACCAAACTTTTTATCCCTTTATTATGCTTTGAGATTTGTGCTACACATCAATGCTATCTTTGAGATTTGTGCCTTCATTTGTATCACATGCTAGCACAAATCTCAATGCAAAATCAATGGATAAAAAGTTGGTGGACAAAGGGCTCCTATCCACTTAAGTTTATTAGAGCTTTACTCTCTCTCTCTCTATAAATAAATAAATATATATATATATATATATATATATATATATATATATATATATATATATATATATATATATATATATATATATATATATATATATATATATATATATATATATATATATATATATATATATATATATATAGACACACACACACATATAAAGTGATGTATTTGATAGTGTTACTAATGATGTGATTATGTATTTTTTCAAAGATAGAAACTCATCAGTGAAAATTGTAGACTTTTTAATTATTAAATATACGTGGTGACTCCACTTTCAAGAAATCTTGGATCCGCCACTAGGTCAAACATTGATGACAAATTAAAAACTCGGGGTTTGCGAAATTTATCCAAATAATATTATATGCAGTGCAGATTAACTGAATGAAATGAGAATTCAAAGCATTGTTTTTGATGAAAAGGATATTAAGGAGTTTTTGCAATGGGAACTATTCAGATAATTTAGTACAGGCAAGTTACTTAGCGCTGTATGCAAAACTGTCCACTAAAACTAATCATTGTTTGGTTAATGGTGGTTTTAATTTGTTTGGTTAATCATTGTTTGGTTAATTATTACCGAGACATTTCTATGCACAAATGATATGTTAACGTTTCGGTTTTAATTTGTTTCCTTTTTATCTTAATTCTATAGTTTTCTTTTCTTTTTTGGGGAACGAGTTACGAACTGAGAGTTGAATGAGATTTTCCTGCATGTATGTTGGATTGTCTTTGGTGGTAGTTTTGGTCCTTGTCATTTCCATCATTGGCAGAGGAGATACTCTAATCTAGTTAGTGTGTAGATGAGCGGTGAACGGTGGCTGTTTAGGGGCTTGTTTCATTCATTTATGTACATGCATAATAAATTTTGTGAAGTTATAACGAGCGCATAGATGAGGATAAATTATCATGCAACATTGTGTGGAAGTTCAATATATGTGGTGGTAAATTAAACTTTCTATTGCATGCAAATATATCAATTTGTTTCTTCTATTCCTGAAAATAAAAGGTTCATATTTCTAGATTTTCATTCATTAGAGGTTCCTAGAAATTGCAATTAGAGATGACTGACTGCTAAAGGATGTGCAATTCTGTATCTGATCTTTGGGAACATAACTGTAATAGAGGAATCGTGGAAAACCTTTAATCATCCTCAAATCCTTGCATTGCATTTTTAAATGTCTTTTTTATGGGTGGCGGAAGAGAATTGTACTATATGAGGACAGCTCACCCTGCAACTTTCTCTCTACAGATAATGGCGGTGGTATGGATCCAGATAAAATGCGGCAATGCATGTCTCTGGGTTATTCAGCAAAGAGTAAATCAGCAAATACTATTGGTCAATGTAAGTCTTTTTCTTTACATCACAAAGTTGTTTTCTTGCTTCTATCAATTACATTCTTGATTTCTTTTGTATTATTCCATGTGCTAGATGGAAATGGATTCAAGACAAGTACTATGAGACTTGGCGCAGATGTCATTGTGTTCTCTTGTTGTCGTGAAAAGGAAGGCAGAAGGTTGTTGGTTTTTTTATTTATTATTTTTTTTTGTCTTAGTCTAAAGTTCAGTTGCTGTTGAATTATGACTTCAATTTAATTAAACACATTCTTGTACATCAGTTTTGAAATGACTATTTTTATTATACTCCTTAAAAGTGTATAAGTCGATTTATATTTTTGCTTGCCTGTGAGTGGAACGAGATGTTTTTCCACTTTGTATTTTATGAAAGTAAGATAAAATTATCTGGTTGTTCATTCTTTAAAGAAGCTAATTTTTATGTGTTTTCTTTTCAGCTCCACACGGAGCATTGGTTTGCTGTCCTACACCTTTTTGAGAAATACAGGAAAAGAAGATATTGTAGTGCCTATGGTAAGCATTTTATGATATCAGCATTATTTTGGAAGATACAATACCTTCCATTTTCTTAACCTCACAATTTTATTTATATCATTTAATTGCTAGAACTGAAGTATATTGTTCAATTTCTAAGAAAACATGAAGTGCCATAAGATCCCTTGATGGAACATTTATGATAGCAAGAATCCTATTTACTCATTTATTTCAGCTAGGAAAACGTATTTGAAATCTCCTGAATGTACTGTGTTGGTAACAGCTTCTATGAAATTATGTGGGTTAGTTTCGACCCCAACCCCCACCCCCAAAAAAAAAAACTAAGTTTTGAGCATTTTCAGATAAACCCTCAACTTTTAAAATGTCACTAAACCCCCATTAAGTTTTGGGGTTATCAGAAACACGCCCCCCCTTCAACGTTCACATTTTTCAAAAAATTCCCCAAAAGCGTGAACCACAATTTTTAGTGCCAAGAATATCCCCTTGCGTAATTTACCCACCTATGTGAAAATTGCAGTTAACGCTGTTAGGGTTTTTTTTTCCTTCCAAAAGATGTTGAAAGTTGAAGGGGTTTTCTGAGAACACCAAAACTTAAGAGGGGTTTTCTGATATTTTAAAAGTTAAGCGGGGTTATCTGAGAAACGCCCTAGGGTTTTCTGAAATTTAACCCCAAAATTATTTCATGATCTATTTTTTCCTTTTGTATTCACATGACTGGTAGCTATGTTACATGGGTACTTGTAATCTGAAGTCGTACGCGTACTGGTAACCGTACCTAAACTCCTTGGACACTCCTTGCACATATGCATACATTTTATTCGGGCATGTACTCAATTACACAATACATGTTTTAATTTAAAACATTTGTCATACATTTTCTGAACATATATCCTAAACTTCACACCCACTTCTTGAAACTCGTTGAACATAGGTCAGATTCCGAATTAATATTTTTAAGGGTCGTTTAGATGTCTAGTTCAAAAACTAGTGATTTTCCAACTTATAATCCACATGATAAAAGAAACATAAAAATGTTGTAGGAATTTTAATTCCCATTCTTGTTCTCATATAAATTATTAATTCCAATAATATAATATATGTGTATATAAATATTTATATAGCCTTGTCCCCCCACCCTACCTTTTATAATTTTACCGTGTCCGGTACTGTATCCATACTGGTACTCGTATCCATGCAACCTAGAGTGGTAGTCTGGCACCACATTGATTTATCCAATTTCCTTCCATATGTACTATATATTTTCTGTTGAACCATCATGACTTCATGCTGGCATATTTCAATTCGTATATTTGATGGGGTTATGATGGGGAACTATATTTGATCGTGGCATAGATAAGAGTGTATTGGTGATCCTTAGGAGTAATTTTGCGGTTGCCTAATTGAATTCTTTTCCCCATTCAATCTGTTTAAGCATCATCTCCACTATTAATTTTAACATTACTTTTTTACTGACTCAATCTATATCCTCTTTGATCCATGAACTTATTATCGATCATGTTAATAGGCACACTTATCTGTCTTCACTGTACTTGTTTTAATCATCTCAAATGAATCTTCTCCTTCATTGTATTGTCTATTGAAGCTATCTCGGTTTTTTGGTATGATAGAAATCATTTCTTGTTCTGTCTTATTATAACTTTTTGCCACCTATTCATCTCCAAGTTCTTATTTCAACTACACATTATTGATTACCGACATCTGACGTGTACAACGTACTTGGTCTCATAGTCATCTTGTAGAATTTTTAAAAAAAAATGAAAGTCAAACCACCTCTATGGAACTTTACTGTGCTGGTTCTGTGAGAAACAATGTCCTTGTTTCTCTATTATGATGAATGAAGTTCACAGGAAGAGAAAATGATAACACGTAGGTGGTCAATAGTGCAAACTACTCCCTTGTTAATGTTCTTTACTCGCATGCAGAAGTTGCTTTCAAAATTTTCATTCTAGGCATGCTGAAGCACCATTTCAAATCTTGCTTGCATTATCTTTTTCTGAAATTATTTTGTTTACCTTCAACTATTAGAAGACTATTGAAAAAGAATCTCATCTTAACATGCCCATTGAGTTCATCTATAGATATGCTGAAGAGATAGAGTGTTGATGTTGATCTTTAATGTACATCTAATGATAATAGGGATTGCATACATCTTCCTTCCTATTGCTCTCGCTGTACCATACTTGTCTTTAGTTACATCAATTCTCTACTAGTTTTATCTGATATACATTTCTGTTAGCAGTTGTACTTCACTTGGCCTCAGCCCTTCTCTGTGAGGAAACTGGTTAATTTGGATCTATTGCTTCTGTTTTACAGATTGATTATGTGAAAGAAGGAGAAGTTTGGACTAAGATGACACGATCGTCCTCAGATGTTTGGAAAAATAATTTGGAAATTATTCTACAATGGTCTCCATATTGCAGTGAAGATGATCTACTTCAACAGGTGAATTCTAATTTCTTTGACTGGGTAGCTGGAGTGTTGTATATTAACTCCTTATAAATCACCAGTTTCTTCTGCTTCTGTATGCTTTCTGTATTTATGGCACCAAAGCATTTCTATTCTTATGTTTTAATAGGAATCACTCATGGTTTGCTTTTCATTCTTTCTTCATTCTCAAACCTTTCCTTCATGTCTTTCCACGCTATGATTTATTTACACACAAGAATTTGTTAGGAGAGCACAAGTTTTCTATTTGCATCTTTGACTTTACATATTGGATGTTAGAACAAAGGTAGTAGATTAACAGATAGCATACGTGCTTCAAACTGCACAAAGATTCTATGCGTGTATGAAACATCAACTTTTGGATAGGATTTAGATTGGTTGTTCAATGGCATCTTCCACTAGTATACTTTAATTTTTTTAATGAATAGTATACATTATTACTAAAACCTAACAAATTATACAATAAAATGTAAGTTTGATGCAGTTTCATCTTTATGCCCATGTGTCTTTACGAAAAAATGCAATTGATAACAGGTAGTGTATTTTTCTTGTGGAAGAACTTCAGACTACATAACTAATTACTCTTATGATTTTATGAGCGCACATATGTGTGTTAATGGAGGAGATAGCCCTTGACGGAACTGGAAGAATAGGATTCATGTAGCCGCGCAAAAATTTCGGATAAACACTTTGTTGTTGTTGGTTTTTCTAACATCTTTTGTGTCTATTCTGTTATGCAGAGGCACAATTTAGACTATTGCAAAGTCATATGGCATGTTTTGACATCACCTTCACTATCTTTTTCGCAGTTTAACTTTATGACTGATCAAGGAACGCGGATAGTTATATATAATTTATGGGATGATGACCAAGGAGAGCTGGAACTTGATTTTGATGCTGACCAGCATGTATGTTTTGGTCTTTTCTACACCCATTTACTATTGTATTTTCCATTTTATATCCTGCCAATATTTATTGTGCAGGTTTTTCTAACGGGTGCCCCTGGGCACTCATTAAGGGATGAGAGAGATAGAGAGAGGAGATAGGAGAGATATTAGTGCAAATCAGGGGGGACCCACTTGCTATTCATTTCTCTCTCTTTCTCTCATCCTCTAACAAGTGCCCATGGGCACCTGTTAGAAAAATCATTATTGTGTTTGTCTTTTTATTTTTCGGGTCAATGCATGTAGTTCTTCTAACAGTTGTCAATACATGTAGTTCTTCTAACAGTTGACTGATGATGCTTGTGCAGGACATTCAGGTCAGAGGTGCTAACCGTGATGAGAAAAAAATTCAAATGGCGAAACAATGTCCAAATTCGAGGCATTTTCTTACTTATCGGCATTCTTTAAGGGTAAACCATGATATATTTGTTATTCTGTTAATAGATGACATCTTTCTTCCATATACTTTTTTAAAAAAGTTGTATTTTGTATCTCCACTATTGTATTCCCACTTGTTGACAATTCTGGTCTTATATCCTTATCAGCCTGTGGCAACCATGTGAAGACGTTACGAAAAAAACATTTTAGAGAGTATTTGATGGTATTTGTTAATAATTTTGTTGAAAAATTGTGACTTTTAGTAGAAAATATATAAAAATATCTATACTTTTATTCTTAGGGTAAACATAGGCTGCTTGAGTAGTTTGAGTTATTGAGGTATAACTATTAACCGTATCCCCCTCAATCTACCCATTATGATGAGTGATTGATCCTAAGTGGCTAAGTATTCACTCATATCTTTTTCTATCAATCTACATTCGATGTTTATTTCTTTCACAACTTTTCTAAATTTCATATTCAATATTTTTCATTTTCATGTCACTGTTCTAGTTAGTTTAGAGTAATATTTATATCCTAACTTTTTTTTTTGGCTGTCAATCGTGGGCATTTGTTTAATTGGTCTTTGTTCAGTTACTCTTGCATAGATTTTCAGTTGGCCATAGATAATTTATACAGCTTAATATATCTCCTTTATTCTTGTTGGTATGAAAGTGAAACACACATGGTTTTCTGATATTATTTTGCTTTCCCACTGTCTATGCAGAGTTATGCATCAATTCTTTATCTACGACTGCCTCGTGGCTTTAGAATGATTCTCCGGGGGAAAGAAATTGAACACCATAATATCGTAAATGATATGATGATGAAGCAAGAGGTCACGTATCGACCTCAACCAGGTCCAGATGGGGTTCCGAAGGATCCAAGTGTACTGCACCTATGTCTCTTGTATTATTTAATAGTTAATTGCATTCTGTTTCCTGAACCTGTGTTCATAATACCTGATTGCATGTGTCCTATTAGATGGTTGCTGTTGTGGCAATTGGCTTCGTGAAGGATGCTAAAGATCATATTGATGTTCAAGGATTTAACGTCTATCACAAGAACCGGCTGATAAAGGTATGTTGCTTTAATCTTGCTATAGTCAAATGCTTTGTATTTGTTATAGCTTCTTTTTTTTCAAATATGAATTTGAATCTGGGATAAGAGTTTTATGCAACTTTATGGATAATGTTTTTGTGGGATTGATAAATATCAAAGGATAATGATAATAATGTTGGCATCAATGGACCTTGTTCCTTTCTTGCATTCTATACACAATAAATATGAACATATTGGTGTGAAGAACACACATGGTAAAGAACTTAAAGAGTACCGAGGTCCTCTAACCTGAGAGATTAACCATTTCATTTAGCATGAACAGTTGTTATTTAACATCAGAAAGTTTTTACTGTGGCATCTGGAATGTTCCCTATGCATTTGCAAACTACAAGCATATCATGCATGTACTGTTTTGCTTAGATTTACCTAACAGGTTTGACTAGTTAGTTGTGCATGAGGGGATGAGTGTAATCTTTGGTTGTGGATTGACTAGTTAATTGTTTATGGTGGATACTACTTCTTAAAAAGGAAATGGTTTGCAGAAGTGCTTGTTTCTTTCTTTTCAATTTACTGGGATGTACTTGATACAATCAATTTGATGTTCAGAAGAATTTCCTGTGTTGTTTCTAACATAATGAGCTACTTGAGGGTAACTGCATGCAGTGCATCAATTTGTAAACCAACTTTCATTAAATACATGCATGTTTCGCTGAAATTTATATATTCCCTTTCCAGCCTTTTTGGAGAGTGTGGAATGCTGCTGGAAGTGATGGCCGTGGTGTTATTGGTATGTAGTTCTATACTGTGCTATATATGGTCTTTTTACGCAGAACCTTGGCTAATGCTTTTCTATTGTAGGTGTATTGGAAGCAAATTTTGTTGAACCAGCTCATGATAAACAGGGTTTTGAGCGCACAACTGTGCTTTCAAGACTTGAAGCACGTCTAGTTCAGATGCAGAAAACATACTGGTCTGTAATGGTCGCCTTACTATTTTAACATTAGATCTTTATGGTTTTTGTTACACCATATAAATGTATATTATTTATGTAGGACAACAAACTGTCATAAAATTGGCTATGCTCCAAGGCGTAACAGGAAACTTATTAATGGTTCTGAAGATAGAGGTATGTATATATCTGAAATGTAATGTAGGGTGGCCTGGAATATCTCTACCCTTCCATGTGCGTGCTTTTTTTTTTGAACTTACAAAACATTTATGTAATTTTCTCCTTCATAATGTTTGTCAGATAGCTCACCTGAAGCTCCTCATTCTTCTACAAAAGGCCTTCCAAAGAGTACATCGTCTGCACATGCTTTTTCTGGGCAACAAAAGTCTAGCACGTCTTCCTTTCATTCGAGCCATAAGATGGCAGAGAGCTGTGTCCTTAGAGGTTTGAATGGAACTGGAAAAGGTGGATATAGCTCTAATGACAAAGCTGCTTCATTTGGAGGTGTAGGAACCCAACCGTTAGCTGCGAAATCGAACTCGAAGGTAATTTTGTATTCCTTATTCAAGTTGTTTTATGCTGTTATCTTCATGAGCTGATTTTCTTTTAGATTTGAAATATTTGGATCTTGTTGGCCTTTATAAGAAGTTATGCTACACCATGCTAAATCATATGTTGTTGTGCTCTTTAAAAAATTAATTATACTTTCTCTTTGGTCACCAAAAGGAAGTTAAAGAATCAAATGGTGTAGAAAGTATAAATTTGAATATTTTGCATATATTTGCTCAGATTAGAATTTGAAATTTTAAGAATTTGGAGATCACACATTCAAAACGATAATGATTTCAAGGCATGTGAAGTGTAAAAACAGAATAAGTTCCTCCTTATAATAGAGGGAGTTGGTTTAGGATCTTCTGCCATTACCCTGAAGAAAAGGACAAACTGAAATGATGATATAGTTCATCTAAAAGAGCCTTGCGCATCCACATTCGGAGCTTCCATATTGGGAGTTGTTTCCTTATTGTTAATCCTGTCCAAGGATTTGATAGCCTTCGCTTTCATCACTTTCTTTCTTTTCTATCTGTCATCCTTGTAATTTTATATCTACCTTTATTGTCTCTTATAATTTTCTTAGATTAGTCTAAAATAACTTGAAACAAGGACCTGCATTATTAGCATCAATCATCAGGTTTGCAGCCTAATGGGGCATATGTCTGCTGACCAGCTTCCTCTGAAGATATTGGAACTCCAAAGACATAGTAACAGTATGATAAGATCTCTAAACATTGGTTTCAAAATTAATATCAAGCTTGGTTACTAGCTATGACCAGTCTGAGCAATGGGCAATTTAGGCACCAGGCATGTATCCCTGGGATTAGCTAACCTTTTTTACTATATTGCCAGTTTGATAATATCCCCAAGTCTTAAAAAATCACGGAATTGGATCTAGGAGCAGAAGAGATAATTTCACTTTATTTTTAGTTCTTGAGCAAACTTACAGAGGTCAGTTTCAGGATTATTCTTAAGTGGGCCTAGTTATGCATTTGCTTGAATAGTTATATCATATATGATCTACATGCCTATCCTATCTTTTTTGTGGCTGTCAATTAGAGATGTTTATTGTAAAATTTAGAACAATATCAATTCTATCTTCCACAAGGTAGGTTTTCTTACTATTTTCCCGTGTAGCAGGAAGCTGATGTTAGCAATGGAAATAACTCTATCCAGCAGTTAACAAATGAAAATATATCATTGAAAAACAGGTGACCATACCACTTACATGAAAGCATTAATTTCTATTGATTACTTGATCTAATTAGAAGTTATTCCTAATTGTTGTATGTTCACCACTTTTTTAGGCTAAAGAGATTGGAAGAGACGATGTTGCATGATTTGCAGAATGAAAGAGATAAAAATAAAGCTTTAACCGGGCAAGTAAGTGTGATTGTGCATTTATGCTTTACATTCTATCATAGAGCTTTCATTAAGTTTGTTAAAATAAGAAACTAATATATATTATCATTCGTACCCTAGAGTTTCTAAGGCTGTGTTTGGCGACTCCATAAAACTAGTTCGAGTGGATACAATCTTGGGCCCGAATCTACTTCTTAGTTTGGTAAAATCTGGGCCAGGATCTAACCACTTTTTAAAGTTCAAATTCTGGCCCTTTAAACCAGTTTCCTTTTGGACCAAGTACCCACCCCACATTGGACCAACTTTGGCCTGGTTAAAGAAAAATCAGACCTAGCTCAATTTTTTTATAGTTGCCAAACAGAACCTAGAAATCATATTCATGATATTAGCCCTTTCCCTGCAAAATGAGATCGGGTACAAAGTATGAAGGAAAACTTGGCAAAATTTTACATCCAGTTGTCAGCATGAAAGGAATCCACTAAAGTTGTGGACCTCGTGGTCGTGGTTCTTGGCAAAGAAACATGGAAAATATAAGGGATTTCCATAGTCCTAGAAGGCCAGACTGTGTGTAGGGAAAACTATTTCAATGGTCTTGCAATTTTAGCTTATCCAACCACAACCATCAAAAAACTTTGCTGCGCCAAAATTTATGGTAGCTTTAATGGCTCTAAATCTTTATTTTCATATGATGGTCTGTCATGTTGTACTTGATAGCTAAGTAGCAGATTTCGGTCATTCCTGAATTGTATCGAGTTCTTTTTATTAAAACAGGGGCAACTTGCTTCAAGAAAAACACAATTTTTCCCGCCGTAAAGTTTACTAGTTGATTGTAATAGTTCAGAAGGCAAAGTTTTTAGTTTATGTTACTGTGTGCCCAGTGGCTATCATTCTCCCATGTACTCTAAACATCGGTTTGTGCAGAACTCATCTTTCATGCCTTTATGAGATCTGTTCTTCCCATTTGTTGATGACATCTGATGTCAACTAGTGAAGGATCCTCCATGTCTTTGTTTGTTTCGTTGTCGAGTAAATATTATTGTGCCAAATCAATTGTTTGCATGTTTTTCTTGCTTGAGGAAACCCATCTTATTTGATTTGGCCATAGTTGTTTGCTATTTTTACATTTTTGTATGTTCAAATAGTAATTCATGGATCCATATGTGCTGAATGCAACATTTAAATAACTTGTCTTCAGGATTTTATGATGATATTGAATCCCATTGATGTGGAGGTTTTCTAGTTAAAAGAAAGAACTTGGTTTAAACAGCCTTGTTCAACGAGTTAGAGATTCATGGATCATGTTAGATAAACTTATTTGTATTTTCTGCTTCTAATAATTTTGTTTTAACAGGTTAGAGCTTTAGAAGAACAGGTGCAAGTGCTAAATAATGAACAAGAAGCTCTAATTAGCATATTCCAAGAAGAAAGATCTCGTCGAGAAATGGATGAGGAGAAGTTGAGGAATAAACTCAAGGTGAAAGAACTTTATTTTCTGTCTTAGTACTGATAAATAATAATATTATTTCTTATTACTTGTAATAAATTTTACAGTCCAATCTTATATTTGTGATTTTTCTTTTCTGAAGGAAGCTTCTGCTACCATTCAAGAACTAGCAGGGAAGCTGTACTCTGGAGAAAGCCATAGCCATACAAAACGGGAGCCTTAGAACTTGGCCTTCTGCTGAATAACTTTACTTCGACTTCTAGAAACATCGATAACAATGGGGGGTTTTGCTGAATTGTAGGAGATCACTATTTTGCAGATATTTAGTGACGGTAGTCATAAATAGCTTGAGGAGTGGGGAGTACTTGATAGCAAATCTGAGCACCAATTCTTTTATGTAAACCTGTAAATTATCGTTCATCTAGTTCTGTACGGGTTATATAGTAATTTAGCTTATCTATCTGTGTAGACATCAAACTCATTCATTTATTCTTTCAAGATAATTTTTGTAAATATTTTGGTACTATTTTCATCTTTTGGAGAAAATGATGCACTAACATATTATTGCATCTCTCGGGATTTTTTTTTGGTTTTTGTTTGGTATGTGAATGTGTGGATGATATTCCTTTTTCTATTGTAAGTACAGTTTATACATACTTGTAATATAGTACATGTATACTTGCTTGTCGATGATAGTTGTGTTGGAAAAAACGGCGGTTTGAGGTTCTGCAAGCTAAAGCCAGACACGCTTAACTTCAGGATTTCAAATATGAGATTTAATTACAAGCAACCGTATTAACTTCTTTACTACAGCTGATCTAAGAAATAAATCATCAGGTTTTATCTATTTTTTGTTTTTCTCCCTTCCAGATCTCACATTTATCGCCCAAATAAGTTGAGTGGCAGTCTGGATATAGCTCTTTTATGAATGTTGAAGAATTTTACACGGTATGAAATTACCTGCTGCAGATAAACGCCCAGTGTTAACAAATTTTAAAATGGTGGAGAGCAAAAACTTTCAATTTTTTTTAAGAGAAACTTGAATTTCATTAATTGGAATAAATAGAAATTAAATCATGATGTAGATCCCAAAGAGTAACTTTAAATTAAAAAAATACAGACTTTGTTAAAAAATTTAATTAAAAAGACAAACAGAAGAAAAGAGAGGCAGAAAACATTCACCAAAGGTACCCCTTGAAATCTTCACCAACCAATGAGGGCTTCTGAATGCTCATCGACTTATCTCTTCACAAAATTTCTTCACCCCACTAGTAACTAGTTTTTATTTTCTAACTTATCAATTCTCTAATCATACACTGACATGTAGGCCCATCTTACTTCTTCTGTCTCCCTCTAATCCACTGCTTTAGCTGAAGGTGAAAAAAAAAAAAATCACCCAGAAATTAAACCTTGTCTAAAATTATACACAAGAAAATATAAATAAAAGTTTATTTAAACAGTAGAATCTCAAATCTTCAATAATTTCATCTTAGTCCCTCAATCCTAAAGGGTCTTGCAATTTGGTCTCTCAATAATAAAAATGCCCCTCATCTAATGTTTTCTCAGACAACGGGGATTTTGGGGAAAAAATACAAACTGAAGGAGTATTTTGGTCATTGAGGGACCAAATTGCAAGACTCAGAGGATTTGGGGTACGCGTAACTAATTTCAAAATTTTGTGGTTCTCATTTCTAAATAACCCAAACCATTTTTGCTCCTCATCTACCCCACTATTTGACCCTCATCTTCTCTTCTTATCGTCTCCTTCGTCCTGAATTTTTATTTAATTTTTCTGAGGGAGAGAATAATGGCAGGTCTTAGGCTGAGTCCAAATATCTGTCTTCTTCCAGTATCCAACAAGCCCTCTGCTTGGAATCGCAGAGCATCCAGTTTTGTAGTAAAGAATGCAATCTCTGTTGAAGAAAAGAAGGGATCTTTATCCCTCACCAAGTCTGAGGAAATCTTCGAAGCCGCAAAGGTTCAAAAGTTTCTAATTTATCTCTTTAAATTAGGTTTGACATCTGAATTTGAGATGGGTTTTTGTTGAATTTGAGTATTTCAAAGGTTATGCTACTTTTTTTCCCCTTAATATTTATAATTGATGGATGGCGTCGTTTAACTTAATGAATTAGAAGGTTATTCCCTGTTGAATTTTCTCTTATTTACATCATGTTTGGTTCTCTTTGAATTATAGTTCATGATATGTAGAAGTTGGATTTAGCATGGGTGGTAGTGTGGTTGGTAAAAGAAATGGATATTGTTGATTGTCATCATCATGGTCATGATAACTGATAGAATGGCCGCCGTAATGTGTACTTTTTTTATTAGTACTTACATACTCCATGTTTATCTAGCTTAAACATAAATTCAAGCCTCAAAGTAGTAACTCCATATGGATAGCATGTTCATTAGGACACCATGCAAATGAGCTTCACCAACATTTGCTAATTTGACCCTCGTTTTCCCCCTAATCATTCCCGTAAAACAATGTTTACCTCAGTTTTATGTAGGGCTCACTTGAAGATGGCCATCATGTGACACTTATAAAGAATATACCAAGTTACTTAAGCCTAAGGATATGTAATCATTAACTCTTTCACAAAGCATACACTACACAATGTAGTAATTAACTTCCTCACGTTGGTATATAAGTTGTATAGAATGCGGTTCGTCCCGATTCTCAGGATGCGAATTGGAAAGTGGTACGCTACTGTTTATGTCAGAAAATTGATTATATAAATGGAGGAGTTTAGGGTCCCTTGATCTTCCTTGATAGCTGATCAGTCAAGAGGAAATAGATTCCTACACAGGAAACACCCGTTAGAGGGTCGGAGTTTGGTGCTCCGGCGTGCCCCGTAACGTTCAAGTCAGTGATAGATTAAGCGAGTTTGCATAATCTAGTTTCAGGGAGTAATTAGCAGTTTTTTGCGTACCTTCGAATAGTGGAGATTGCCCACCATTTATAGAGGGTTGGTAGGGGCACATTGGTAATTTGACCGGGTCGGTGCAGTCGGCTGATCAGACCGCACTTTACACATGTCGGCAGCCGATTGAATGAGTCACCTTCGCGTTTAATGTGATAGTGATAGAGCGGCTGAAGTGCTGGCGTGGTTCGAGGAGACATAGCTTTGGCCCGAAGAGTCATGATGACTCTAACTCAACATTAAATGTGATGGTGATTTGAGCGGCGAAGTACGACTGTTGAAGTTGATAGATCATCTTGTTATTCGAGACATTCTCTAGCGCGGGTCCGAGTAGAAGACGCCTTTCATCTTGGACCCAACTCTTTTTGGCGTATCCCGGCTCGAAGGCGCCTTTCGTGTCGGACTTGGGCTGCCAGGAAGGTCGGGGATGCTCTCACCCAAGTCGGGCTTTCAGATTAGTAAGACTCAGCCAGTTAATTATGACACGTGGCCGACTCTCCAGAGTTCATTAGACTTGCTAACTCTGAGGATACAACAGCCACTTACTTGCAGCCGGGAAACAGGGGGGTAGGCTTATACAATATGCTAGGGAATGTGGTACACTTGATTCAAGTTTATATATAGGATTGAGAAACTGCAGGAGTAAAATTCAAGAAATATTTTAGTTTATATCCTAATGCTCAAAGAACCTTGCGAATAATATTGCAATTAGGTTATGCATATTTTATTTGCTTAATTTCTCAATTTTTTTGTTTACTTTTCTGATAATTAGTATTCAAAATTTTGATTGGCTTGAATTCTGAATCGGGTTGCTAGAGTTGGTGATCTAGGTCACGTTCTACTACGATCCAATTCGTTAACGTTCTCTGTTCTAGAATGATTGAACCCGGATCGCTGTTCACTATAGTGTCCCACGTTCCCGTCAACTATTTTGTTCTAAGGAAAGTCACCTATACCATATGAATGCCAGCACTCTTAATACATCATTCGACTCCGAAAAACCAATCTTGAAAAAGCAGTTTATGGTTGGTAGCCTTGTATTACGGTTCACATCTTATTGTGGTGCATCTGTGCTTTAGCTTGTATTCATTAGATCATTTGCACCACTGGAAAAAGGTCGAGTCAAGCACAAGAGGATCCACCGGGTCCAGTTTAGACACAATATTTATGTGCAAACTGGCTGTTGACTAATCCTGGTTGGAGAAGTAGTAGATTGGTTTGTGCTAAATGGATACCTAACTCCATTTGGATTTGAGCATGTATTTTTTCCCTCTTCATTAAAGCTTTGCTAAGGGTAATCTCCTCAGTGAATTTAACAACATTATGTTTATTTGCACTACTTCTATACAGGCTAGTGCAGTCTATCCTCATCATAGAGTAGGACCATCAACTACAATCATATCACTCGATTGGCAATTCAACATTTGTTTTCTATTTGTTGCTCTCCAATTACCGGGAACTTTTCATCCAGTATTATTCTATATTGTTTATGCATCCTTCAGCTATTTATTCTATGGTCAAAACGTGCAATAAAAGCAGTTCACCTTGTCAACTATCCTCCTACGATTCTTGTACACATCCTTTCTAATCTCTCGAAATGGCTGATAGTGAGCAATTTCAACCATCCTCCTAAGATTCTTGTATACATCCTTTCCAATCTCTCGAAATGGCTGATAGTGAGCAAAAATGGTGGTAACTTAAAGAAACGGCTCACAATTTTCTTCCATTCCAAAATGCAGCTCAAGACTTAGGTTCCTTTTGTCTTTCTTTTCTTTTTTTATTTTCTTTTCTTTCAGTTTTTAAGTATTTTGCACACGACGTCCTTCAAAGACTAAATGCTAGTAGAGCATGAGCTCAAATTTTTTCTGTTTCTTTAACCCCACACCAGTATTGGACTGAAATCTTTCTAGTAATTTTTGTTTTCATTCTTTAAATATTTAATTGAGGTACATTCGTTAAGCCAAATAGAAGCACCTTGTACCTTCTTGAGCATTTGATTTTTTGATTTTTTGATTTTTTTTAAATTTTTGCATCTTCATAATCCCATGATGCTTCCTTATACCCGTTGCACATGATTCAGTCAGTAGAAATGCCTGGAAATCGTTGAACCATGTATATTGGAGTGCTCACTTTGACCACCACCTATGCATTATGTTTAATGGCTAGAAAACAGCACCTAGAAGAATGTCAAGTCACTCAAAGTAGCGTAATGTCTTCCCAAATTTCAGGAAATTTCATTTGTTGCTGATACTTCTTATAGCTAACGGTAATACATTGGATGACACAACTGTTAAATCCAGCTTCAGGTTACTTAGTGGAGTTGTGCAGATCTCTCACTGGTTCCCCTCACTGTAATTAAGTAACATGCTGACTACCCAAGGTTCACTATTTAAAATACCACACTGTATACCATCTTTAATCGATCCTTAGTAGTAAGGAAATGCCATCAGCTGACGATAGTAAGATATGCCCACCGGATCTTTAGACGTTTCATGAAAAGGTAATGCGTGATTATTATCATCCTTTATCAAATAAGACCTCCCTCTGTGACATGTTCACTATTTAGTCTTTGACCCAATTGTGTTCAGGTTACATACTAATGTTCAGAGAGAAACAAAATCCATTATAGGATTCCTATCTGATCTACGTAAGTCATAACCATTAGTTTACTCCAGGATGTTTTGTATGTTTATTACTCCTCAAGACATGTGGACCTCAGTAGTAATTTTATTTTATACCCTTACTTGGTTTCTCGTGTAGATACTTAAGCTGGTACAAGCATTTATCCTCCTGTCTCTTATACCTCAGAGCCTCAATTATTCCTGAAGATTGTTATGTGGAATATCTCTCAAATTCTTTCTAGTCAACATGGAATTTCAATTCCTAATTATATCGGGAAGCACACATTGTGTTGCTCTGCTGTTGTGATTTGTGTCTCTGAATTATTATTTTAAGTGCACTCTGATTAAGAGATCTTAATGAGCAAAGGTAATATGGCACTCACACACTACTCCAAGGCCTTGAAAAATATAATCTAGTCGATGACAAGCACAGTGGTGAATGAAACTTGCAAGAAGGCCAGTAGCCACATCCCCTCTTTCAAGTTGTCTTAATTATGAAAGAAGTGTGTTAAGTTAAAAAAAGGATTTTCTACATGGCATTGGTGACCTTTGTCTTAGTAATGGAAAATGTGTGTCGGCATGGAGATACTCTACTCATCTAGAACGCCTCAGATGTTTTGTTGCTTCCTTTTATTTTCTATGTATTATACTCTCCATATCCTAAAACATTTGTTCCAAAGAAGATTTTCTGCCAAGGACAGAAAGGCTGAAACTAAATCAAGAACAATTATTTATTTTAAATGATGGATCTGACATGTAAAGTTTTCAGTATTTTGAATGTATCTTATCTTTATTCATAAGGTCATGACATTGATGGAAAAGAATGTGTATCTGTAGGATTTGATGCCTGGAGGTGTGAATTCTCCTGTTCGTGCCTTTAAATCAGTTGGCGGGCAGCCCATTGTGTTTGACTCTGTCAAGGGTTCCCGAATGCGGGATGTTGATGGTAATGAATACATTGACTATGTAGGGTCATGGGGTCCAGCTATAATTGGTCATGCAGATGACAAGGTGACGTTCCTTCTCGTTTTCTTTTCATTATGTAAATTTCTTGTGCTTTCCGTCATGGATGTCATGCTTCTAAATTACTAAAGATATTCTGTGAAATAATTGCATTTAGAGTTGAATAACGAGAAGTAATCATTGACCTGAGGCCATTTCTGATTATAAAGAGAGGATACTGCCACATTGGCCATTTTGATTTTGGTTGCCCCAATCCTTGATTTTACCTTAAAATTGTAAACAATTCTTTATGATCACAGAAAGGACAATGAATTATGTAACATTTATAATTTCTACTAGTGGATTTTGTCTTATTCAACTTACAAAATTTTGCATCATCTCTGATTTTTCATGAGTTCTTAGTCTTTGGGGGATCTCTGCGAGTGGAGTTTGAATAAGCATGAGGGATACAGTTTTTTTAATATTTTTTATGATAACTTTTCAGAAATAGGAACCATCCTAAATTCATCATTACATTGCCTGGGCAACTGATAAATTTCTTCACTATACACACAAGACGGTACATTTAATGTGTCAGATATGAATCTTTTTTATTGGATGAGTAATAATCCTTAAGAACGATAGCAAAAGATATACAGCAGAAATATGAAAACAATGAAATTTGAGTAAGGCATGACAAAGGCATTTGGAAGCATTAGAAATCATAGCAGGGAGAATAGATAGCTCTAGTACCTTTATTGTAATGTCTTCTTTTGGTGGTAATCATAAGTTCATTGTACTTAGCATGTCCCAGTTCTTTTGCTTGGCTGTTAATATTTCTCTGATTAATAATTCTTTCACCCAACTTAAGTTCAATTTCAGTATCACTTTCATAGGGAGTGAAGTAGGTACTTCGATCACGACTTTGTGCTTCCCAATACTAAGAAGCACAGTGACAGTAGTTGTTGGTCTAAATGAACTACTAACTCATGGTGCTCGTATCTGTAGGTGAATGCTGCCTTGATTGAGACCTTGAAAAAAGGCACGAGCTTTGGTGCTCCATGTGCGCTAGAGAACGTATTAGCTGAAATGGTTATATCGGCTGTCCCAAGTGTCGAAATGGTTAGATTTGTCAACTCCGGCACAGAAGCTTGCATGGGCGCGCTTCGCCTCGCCCGAGCCTTCACTAACCGTCAAAAGGTTCTCAAATTTGAAGGCTGCTACCATGGACATGCTGATCCATTCCTCGTCAAGGCCGGGAGTGGCGTTGCAACCCTTGGCCTTCCTGATTCCCCTGGTGTCCCTAAAGCTGCCACCTCCGAAACCATAACAGCACCTTACAATGACATCGAGGCTGTAAAAGCCCTCTTTGAAACCCACAAGGGTGAAATCGCTGCCGTGATACTCGAGCCTGTAGTCGGAAACGCCGGCTTCATCGTCCCGAAGTCCGATTTCCTATCATCCCTCCGCCAGATAACGAAGCAGGATGGCGCCCTGCTGATCTTTGATGAGGTGATGACTGGATTTCGTCTTTCTTATGGTGGGGCCCAAGAGTATTTCGGCATAACTCCCGACTTGACAACTATGGGTAAGGTCATCGGAGGTGGACTCCCCGTAGGTGCTTACGGTGGAAGGAAGGATATTATGCAGATGGTGGCCCCAGCTGGGCCAATGTACCAAGCTGGAACCCTGAGCGGTAACCCTTTAGCGATGACAGCAGGTATTCATACTCTCAAGAGGTTGCAGGAATCTGGGTCGTATGATTACTTGGATAAGATCACGGGAGATCTAGTTTCTGGCGTTTTGGAGGCGGGAAAGGAGTTCGGGCATAACATGTGCGGTGGATACATCAGGGGAATGTTTGGTTTCTTCTTCACTGAAGGCCCGGTCTTTAATTTTGAGGACGCGAAGAAAAGTGACACTGAAAAGTTTGCGAGATTTCATAGGGGGATGTTGGAGGAGGGTGTATACTTGGCTCCGTCGCAGTTTGAGGCAGGATTCACTAGTTTGGCACATTCTTCAGGAGATATTGAGAGAACGGTCGAGGCTGCTAAAAAAGTTCTCCAGAGGATATGATTTGATCAAAACTGTAAGTTTTTGAAATATTTTCACCAGAGTTCTGTTCTCATGTTCTTAGTTTTTGGTAGATTATATCATGTGCATTTTCTCTTGGTATGTAGTATGAGCCCCTTGTTGAAAATAGTGTCACTAGCATTTATTCGTTTTGTCTGTAAAACTTGTCCCTGGTGTTGTAACTTTTGTAAGTTAACTTTGTGCTTGGAAGTATGAGTAGGTTTTCCCTTCTCTGTGTTTGGCTTTCATATATCAAAGAAGAAATTTTTTGGATGAAGGTACTGTTGTTTTTGGTAGTCTTTTTGTTCGTCAAATAAGTTAGGGTTATTTGCGTGCGTACCCTTAAATCATGGGTATTTGCAAAAATACCCTCCAAATCTCAATATTTGCAAAATTACCCCTTAAATTATCAATTTTGGAAAAGTTTACCCTCAAAGCAATTAATCATTTTTGCAAATACCCATGATTTAAGGGGTATATATGCAAATAACCCAAATACTAAGTGTTCCACTGAATTTGGAACCGAGAAACTCATATCTTTAGGAAATGGATCCAAACCTGTCAATTGTGTATCTGGATTTTGAACTTACAATGAAGTGATTATCTGGGTTTCACCAATCATTTGTGTCTACCACAATATGATTCCCATGCTTTGGTATCACATTCTAACCCGGGGCAAAAAAAAAAAAAAATCAACACTAAAACCTTGATAAAGGTATCCTGTAACTTCCAATGCAAACAAATGCAAGGAACCCTGCTTTTGAGAATGCAGAGACCTATGAATAAAATGATTCTTTCGTTAAAATACTTTTAAACCTTTTAATGGGAGAGACGCACCTGGTAGGCTCCATGTATCCTAACATGAGAACCTGATCCCATCAATTGCTCACTTTTCATTTTTTTTATTGAAAATTTTTCATTAGATTTTAGTGAATAGTTCTATCATGGTGTGTATGTTTACACGCATGACTAATTATCTTTTATAAGCTTTATGTAACTTGCTCTTGTGTGCAAACTTTCTGAATAAATCCAACAAATGTCAGATGTCAGAGACATGTAGAACATAGAAAATTCCATATCGTATGGCTGATATTGGAGTTATAGATTATTTAATAATGTTGGGGTGCCATATCAGATAATGTGTGTATGTGCATCGTAGGTGTTCATACTTGGTACACCAAAGAATAGAGCTGTGGAGAAAGGGATATCTTTTTAAAAAATTTTGCAAAAGAATCTGGTCTCATTTTAGCTCTAATTCTTCTTTACGATTATTTGCATAAGCAAAGATTTGTTAGGTTTAGATCTCAAGTGAACCATAAATCCAAACCATTTTTTTATAACAAACAAAAGTTCAAATCAACATTGCAACATTTTGACTGATTTTTGAGGTTGTAATGTCATCTAATATCTGGAAAATCATGATATTCGCTAAAAAATTATCAAAGACACTTATAGATATTGAAAGCATATAGTTTTGCAGCAAGACTTCTAAAGGACATATCAGTGATATATTGGTCTTGTTGGAGATATTTAAAACAATGAATATAATCAATTCATCAAAACATATAGTAACACATGTAGTAAATGTAGGCAAATGAAAGTGTTAAAGCTAAATAAAGAACAATGAAATGAGAATTATGAAACTGACAGTGACAATACGCTCATACTTTGAACTTCCAATAGTAATTTCTATAAACCTCATTTTCTCAACCAAAAAAAGGGAAAAAGCAAAGAAAGAAAAAAAAAAGGGTAAACCTCACAAGATACTTATAAATTCATGTGGGAGATCAAGTCATTGAATACTAAAAAGATGCATATGCAGGCTTTTTCAGATGGATAATAGCTACATTTTAATAGCAAAGGTACCCACAACCCACAAATACAAATCCCAATTCCAATAAAATTGATATAGCAATCACCAAACACTACCAAATATTCATTTAAACGAAATAGAACCACAATCAACTAGCATTTTCCCTATATCTAGACAAGTTCCAATAGATAATGGCAACACTCGAACAACGAACTTTTTGAACTAGTAATACAAATTCTAGTTTCAGCAAAAAGAAATCATACAACAAACATCTAACTTAAACAGAACATTCATTGAGTCATCACATAAAATGAAAAGGAGTCATGATCACGGTCGCTCGGGAGGAAAGGGGGGAGGAGTAGAAAAGTTAGGAGGCATTGTCAATGGAGGAAAGAGCGAAAATGGGAAGGGAAGAGACGAGGGATCCAAAAACGGAAGGAGCCATGGAGGTAGAGAAAATGGCAGAGACGATGGATCGGGCAATGGAATAGAATTGAAAGGGAAAGGTAAGGGCGGAAAAACAAAAGGAAGAGGAGGCCAATGTAACCAAGGAAGCAAGAATGGAGGAATCAACGGCCAGAAGAACAAAGATGAATCCAAACTGGCTGACTGTGGCTTTTTAATAGCACCACAGTAAGTCACATCTCTCTTAGGTGGCTTATAGTTCATCGTGTTCAAGTTTAAGATGCATAGACTGGATTTCCTTGGTTTGATAGTTATCTGAGTTGTCGATCTTCGGATTCCCGTGATGTTGCAGAAAGAGGAGGGGCTCTCGATCAGGACTGCTTGGCATTGCGACTTCTTGACTTGGCCTTGCCTGCATTTGAATCCAGTGAGTCGAGGGATGTTGAGTTTGTAAACACCATACTGATCAGTGGTTGTGTTGGCTGCGATGAACATTGAGTTTGCTTTGAAACTGCATTGTATTTGTACTCTGGCGCCTGAAGAACAAAATAGAAGAAACGATGATGAGTTTGGAAGTAGTTTGTTTTTGTCTTTTGTTTTCGGTTTACTTACCTTTGAGGAAATAGCTTCGTTTGGAGAAGGCGTTGTCGGAGCAAGAATCACAGAAGACGGAGCCGATGACTGCGACTGTCATGTTGTTGGAGGTTGGTTTTGCATCTACAAGCATAGAGAAAGAGAGAAAGATGAAGAAGAAGGAAAGTTTCAGTATCATGATGCAATTTGAAAAGGTTCTATCTCTGAGAGCTATGATTCTGTTTACTCTCATCTTCATGTGCCTGTGAACTGAAGGGGAGTGGATTTTGGCTTCAAGTGGACAGGCAAAACCTCAGAAAGAGATGATTGGCTAGCATCTTGATAGTTCACGGGTGTTAAGGGGATTTTATTATGCTTTTGGTGTATTTTTGACCGAGAGCTTTTTGAAGCAATCTGTCTGGATTAAGATGTGTCCTTTCTTTTGTCTCGTAATTAGGCACCTTACATTAGCTTAACACGTGCATATTGTCAGAAGTTATGATTGTTAAAGATAAGTTTCACAAAAATACCTTGAGGTATTAGGGATTCTGTGGGATTTCTAATCTAATGCCAAAAATCCATCCACAGATAATAGGGGTTGCACAACCTGTTCGGCAAATTAAAACAATTATCACAGATAATGCAGTGGAAAATAAACAAAGTAAAAATCGAGCAACCACAATCACAAAACTTAGAGGATTTTATAGTGGTTCGGATAAATCCTACATATACTCTTCCTCCTAGTCAGGAGGGGCTTCCACACTATATGTGAATTCCTGGATTACAAACCCTAATTCAGTAGGTGATACAAGATAGGTTCCTAGTCTACCCAAACTAATCGTCTACGCCAATTAATCTCACACAGCTGTAACATTAGCTCCCAGCTACTAACACCAGCCCCTAATTAACTCCGGCTTGAGTAAGCCATACAAAACTGATCATTTGATCATAAAAAGTGTTTGTAATACAAAAAATCATTATCATCAATTAAACACAAAGGAAAGATCTTACAACCATCAATCAAACGGTTCTCCTTGATGATCAAGATGTAGCTCTGGAAGAACGGGGTTGCAAACGACGCTCCAAGGGTAGAACATCTCGATTGTTGTAAATCCGATGATGACAAACGATACGAGGGAGTGATCTGAACAACTTTTGGCTGATTCTGATGAGATTTGTTATTCTAAACTCCAAGCCCTAGCTCGATTGTTGTAAATCCGATGATGACAAACGATACGAGGGAGTGATCTGAACAACTTTTGGCTGATTCTGATGAGATTTGTTATTCTAAATTCCAAGCCCTAGCTCGCTCGCTCCCCTCTATGTCGATTAGGACAGAAGCATTGTTCATCCCCCCTCCCGCCCTATCTTGATTAGGACAGGAGCATTGTTCAAAACAAGAGGAGAGAAAGTCAGCTACATCGAACGACTGAGATTAGATCTCAAAATCTGAAAAATTACTGTAGGCTCATCGATGACCTTGGTTGATCGATGAGTGCCTTGGCTCATCGGTGTTGATGTATATAATCACAGTCACTAACCTCGGGTGAGTTTAGCTTTTTAAATGAGCGGAGTCCGCCTTCTCTCCTAATGCCGGGGCCGATTCCGATCCACGGGTTCGCCTACAACAAAGGGGGGACCTGTGGAAAGGGCGGAGTTGGGATCTCCGGTGGTTCCTCCGACGATCAAGTTAGTAATGGGGGATGATTTGATGGAGCAGGAATTCACTTAGAAGAGATCACTTACTTGGTTCGCTGTTCACGTTGCTACTTATACCTAGGGTTGCCGGGGGTATTTTCGTCTTTCCATCGGTTAAGAAACCACCGATGAGTCAGCCCTCCCCTCCACGTGTGAGCCGGCGATTGGCTGAAAATCTCTTGGTCTGCTATGGTGGCTGGCCTTTACAGGTGTCAAATTGCGGGTAATTTGAGGGTTGGTGTGGTCTATTCGCCATTAATGGGATGGGATTGACGGCGCCTGTAGCTGCATGGGTCCGAGGTGCCTTAAATACCGTGAGAGACGGGGGAGTTAAGGGGCTGTCAGGGCATTTAATGCGATGTTGATGGGCTCGAGTACTGTATAACCGTCGTTCGAGCGGAGGGAACCACGTAGGATGAGAGAGGGGGGAGCTGAGGCCGGGTGGCCGACTCGTACGGCCTCTTGAGGCGTCACTTGGGGTAATCAGCTGGAGGGGACGACTAGTGCCGCCTTCAGCGTCGTCGAAGGATGGGTGAAAGGGGCCTAGATTCGCTGCATTGTCGAGAGGCCGGCCGCGGTTGGAAGGGTTATAGTGGGTGACGGGTTTGAAGGGCGACTAGCACCTTTCTGTCGTCCGAGGACTAGCGGTTGGAAGGTGATAGCTGGTCGTCCCATGCCGTCCGGGGACGAGCGACGGGAATAGCCCCGGAGGCATTCAATTGGGCCGGCGGATACCGCCTTCGCGTCGTTTGCGGGGAGAGTTGTTGATAGGCGACCCGCGCCTTTTCGTCGGCTATGGCGATAGTCGTTTAATGGACCGTGTGGGTCGGTGAGTCGCCGCCTGCAATGGGGCGTGGAGGCTCGTGTCGCCCTCGTTGACAAGCAAGCGGTTATTCATGTCGACTTGGTTTTCTCCTTAATCACCGATTAGTGGTTATGACCATAACAATGGTGATAAAAACTCTGTAATTTTCCTTCATCGTTGGTGAGTTAGAATCAATGACTCCACCATCGAGCCATCGATGAGGCTAGGGCTCATCGATGACCTTGGTTGATCGATGAGTGCCTTGGCTCATCGGTGTTGATGTATATAATCACAGTCACTAACCTCGGGTGAGTTTAGCTTTTTAAATGAGCGGAGTCCGCCTTCTCTCCTAATGCCCAGGGACGCTGATTCCAGTCACGGGGTTCGCCTACAACAAAGGGGGGACCTGTGGAAAGGGCGGAGTTGGGATCTCCGGTGGTTCCTCCGACGATCAAGTTAGTAATGGGGGATGATTTGATGGAGCAGGAATTCACTTAGAAGAGATCACTTACTTGGTTCGCTGTTCACGTTGCTACTTATACCTAGGGTTGCCGGGGGTATTTTCGTCTTTCCATCGGTTAAGAAACCACCGATGAGTCACCCTCCCTCCAGCGTGTGGCCGTGATTGGCTTAAAATCTCTTGATGCGCTATGGTGGTGGCCTTCACAGTGTCAAATGCGGGTAATTTGAGGGTTGGTGTGGTCTATTCGCCATTAATGGGATGGGATTGACGGCGCCTGTAGCTGCATGGGTCCGAGGTGCCTTAAATACCGTGAGAGACGGGGGAGTTAAGGGGCTGTCAGGGCATTTAATGCGATGTTGATGGGCTCGAGTACTGTATAACCGTCGTTCGAGCGGAGGGAACCACGTAGGATGAGAGAGGGGGGAGCTGAGGCCGGGTGGCCGACTCGCACGGCCTCTTGAGGCGTCACTTGGGGTAATCAGCTGGAGGGGACGACTAGTGCCGCCTTTCGCGTCGCCCCAGAGGATGGGTGGCTGAGAAGAGGGGGCCTAGATTCGCTTTGCATTGTCGAGAGAGGCCGACGACTGGTTGGAAGGGGTTATAGTGGGTGACGGGTTTGAAGGACGACTAGCACCGCCTTTCGTGTCGTCCGAGCGGACTAGCGGTTGGAAGGTGATAGCTGGTCGTCCCCATGCCGTCCGGGGGGACGAGCGACGTGGAATAGCCCCGAGGCATTCAATTGGCTGGGCGGACGACTGTTACCGCCTTTCGCGTCGTTTGCGGGAGAGAGTTGTTGATAGGCCGACCCGCACCGCCTTTCGCGTCGGCTATGGCGATAGTCGTTTAATGGACCGTGACGGGGTCGGTGAGTGCAGGCCGCCCTGTGGGACGGGCGTGGAGGCTCGTGTCGCCCCTCGTTGACAAGCAAGCGGTTATTCATGTCAGCACTTGGTTTTTCTCCTTAATCACCGATTAGTGGTTATGACCATAACAATCGGTGATAAAAAAAACTCTCTGTAATTTTCCTTCATCGTTGGTGAGTTAGAATCAATGACTCCACCATCAGGCCATCGATGAGGCTAGGGCTCATCGATGACCACACCATTAGTCTCATCGATGAGGCTAGGGATCATCAATGACTTTAGTAAAAGGTGTGGCTAAAATTCTTAGGATAATTAGGATAAGAGAAAACTAGTATAACTTATTTATTAGAATTATATTTGCTCTCTTTTATACCTTAATTTTATTTGTGTACAGATTAACCAATCAAAATAATAGTTGATAGAATATTCTAATTTGATGGGTTATAGTTTCCTTAAGTGATTTGATAATATATGGTTATTAGTATTCTAGATTTATTATTTTCAATTGATTATCTATGCATAAATTTCAAAATTCATTTTAGAATCTATCTTGATAGTCTATGCTTTCTTTAATTAGATTGATTGGTTAATGCTTTTAATTCTAAAATGAATAAAAGAGAGTAATTTCGGATCTAATAAATAGTTATCTAGTGAAATATGTTCTAATTTTCTACTTTAATTCTCTTGCACTTTCTCTCTTTTATTCCCTAGTTTTGTTAGTTTTCATCTTTTCTTTCTTTTTCTAATTCTTTTATTTTTTGTATTTTCTTTCTAGTTCTTGTACTTCTCTTTTTCTCCCTTTTTCTCTTGTTTTATTTTTATTTATTTTATTTTGTTTCTCCATTTTCTCTTTGCTTATTTGCATTTCTATTCTCTCCTCCCTCCATCTTTCTAAATCTATTTTCTCTTCTTTAACAAAAATTTAAAACCCCTTTTCTAACACCTTTTTATAAAAACCTTTTTTCAAATAACTTCATAAAAAGGAAAATTTTCAACTTAAAAATCAAAAAAGCTTCTCCTTGCGGTTCGATATTTTCTGTACTATAACTTAGTTCTGCATTTGCAACACACACATTTTTTTCTCACACAACACCAGCTGAACCCATATGAGTTCCCATTTAGGACGAGTAACAGGAGCCAATCCTTTGGCTTGTTGGCCATGTTGATTGAAGTTGATCATCTTTAGTTCTGCTTTTGGGATTAGTACTACCCCATCTACGACGCTTATGCTCAGTAAGTCCCTAAATTGGGCTGAGATCATGTTCAGTGAAACTTGCTTTTGATCTTCACTTAGTTCCAAGGATCCGGACTCATACAAAGTTTGAATTTTTTTCTCCCAACACAATGCAATCTTTCGAAGGATGCCCCATGAAGCGGTGAAAGACACAGTAATTCGGGTCGTCGGCGGGCCCTACTTCTTCTTGTCTCTTTGGATTCACAAGCTTGATAAATCCTCCCTTGATGAGTGCTTCTGCCACTTCTGGGATCGCATCCATCTTACAAGCATTAACTTTGTCGGAATCCTGTCTGAGCTAGTTCTGCTGATGTGGAGGATGTTCCCCCTGGTTTTGTCTTGGCGGAGGCACTTGATTGTATTTATGATTGGCATGAGGGCGGGCATTGTTGTTGGCATTCACATTGCCATTATGGTTGTTATTGTGCCACCTTTGTGGTTGCGACTGAGGATGTGGTATATCGACTGCTATCACCACGTTAGCTTTCACATCAGTGCGCGGATTGCTAGAGTTGGATTTTCCTTTGCCTCCACCATTATCTGTCTTGACGAGGATGTCTCCGAGCGTAATGTCCGTGGCCTCTGCCGTCTGACTATTATTTATCAATTCTTTCCAAGTGGTTGAATCAACAATGCCCAAGTGTTTGATGATGTGATCCGGGAGGCCGTCCTGGCAAGCATCAATAGTGAACTTTCGGACATCGCACCCTTCAATTCGAGGCCAAGCTGGTGGAATCTCTCGATGTAAGTTCTAAGTTCTGATATTCTCCTTGGCCTATAGACTTCATCCTTCACTCTTTGATAGGTTACCTCGGAGTCGATCTCATAGAAATTTTATAGGTAAACCCTTAAATTTTAAGAAATTCCAAAAATCCCCCTGAATAAATTTGGAAAAAGCCCCCTGCCATTTATCAAAATTGTGAAAAGCCCCCTGACATAATTTTACTAAAAAAACACTAATTTTTTTTAGAAATTGCAAAAGAACCTTGAAATAATTTGGCGACAAAACCCTTAAATTTGCAAAATGCAAATAACCCTCGGAAGAAATTTGCCAAAAAAAACCCCGATTTTTTTAAAAATTAAATCATTTAGAAATTGTGAAAAAACCTTGAAATGCTTTTACGTAAAAACCCTTATATTTGCAAATAACCCCCTAAATTTTTAAAAACTAGGAAACACCAGCTGACATAATTTTATAGAAATCCCCTGATATTTTAGAAATTATGAGAAAACCTTGAAATAATTTTGCGAAAATACCTTTAAATTTTCACAAATTACAAAAATCCCGGGAAGAAATTTACAAAAACCCCTAGAAAGAACTTTGCAAATACCCTTCTGAGAGTTTCAGAAATCACGAAAAGCTCCGTAAAAGAAATTTTTGAAAAACCCCTTCAAGGTTTATGACTTTGCAAATAGCTCCCGAAGGTTGAAAATTTATAGAAGTCGGATCGAGAAGGAAGAATTTCGAGGCCTATCCACTGACTCAGCTTGCTCAATTCATCTCTTCTCAATTCCCTAACCGTGAAGAACGAGACCTATCAAATCCCAATGATGTCGACATCCTTCAACGAGAGCACAATTTCTAGGAAAGGAGGAAGAAGGAGATGAGGAAGAAGATAAATGGTATTTCTAGGAAAATTTGTGTCCAGGCCTCAAAATTAGAATCCTCATGTGACCTAGCTCCCTTGACTTTGGGCTATGTGTTTAGGCCACATGACCCAACTTCTCATGTGAAAAAGCCCTCCTCAACCCATATTTATCTCCCGTTCCTAAAAAATCATTTATCTTCTTCCTCCTCTTCTCTCAGTTCCAAGGATCCGGACTCATACAAAGTTTGAATTTTTCTCCCAACACAATGCAATCTTTGAAGGATGCCCCATGAAGCGGTGAAAGACCACGGTAATTGGTCGTCGGGCCCTACTTCTTCTTGTCTCTTTGGATTCACAAGCTTGATAAATCCTCCCTTGATGAGTGCTTACGCCACCGGGATCGCATCCATCTTACAAGCATTAACTTTGTGAATCACATGCGAGCTAGTTCTGGCGATGTGGAGGATGTTCCCCGGTTTTGTCTTGGCGGAGGCACTTGATTGTATTTATGATTGGCATGAGGCGGGCATTGTTGTTGGCATTCACATTGCCATTATGGTTGTTATTGTGCCACCTTTGTGGTTGCGTGAGGATGTGGTATATCATTGCTATCACCACGTTAGCTTTCACATCGGTCTTGGCGGATTGCTAGAGTTGGATTTTCCTTTGCCTCCACCATTATCTGTCTTGACGAGGATGTCTCCGAGCGTAATGTCCGTGGCCTCTGCCGTCTGACTATTATTTATCAATTCTTTCCAAGTGGTTGAATCAACAATGCCCAAGTGTTTGATGATGTGATCCGGGAGGCCGTCCTGGCAAGCATCAATAGTGAACTTTCGGACATCGCACCCTTCAATTCGAGGCCAAGCTGGTGGAATCTCTCGATGTAAGTTCGGAAGTTCGGATATTCTCCCTTGGCCTATAGACTTCATCCTTCACTCTTTGATAGGTTACCTCGGAGTCGATCTCATAGAAATTTTATAGGTAAACCCTTAAATTTTAAGAAATTCCAAAAATCCCCCTGAATAAATTTGGAAAAAGCCCCCTGCCATTTATCAAAATTGTGAAAAGCCCCCTGACATAATTTTACTAAAAAAACACTAATTTTTTTTAGAAATTGCAAAAGAACCTTGAAATAATTTGGCGACAAAACCCTTAAATTTGCAAAAATGCAAATAACCCTCGGGAAGAAATTTGCCAAAAAAAACCCCGATTTTTTTAAAAATTAAATCATTTAGAAATTGTGAAAAAACCTTGAAATGCTTTTACGTAAAACCCTTATATTTGCAAATAACCCCCTAAATTTTTAAAAACTAGGAAACACCAGCTGACATAATTTTATAGAAATCCCCTGATATTTTAGAAATTATGAGAAAACCTTGAAATAATTTTGCGAAAATACCTTTAAATTTTCACAAATTACAAAAATCCCGGGAAGAAATTTACAAAAACCCCTAGAAAGAACTTTGCAAATACCCTTCTGAGAGTTTCAGAAATCACGAAAAGCTCCGTAAAAGAAATTTTTGAAAAACCCCTTCAAGGTTTATGACTTTGCAAATAGCTCCTGAAAGGTTGAAAATTTATAGAAGTCGGGATCAGAGAAGGAAGAATTTCGAGGCCTATCCACTGACTCAGCTTGCTCAATTCATCTCTTCTCAATTCCCTAACCGTGAAGAACGAGACCTATCAAATCCCAATGATGTCGACATCCTTCAACGAGAGCACAATTTCTAGGAAAGGAGGAAGAAGGAGATGAGGAAGAAGATAAATGGTATTTCTAGGAAAATTTGTGTCCAGGCCTCAAAATTAGAATCCTCATGTGACCTAGCTCCCTTGACTTTGGGCTATGTGTTTAGGCCACATGACCCAACTTCTCATGTGAAAAAGCCCTCCTCAACCCATATTTATCTCCCGTTCCTAAAAAATCATTTATCTTCTTCCTCCTCTTCTCTGTATCGGCTCCACACTTCTCCCTTCTACTCCACCCTATCTCCGTCCTCTTCTTTTCTTCGACCATCATCCTCCCTCCTCCTCTCTTCTTTATCTAACTTAATTCTCCACCCTTTTCTCTCCTACATTTCAACTTCATTCTCTGCCTTCCTCCTTCAACCTCCTCTTTCCTCCTCTTTTAACCTTTCTCTTTCATCCACTCTCCTCTATCCTACCTTCACTTTTCTCCTCTCCCGTCCCCCCTCCTCTTCCATTCCACTTCCACCATCCTCTCTCCTCCTCGTTCTTTATCTCCATCATCTTCTTCTCATTCCATAACTGTCACTGTATCATCTAAAGATCATTTCTTGGGCTAAAAATATGTATCTCATAAACATGTCGAAGTTAACATCTAAGATTTACAATTAACATATAATGATTAAAGTTAAAATGTGACGTCTAACGTTAACATCTAATGATTAAAGCTAACATGTGAGGTGTAAAGTTAACGTGTGAGCTATATAAAGTTAACAGCTAATTTTAGAAATTAATATAAAAGCTTTGAAATTATTAGATTTTAAATTTGTCACATGTTAACTTTAGACCTCCCATGTTAACTTTAATTATTAGCTGCTAACTTTAGACGTCCCATGTTAAATTTAGACCTCAGAGGTTAACTTTAAATGTTAGATGTTAAATGTAAAATTTAAATGTTAACTTTAACTATTTACAGCGTGATTTTAGGAGATGATCGTTTTAGCCAAAAGAAATAGTCTTTGACCGTTGCAACAACGGCTGTGGAAGAATAAAAAAAGAGAGGGTTGAGGAAAGAATAAAAATGACAAAGAAGAGGTGTGACGACAAAAGATAATAGTTTAGAAATGATAAGAAAAAAGAAGAGAGATGTAATGGCGGAAGTGGTGATGAAAAAGATAATGGTTAAGGAGAAGGAGGAGGAATTATTTATGGGTTCATGAGAAAAATTATTAATGGGTTGAGAAGAAGGTGAAGGAGAAAAAAAATTATTCATGGGTTCATAATGACACACACGAGAGAGAGAGAGAGAGAGAGAGAGAGAGAGAGAGAGAGAGAGAGAGAGAGATGAGAGGTTGATGATGATGGTAGATTGGGAATTAAAAAAAAAGATATTTTTTTCTCTGTTTAAGTGATGGTTATAAAGAGCGTTTTTTTCGCGTGAGAATTTGGGTCAAGAAGCATAAGCACATCACCTAAAGTCAAGGGGTTAGGTCACATAAAAATTATAATTTTGGGGCCTAGACATAATTTTTCTTTATTTATAGCGTAACGGGTTTTTGGATAGCATTGTTGTGTCCTACCCGTAAAGAGATTTCAGGTGAGACCTTTCGGTTGCTCGGATTTTGGAATTTGTTGTTGTGTTTGTACTGTGAATTATTTATTAGACAAAATCTATGTTTTATCTGCAGTAACTGGAGATCTTTCCTAGAAATTGGATAAACATGTTTCGGGTTGGCGTACGTTGCTGATGATTTTCCTCTAGTTATTTAAGAAGTTTCATTCCAACCCTGTGAAATGGGACTTCAAAGCTAAGTATTCGAAGTTTCTCAACTACAAATTTAAGCTACATGACGACTGTAATCTACTCACCAAATAGCAGGGAAAGAAGAGGAATCAAGTATTAGGCAACTCTCCCAAGTGAAGGAGAGGGACATGTATAATCTCCCTCTAAATGAGAGAATCAAGTTTTTTTCTCACATAACCAGAATGTACGCAGGACACCTTGATTGAAATCACCATCTTGTTTCCTATGATAATACAACAACATTACAATCTTCAACCCGACAGCAACACATATTTTGATCGACTACTCCAACAAAAAGGTATTTAAAAAAAAAAAGGATGTTCTCACTTCTCTTTTCAGCCAAGACTTAAAACAGTTTTCTTCTGGGTTTAACTTCACAGGAGACGCAAGATCCAAAACTATAGAATGCAGCATGCACATGCCTTCTTCTTGGGTAGCTCATCTATCTTTTTCTCTGCAGCAAGAAAATAGCAACAGTTAATACATAGACCTGTTACCTACAAAAATCACAATGTACTACAACCTGGACACCATTTAAGAATTAGACTCATAACACCATATATTTCAGGAATATATCAGATGTCTCATATTATCGAAAGTATTCATTGCCTAACTAAAAATGAATGGGTAAATTGCAAAAAAAAAAGCCCTATTGTTTCAATAACATTGCAAAAAAGTGACCTCTATTTTAAAACCGAGCAAATAAATACCCCAAAGTATTTAAATATTATAGATAAATGCCTCAAAGTTTCAAAATGTCACACTTTGGTGCCCTCTGTTTAATTAACATTGCATGGTGGTGCCCTATTTTCACACAATGTTGCATATAAATACCCTCATTTTGTAAATAATTTCACTTTAATACCCTAAAGTTTCTAAAAGTTGCACTTTAGTATCTTGTGTTATGTGATTTTCTTGGATACTAACGCCTTTTGGATTTTTTTAACTTGGCACCGATATGCAACATTTAAATACTTTGGGGCATTTATTTGCTCGGTTTTAAAAAAGAGGTCATTTTTTTGCAATGTTAATGAAACAATAGGGCATTTTTTTGAAATTTAGCCAAAATGAATTGAAAGCTACCCAAACGATCATTGTCAATCTCGGACAGTATTATAAAGCAAGTATTAGCAGCAGTAAATAGAAATATCCAAGAAACAGAAGTTGAAACTTTATTGGTCTATTTTAGTGCAATCATCCATGACCAATGTATTAATTTAAAGAGGGTCGCTGACGTTGTTTGGTTGGTCACATTAGATATGACGATGGCGAAGCTCAGATACATAGATGAAGGAGCAGTTTCAACTCATGGTACAAGGGAAACAAATTGCACTCAACCAATCAAATGAACTGACAAGGGGAGATGAAAATGAAACTCAATTTGTGTGGGTCCCCAAAGAATTGGAGACCTAACGTGAAAAAAATAAAACTGCCACCTGGAGAAGGGAATGTTTATATCTGGTTCCTATGCTTTTACTTAGGAGCGGAATTGAATATAATTCCTTACAGTCATCTTCCAGCTTCTCACTCTTGGTCTAGGAGAAATTTCGAGTTTTGCTCCTTGGTTATACAAGCTTAACCTGCATGACAATTAACGAATAAGCTTTTCTACATATGCAAACTCACTTTCTACAGTATACGTCAGGCTCCTCTCTTATCTATATGTTTCTTTGCAGGGATTTTAGACCATTGCAAAGTGTTAATTGTCATTAACTGTCAAACCTTCTATTCAAAAGTGACCAAATTTTGGTGAGAAAATATGACAAGGGTGACGGTGATGATGGACAATGATAAGTAGGTAAAACTAGAACCAGCCTTTGATCCCACGCATCATCCCATTGTTATGAAAACGTAACAAACTGAGAGCTTTCTTCCTTGAATCTGAGAAGAAATTGCAATAGAGGACACTTTGACTCACCAAACTCCTTGTTGAGGTACAATTCATTTAGTCCGGCAAAGAGACATTTCCATAGGCCTACTCTAACATTAAGTACCCACCAAAGACATACTCAGAAATCTATTTTCAAACAAAAACCTAAGTCTACATCAGAATCAGATTTATTGATTTCTATTAGCCTTTAGAAACAAAACCAAGCAAAAAATAAGGAGAGAGAAAGAGAATAAAAATAACACCAGAATTGATGACCACTGTGCAGTTGAACTCCACATGAGCAGGCATGCTTGTCTACATTAATTTCATAATGCAAAGGGCAATAACAACAACAATGATGATAATTTGTTGCCATCAAATTCTACTAATGATTGATTAAAAATGACTTCAATGATCAGAGTGAAAGATGCAGATGCTAACAACCAAGTAGAACTTGACTAAAGTGCAAACTATAGATATATGACCAGTAGAAATCTAGACTTTGCCAATGAGAGGGGTGGGATGGAGGGGGTGGGGGGTGTGGATAAGAAAGAATTGAAGTGAAATCTGAAACATCATCCCTGTTTGGCAAAAGGTTTAAGAAAAGAACTAAGGAGAAGGGTTAAACTAGTTAGTCTATAGCCCAAAGGATTAAATTCGTTAGCCCGCCAAGTAATGCTTATTTTAATCCTTGTGATCTTTTAAGTTTAACAATAAAGAGGTTATAACTACTTTCTGTAGGCTGCCAAAAAAAAAAAGTACTGTAGTAACGCGAGGCTCAACCCCGTGTTTTACTGTAGCAACATGAGAACTCCCGTGTTTCACTGTAGCAGCTTCCCATTTTTACTGCAGCAACACGAGGCCCACCTTCGCGTTTTTACTGTAGCAACGCGAGGCTCACCTCCGCGTTTTCACTATAGCAAACGCGAGGCTATTTTCAAAATGCGGACCTCGCGTTTGACTCGTTCAAACACGATCTTAACAGTTCCAAAACTGTTTTGCACGATCGAGGGCCATTAACCCTCATTTAGGAGTGATTATAGGGTCGATTACACCTTAAACCCTATAAATAGCTGAAAGCTCGGTGAAGAAGGGGCTGGTTGAAAGGGTTTGGTGGAGAACTAAAAAAGGAGAGAACGGTTTCTTCTGCATTTGTGATCGGCTTGCGATCGGACCTTCATCCGTAGTCGATGGTGAAATTTGGAGTGAAGCCTCAACACTCGTCGTTCCTAATTACGAGCGGTGGAGATTGATTTCTCTTGGTTGGATTTGGAGATATCGAGGTTTTACCGAAACCAATTGTGCGAGAACGGTTTCTTCTGCATTTGTGATCGGCGTGACGATCGGACCTTCATCCGTCGTCTGATCAGAGTGAAACTTAGAGGGAAGCCTCAACACTCGTCGTTCCTAATTCTGAACGGTGGAGATTGATTTCTACCGGTTGGATTTGGATATATCGAGGTTTTATCGAAGATATGCGTCTTTTTTTTTTAAGAAAGGATCAAACCTCCTTTGCTGGCATCAACTCTCCTAGAGAGTTCAACTCGATTACAGTTTTCAAACTTGCACGGTAAGTTCTTCTCCGCCATTCTTGGCTAAAAGAATTACTAATTCTTTTCTAAAATCAACTCTATCAAAAAGTTCTTAACTCGGCCAGAGTTCTAAACTTGCTCCTGCGAGTTATTTTTCAACCTCGTCCCACGAGTCAAGACGGTCGGATCGTCAACGGGATACAAGATTCAAGCTCCTATCGCCACCGTGAAGAACTCAGTTTTAAACAAAAGGAAAGATCTCCGTTGACCCTTCCTTCTTTTGTAAATCGGGCAACCGATCGAGGAATTTGTAATTTCTTTTTATATAAGTCAGTTAGAGAGAGAGATTGCATTTCAGAGATTGTATTCATTATTCTTCAAATAGAATAAATCAATTTTACATTTTCTCAATTTTTCCTCGCGAACACTTTCTTCATAAACAAAAGGGTTATCTGTTAACCCATCCAAAGAGGTGGATCAGTAAACCCCTCATCATAGAGGGTAACTCATTTGACCCCTTAGCAGATTATTTTAACACTCATCAAATTTTTGAGAAGGGTTAGCTCCGTTGACACGCTCTGTAATCTTTTCTTATTTGGTGGGTTAAGGAGGGGTTTACTCTCCTTAAAGCCTCATTTAACCCGTTGCCAGTAGCACTTTGTCTAAGGTGGCAGGGTTTCCTCTATATGGCAGAAACCCTCTTTTCTAATAGCAGTTCTTGTTATTTCTGCTCATCCTCTGCTCCATTCACTTGAAAAAAAAAAGAGTAGAATGTGTTGGCAGAATTCTCAGCATGCACAACCTGGTAGGCGCGATGCATTTAAGAATTTGAAAGATGCTTATTAGATGTTAGATATTAGATAAATAAATGGACAAACCTCTTTACTACGGCACGATGGGATATGATGTATATAATTAAGGATGAATCTTTCTATGTGTGGTCATATTGACAACTTTCTAGTGGTCTGCCCCTACTGGACAGTTGGTGCATCAAGGGGACTTTGTAGACTGGTTAGTCATTACCACTCTTGACTGGATAGTTGTTGCAACAAGGATAGAACAACCATTGTATTTTAATACAGCCTATTTAGAAGGAGATGATTATCCTACTTTATGGATAGGGAAGCACAATATAGTCCAATGCACATACAAAGAACAACACATAAAACCACCCAGCACATCCTCAAAGAAAAAAGACCCACAAAGTGTAGTTTAAGAATTTGGTTCCTTCTCACAAGGTTCACAGGTGTTTAAAAAAATTAATTTTAAAAAAAAGAAACCACAAAAAACAAACAGGAAGTACCACATAGTAGCCAAAACTGGAGCATATATAAGTGATGAGAGCAAATTCAATTGCTCAAGGCTTAATAAAGTCATCAGTTAACAGAAGGGCTCAAACTTTCTAATTTTAACCTTTCTGGCTTACTTGATGCACATGCTAATCTTAATTCTTTAGTTGCAGATATTTACAAAAGCAAAGGACACAAACTATCAGCTAAGATTTCCTGGATGCAGCTGCGCATAAGCATTAGAAGAATGTTCAAAATAATTCATCCAAGCCATAAAAACAGCTTACCAGTTTTCGTCTTTGTAGATGATGGTTGTACAACAACATGCATGGTTATAATCCCTCCAGGAAGTTCACCAAAAGGCGGTCTACACTGGCCAACAGTTTTGTTGTTCTCCAAAATTTTCCCACCGCTTATCAGCTTTACATCATTTGCCACTTTTGGTATTATCTTTTTATCTATGGACAAATAACAGTGGAATTATCAAAACAGAGAGTGTGGAGTTTCCATGTGGTGCAGTTATGAAAAATAATTATTTTTATGTTAAATTTAAGACTTAAATTTACAGGAAACACAAAACTGCAAAAGATAAATACTAAATACATCACACGATTACTTCAATTTCCTATCATAGCATAACAATAACAGCCAATTAGGAGAATTCTGCAGTATATGACAAGAGCTCTTAATGATGCAGTTAAAGACATTTGTCAACGATAATAAACGGTTAAGCCGCTCCTGCGAAGAATGAACTTTATCTTTATTCTCAGTAAGGAAGTAAGAATTATTTAGTCAAAGGTGCTTTCACATAGAAAGCGGTAATTTCTAGAGTCAAAAGAGACTAAACTTATTGTTATGACAAGGTCACTTGCAGATATAGATGTAACTTTTCTAAAGTGATACAATCATACGGATAAGAAAAGGTTTAACATGTTTTTTTTGGATAACCACTAACCTATGTTGCATAGGTACAGGTGCGGGTGCAGACTGGTGCAGACACGGATATATGTGCAGATATGGGGCACGGTAAATTTGTAAAAGATAGAATATCGAGACACAGCTAGATATACATATTGAAATTAATAACTTATACGAAACATTCATCCTTAGAAGTGTGGACATGACATGAGACAAACATGATTAAAACACATATGTGCAACATGATGATTCCTTTAAAATTGGGACAAAAGGCCAAGCAAGATGACATTAAATAATATTTTTTAATGCATTGCACAAAAAATTAATAGTATTTGCAAATATACCCCCAAAATATAGGATATTTGCTAATTGGTCCCCAAAATCAAATCTCCAATTTTGCTTTTCTTCTACCCCTCTCATTTGAGCACTGTTAACTTCTAATGGAGAGGGGTAAAATGTCAAAACACCCACCTCTTATGACCGGAACAATCTCTCCCTCCCTCCCTTAAACTAGCCCCACCACCCCCTTTGACAGCAAAACAACCCCCTTAAATATCTTCCTTTCTCTACCTGTCTCTCAATCTAAACCGAAATCCCCAACCCTAGCCTAACTACCTTGTCACCTGCCATGGCGACACCACCCCCTCCCTCCACCATCTCTCACCCTCTCCCTCCACCCAGTCCCAAATCCCTAACCCCAGCCCCATCAACCCTGTTGTCGGTGCCCCCCCCCCCAACACCACACACCTAAGCATCACTCCCTCATTCCCTTCTCATCTATCTCAACCTCAAACCCCTAACACTAGCCGCACTCCTGTTGCCAGTGGCGAACCACCCCCATAACTAACCTCCCTCATCTCCTCTCTCTCTCTCTCTCTCTCTCTCTCTCTCTCTCTCTCTCTCTCTCTCTCTCTCTCTCTCTATCTAATTACAATTAATAAAATTAATTAATGTACTCATATTAACAACTACAGGGACAAACCAGTGCATGAGTCTCCCACCACTGTGGGTTGGGGTCTGAGGAGGGTCAGTATGCAGCCTTATCCTCTAATTCGGACGGGCTATTTTCGAGACCTGAACCTATGACCTTCAGGTTAGAAAGGCCAAGAAATTGTGAGCATCAGCATGTAGGTTCCAAATCCAAGTGGTAATATCAGGGCCCTTAGCTATCCAAGTGGTAATATCAAGGCCCTTAGCTATTGTTCTTGAGAAATGGCCGGGTCTGGCCCATTCCTCGAAAGATGTTTTTATGTTGCACCAAGGGTCACCCTCAATCATACTAACAAACATGATGGGGATATTCCCTAATAGAACAATCGAGTGCAATAAAAACCTAATGTGAGGGATTTGCGGGGTAAATTAGCAAATATCTTGATTTGAAGGGTAAATTATGTAAAAAAAGATAAATTTTAGGGTATATATATGGAAAGAAACCTAAATAAATATAAATAGTAAGAGTTCAGATATACACATCAATGCTTCCAAAACTCCGATCCATTTTTTATAATGCATTGAGTCATTGACACATACTTCCGAGAAGTATTGCAAAGTTAAAAATACAATATATATTGAGGACACAATTGAGAAGTGTCTGAAATATGTTTAAGGAGAATCCAATTTACTTTGTGCATGACTGCAATCTCCTATGAAAGTTCACTATACGTCTTTGACTAGATGACTGTTTCTTGTTTGTGTGAGCAGAAATTATACAACACAGTTAAGGCATACCTACCTACCAAACAGCCATTAAGATATATATATTGAGGCCCTTTGTTGCACATAAGTTGGCTAGAATATCAGCACCTACTCTCAGAGGATGTCATCAAGTTAATTGCTTATCCTAAAACTTGGTAATATCTTTGAAAAGCTTTCTTTACTTTAGTATGCCCATAACCAAGCTAGGAAGAAGTCCTTGCGAAAGGAAAATATTGACAGGTCATAAAGACGATTCAGTCCCTGACATGGAATTTGTTCTTCATGGTGTTCCCAAATGAAAATTAAAACAGCTGCAATATTGTAAGCAAAATCCTACTTAAAATGGTGGAGTACATGTTCAGCTTATGCACTTCAAAAAAGTATCCCACCGGAGTTCTTTCAACTCGTTACCATAGGTAAGACCATATGCAGTAACATGAAAGCATTCTCAACAGTTGTCATTTCGAACTTGATGCCTTCTTCGACACAATCACCCCTCTTCTTCATTATATCGACAATAAAGTTGGATTTCAACCAACACACTCATCGCAGAGAATAAATTGTAGTTGCCGCACGCTAACTTGAAGGATGATAATGGATCATATGCGTTACAGGATGATGGAATCCAAGACTTACTAACTCCGACAGTGTATATCAACTTGGTCAGGCCGTCTGAAGACGGAGCAGTTATAATCGGACCTGATTTTATCCCATCACAACTCAGCAGTCACAAGAACTGCTAAACTTCGAAATTAGAATTCAAGACGAATTCAACCAGACCACCTAATGCAGCCATCAAAAGGGACAATCTAAGCACTTATCTGGGAATTAATCCAATCGATGATACTATTAAAAGAATACAGTAAAATAAACGTAAAAATTCAAGAATTCAAGATAAAAAGCAAGAGGAAAATCCCAACCTTTTGGCCACTCGGAGATTACTCTCTCTTTAAGCATGGCAACTGTCGAACTCGACGAATACCGGATCGGCCCGATATCCGATCCATCATAGAGCCGGAACTTGAGCTCCACCAAATCCTCTTCCGGCATCTGACCTCCAATTCACCAGTTATTTACCAAAATGCCAACCGAATCAGCTCTAAAATATCCTCCTTTGCTACTGAATTAGGGTCTCGCTCCGCCTCAGCAAACCCTAGAATCACCAACAGATAAGCCGGAGACAGTAACAGTTAAGTTCAAAGACATAGAAAAAAAAAAAAAAAAACAAAGTAAAGAAAAGATTGTACCTTTGCGATGGAATTGAGCGAAATAGGGAAGAATTGGGAATTTGGAGGAAGAGTAGGAGATGATGACATTGAAATCGTTCAGAATCGATGGTAACTAAGGGATCGTAGAGAAATTTTTTAGTAGGATTTTGGTTTTATAGCAAAATTTATTTTAAATTCGTTAATTTACGGCTAGGGTTCAGACAGAGAGAAGAGCGAGATTCTCATCATATACGTTTTCAAAGAGGAACAACTGACACGTGGCGAAAAGTCAGTATAACGGGGCAAAAGTAAAGAAAGCTTATACATACCGAGATGATGTAGACCCACCCAAATATGACTATCAGAAAAGATGGGACCGACTTTACTAATCTTAAGTACAAGAATGGGTGTCCAGGCAGAGAGGCCGTCGATGGTGCGTGTGATTTCTAAAGTGCGCCGGGGTTTATCCGCGGCGCCGACGGAGTAAAGGACGACGTGGATAGCGTGAGCGGGGGGTAATATACTACATTACGCCGCTAACAGTGGACCCCGGTCGGCTCGACGACGCGTCGCTTTTTTGGTAGGTTTGGAAAGGGTCCCTTGGACGCGCTTTCGGCCTGTCCGGTCCGCTGATATAGAAAGGGGGACCCACACACGAAATGAAGTTTTTTTTTATTAATGGAAAATCGAGCAATTCTCATTAAACGGAATTAAAAAGTACACAATCCATTTTCAAACTAGCAATTAAAAAAAAAAGGATCCCATTTCAATGCATACAGTTAAAAACGTGAAGTTCCTGCTGAGCTAGAGAGTGACCTAGCATATTGCTTGCTCTTCCAATGTAATAAAAAGAGGAGGATCGAAAAGTTTGAGCTATTTGAAAAGCCGCATCCACAAAATGCTCATGATACTTTGCGTAGCTTCCACCCATTTGCAGCTCATTCACAACTTCGAGTGCGTCGGACTCAACCTCAATCGCCTCGAGCTCCAAACTTTTTGCTACTTCCAAAGCCCTTAGTATAGTCGTAGCCTCTAACAATTATGATGAGCCAAACCTTTGTCCTTTCTCAGACAACGAAAATATAAATTTTCCTCTATAATCTCCCACAACCAATCCATAGGCCCACAGGTAATGCTCTTGATTGAGCGTTGCGTCGTAATTGATTCTCATAACTCCATATGGTGGCAACTTCCAATGACATTCACTAACAAACACGCTAGTGGCCGGCGGTTGAGTTGCTCTCAGAAACTCATCGACAAAGTCCAAGGCTTGTTGAGCGATTCAGTTCAGACTCTTTGTCTGCTCTCCAACCCTGACACCGTCTCGATTTAGCCACATCCCCACATAACTGCAAACACCCTCTCGGTCTCAAGAAGTTCACTCAACAGGAGCACTTGTTGCAACCAATCAACTAGTCCACAATGTGTTAGATTGTATACCTCCACAGATAGCTGAGTTTCCATCCACACTTGTTGTGAAAATTCACTTCCAATCATAATGTGATATAATGATTCCACTGAAGTGTCCTTGCAAAGAAAGAAACCAAAGTTCCCACTAATCCTATTAAATAAGGGCTTTTAGACGTTAGTTACTTAAATCATAGCTAAATCTTCATATTTTGATATTAGTCTTCCAAATCTTCATATTTTGATATTAGTATCCCAAATTCTGTTAGGGGCTATTTGGTTCGTGGATTGCATATTGATGCAAGTAAGGAATTAAAAAAAATTACATATTAGAAATTTTGTTTGGCTAGAATTGATATTAAAGAGGATTTGCATAAGGAATAAAATCTAACCAAATTTGTTTAGTTGTACGTGCATTTGGTTCAGGATATGTGACGAAATTCACAAAATTGGTTGAAATTAGCGTAATTTTAGGTAATTACTTTTGATGCATGTATTCTAGACGGCAACCCCAAATTCGAGATATGAAAAATGCTAACGAACATTGTATTTGATAGAAATCGAGGATTTTAAACTTACTGGTTGCATTTTTAAGTCCAAAATCCACCAAATATATGAAAACAAACAGCCCCTTAGTGTGTTGTTATTAGCTCCTTCTGCTAGATTTAGTACTAAACAATAAATGTGAATTTACTACAATTAACTAAAGTTTAATTCACCCAGCCAAAATGTCGTTCCCCCCTCCTCTCTGTACCTTCTCTCTCCAGTTCCCCCTCTACGCTTGAGAAAGGTTTACTTATTTATTTAATTATTTATTGCCCTCTTTGTGATCTCGCCTCCAAAATAGTCCAAAAACACCTCGAAATCAAGTTCAATCCCTCATTGCAGACTAAAGAGGAAGAAACCCCACATGACTTGGACGATGTAAAGTGCATTAAAGCAACTGTGAAGGTAAATTTTAGAGTTGCATTAGAAAATCACCGTCTGGGGGAGGTGTGGATGGGGATGGGATGATGGAGAAAGAGGAAGCAACTATGGATTTTGAGAGGTTCTTAACGGGTTAGGTTTAATTAGGTTTGGATTTGTGATAGTCATAACTGTTCAGTAAATACAATGGTTAAAGAAAACATAATATTTAAGGGAATTTGAGGGACTAATATCAAAATAACCATAATTTATGGGAAGAATATCTAAAAAAACTAATGAAAAACCTTGGGATAAGTTTCATTTAGTTTGGTATAGTACTCTATTCCCATGTCTGCACATTGTATCTATACTACTATATTAAAACCAACCAAACAAGGGCATCAAAAAAATTGAATGAGTGGAAGACATTTATTCTTTAATTGTAATTTGAGGAAGACATTTATTCTTTAATTGTAATTTTATAAAGAATATTTTGTATATTGTTTTTATTTTTTTTTCTTTTCTTTTACTTTCTTCAAAAATATTCTAGACCTCAATGACATCAAAATAATATCAGTTCACACATTTGTATTTTAGTTTATAAAAGACATCATTCTTATATGTATACCTTAGCGAAAACCTTTTGCTACAAACCCTCCTGACTTGTCACATCATCACTTCTCTTCTCAAATAAAACCGCCATGTATCCTAAATCCTCATCGTCCATCTAGCCATCACAAAATAAATTAAATCCTATCAAAATTCAGAATTTATTATCTTTTAAAATCTGTTACTATAGTTTAGATAGTTTAGATTATTAAATTTAGTATTTAATTTTTAAAAATGGTAGTATTTTTCATGAAATCGTTTTACCTTTTCAGTATTTATTATATTTATTAAATCCTATTTTGAATTTTTTAAAATCTCCTTACTTATCTAATAACATGATACTTAAAATATTCCTAATGTTATATGTTAAAAATAAATCTAGATTATCGTTATAAACATTCCGCTCATTATAAATGTTAAAAATCTATTATACATTATAAAAATTCCATATGTTACATGTTAAAAATCTATTTACATTATACGATAAAACTAATACTTTAGATATTTACATTATTGTTAAAACATTGTAAATATTATAACCCACCGACTTTAAAAGTTTGATTACATAAATAAATTCCGATTTTTAAATCATCCTCTGATTTACATCAAGATTTTTCCGATTTTTATATCATCCTACAATTTTGAAATTCAAAATCTTATGAGAGGAGGAAATTTAGTTTTTGAAAATTTCATTTACCATCCATAAAATCAAAAATTTCCTTCCTTATATAATTTGTATTTATTTAAATTGCCAAAATTTACTATATGATCGATTACAATAAAGAGCGGAGGAGAAGAGGTGGAAATAATATTAGGTAGGTTCTATTATTATGGTAAGATTTTTATATCTTCTTGATTCGTTTCTTCTGATTTCAAATTTTAAAAAACTGAGGAGAAGAGGGAAAGATAATTGAAGGTATGTTATGTTATTATGGTAATATTTTCCGTATCTTTTTTCTATAAGAAACGCCGATTATGCCACACAAAGCAATTCTAACGAAAAAATTAAATAGCCTATCCTCTTCACTTCGTTTATTTGGTAGGGTTGCGGTCGAATTTTTTTTATTATTTATTTATTTATTAATATTTTCTATTTATTTATTTTTTAATATTTTCTAACAGTCATTATATTACCGCCGTGCAGAGCAAATCGCCGACAATTATTAGCAACCGCTATTGCTTGCGTGTCTTTGGTAAGGGTTTTTTTATTTTCTGATTTAATTTAATTTTTATTAAATTTATCCAGATGCTTATATTTATTTTATCTATATACGATTTATATTTCCTCAGTCTTTTTTTTTTTGCTCTTTTATTTCGATTATTTACTATTTTTTTCATATTATTTCCATTAAACTATAACCTATCTAAATAAACAAGCCCCTATTGGAATTCAAGTCAAAAGCGAATTCTCAAATTTTGGCAGAGCAAAAAGTAATTTTGCAGACCACATTGTAACTTTCTCTTATATAAATAAAGAGAGACAAACTGAGGGCAATAATACTGATGACAGTTCTTCATTATCACCATTACTTTGAGCTTGTCTTTGGACGACCCCATGGGATACTTTCCTAAAGTATCGTAGAGCGTCCATAAAGGCGACGGTTATGAGCAATTGGATTCCCTTGGGATATGAAAAATTTCAGCTACAACATGGCAGGATTCACCCCTTTTCCCGAAAAGACCCCTGTAATATGATGGTTAAGTGTTGCATAATATTCGACCAGACTATAAAACAAACCAACAAAACTATATAACAAAAAATCCACATTTTTACTACCTTTTGTTTCCTCCTGCTCAACACTGCAAATGAGGTTGGCCTCTATTATGGTCTGCTATAATAATATACAACATGTATATATCACTTTAACCCCAGAAAATATACCAGCAGTATTAATATATAAACTATAGAGGACCACGAACATATCCCATTTGGTGGAGCAGAGAGTACAACAGTCTATAACCCTAATCCCACCTTTCTTAATATAAAACCACCAACACTATTGAAATGGTGGAGGATATGAGGGCTGCCCAAAGTAACCACCGTCTGATCCATACTGGTAAGGGCTCGGAAATGGGGGAGCCCCAACTACTGGAAAAGACGGCGATCCATAGCTAAAAGCAGTCGGCGGTAGTGGTGGAGGTCGAAAAGGCGGCGGTGGAGGTTGATACATTGAGTCTGAGTACAAGATCGGTGGAGGTGGGGGCGGTGGTGGATGCTGAGGTTGAGGCAAGAAACAAGGCACGCTGCTAAAGCTACTGCTACTGTTGTTGTTGAGCCTCTGCCTCTTGCTAGCATCAAATTGACCAATGACTCCATCAGAAGCTAAGGAGGTGAACACATAGCTAATGTTGTGCCCTGAGATTTCCAGTCGGCTTTCTTCATTAGTAGTGTGCACTCCGTTTTCATGTTCTGGAGGAAACTCGGGAGGTGGCGGAGTTTCGCAATAGGTTGAAGCTGGCGGAGGAGGCGGTATTTCATCAAGATTTTGTTCGAGCGGCGGCGGAGGTGGTGCTTGTCCAAGCAAGAGCCTTCCCAGTTGATCGTACCGTGCCTGGGCAACCTTTTGAAAGGATAAAACAAGCAAAATAGTTAAATAGTAAAAACACAAGCAAGGAAAATATATGAATTTACCAAATGTATTTAACAGATCACCAAATAGAGTAGAGCACTTGGAACAGATAAATATAAGAATGAAAATCATGCACTCTACTCTCAAAATTATGGATCCTACTGAAGCCTATTGAGCTCCACTAAAAAAAGACAATAACATAGCGAAGTTTTTTTCCTGAAAATCTTTTGATCTCTACTACATGAATCATTTTTGCTTTTTTCCCATTGAACTCTGTAACGAACCATCCTCTTGCTAGTTTACTAAACAATACATTTTTGCTGCCCCAATCCTGTTTGTTTTTATCAGCCCAGATCCCTTGCTGTTCCAGAATAGGATGCAAACTTAAATTTCCACTGTGCATCACGCCTATTTCTCCTTGATTAAAAATATTGGTAATGAAACCGATGTGCCCAAACGATTACCTGGGATGATCAGTTTCACTATCCTTGACCAATGTGCAGAAGGCTATATACTGCAACCATCAAGCCTCTCTGCAATAGTGCAATAGACTTGAGTTCACGTCCTTGCTTCATGAAGCTTTGGTTAGCCTCAATAAAGGAATAGAAGTTTACAGGACTGGAGCTGAGAAGATAAATCTACCCAAAGTTTGTAATGTATAAATGTATGTCTCAACATCTGAATTCACAGTATTAACAACACTAAGATTGGGAACGCTATATTGTCTCGAACAGAGAAGACCTAAGAAACAAGAATAGTGCAGCATAAGTGCAGCAGAGATGAAAACCTTAAGGCTATGTCGTAAACAAGGAAGGACCAAGCTGAGAAAGAGTATATTACAGAACAGTAACAGTTGAAGCAGTAAGAAACAAATTCAGAGAGAAATGTGTATATTAAACGGAGTAGGAAAGGGAGGTAAATTCTCTAGTTGCAGATAAAACAGATGGTTTGAAGGCAGAGAATTTTTTGTAATGGCACCACATAGTGACCTAAGAAATAACTGGTGAAGGACTTTACAGAATGGACAACCTTCACTTTATTTATCAGCTTAAATACATAGACTTTATGCTCGATTATAATAACAGTTAGCAACTAAGATGGCAACAAATTTGGACAAGTCATATACATGGGTTTCGAAGTAGTAAAATTGGCGAGAAGGATATAAGACAAGGATTCATCATCACTGATCAGATAGAAATCTGTTTCTAGTTCGTCGTGATATATAGTTCCTGATCGGGTGGCACTAAAATACCAAAAAAGAAAATGATAAGAAACAGGAAATGGGGCGCTTTCAGTTCAAAATTTTATCATCACTGTGCATTTAACCCTTCAATGAACAGTAGTTATTTCATGAGATACCTAAACATGTTATTGAGGATCAAAAAGGCAAACTTTACTCTAGTCATTTAGCTGTATTAGACAAACTAATACCCAATACATCTAAAAGATGGTCTGTCAACCATGCACCCAAGATCATGTATTATAGGCCCAAAAAAGATATCTAGAATCTCAAGTTATCACACTGATATCATGGCTTTGGATGGACCTAAATACAGACAAATTAACAAAAGCAGACTCAGATTACCTCAAGAAATAAATTGAGACTTATTACATGCAAGCTAAGACAACATTGAAACATCAGTCATGCAGTACTGTTTGATTATTGAGCTTGCAGGTCCAATTCTAAGTATTAACATCAATTCTTCTGCCTCAAAGGAGTAAGAAAAGAATGTGCATTATCACAGAAAATACTTACTCAAAATACAATATTAAATATATGCTAATATAACAAACTTGAGTAAGCCAACAGATAAAAATAGAAAATGTAGTATACCAGAAAAATGAAAACACTTGTATGCTTAACTCATTTAGGTTTTAGAGTGCTGTTGTAGAAGGTCTTAATTATAGGCCATAAATTAGTTTCATCAAAAAGGGTACCTGAAGTTGGTCTCGGAGTTGGTTAACCTTCAACTCCTGAAATCAGTATGATCAACCAGATTAGAAATATGTATATACACAATTAAAAACTAACACTCAAGACACTAACTTGTAAAAGTCGAGAATAAAATGAAAGTAAATAGCCACCCACCTGCTCATTAAGTGCTTCTCTTAAATGGGTCACCAACGTCGACCTTGATGATTCAGCAGTTTTCAACTGTTCTATACATTCTCTCAGTAGACCATGTTGCACCCACAACTCATTAGCAACTCCAGATTCACTGATATTACCTATTCATCAATTCGTTTAAATTCACATGAAGTAATAAGCAACTATCATGCTCAAAGTGCAGTGGCGTAATAAAGAAAAAAAATGCTCATCCTTGACACAACGTAAGGATTGGTACTACACAAGAAACAATTCAACCAATCGAGTCATATGATATAACTTCACGGAAAGAGAGGATTTAATTTCAGACCCAAAAATAAAATAATATATGCATTTTGTCACATCACAACTATAAAAAGATAAAACATTCAGTTGAACAGAATGTATTATTACTCTATGGGGAGATTATTATTACTAGTTAAAACACGTGAGAAATAGTATATCTTAGATAATACTACTAAGTGAAAGACTCCCACAGTTATAAGTTGGCCCATCAACATAACTTGAATATCTTGCAAAGCATGTTGCATTATGAGAATATCCAGCTTGCAATAGACGATAAACTCCACACTTACCTAAGTTAACATCGTTGCCGAATTCCTTTTCAACATTTTCAATTGAGCTAATAGCTGTCCAACATTTCCCAAATATTTTATCCTCATCACAGCCATTATAAACATAATGATAGCTTGCAGTGAGTTTTTCAAGCATATTTCTAGATGGTTGTTCCTGAAGATGGTAACGAGCAAAACACAAACTTCAGCAAATAAAGAAGGCATGCAAAGAGATATAGTACAAGCTCATAGTCGTTCATGGGTTCTTACCAGCTTATAACTTATACCATTTCCATTTCTCTTTCCCAAAAGGTCTTCCTTTAAGGTCTGCCCTTGAGGACTGAAGACTTTACGATCTTCCCATATGTCAACCTGGAAGGGGGGAAAAATCAAATGGTACACAAAATCAGTATATAATACATGTCAGACATGTTTGAATGCAGAGAAAAGAATAAAAGGGTCATCCTTGACACAACGTAAGGATTGGTACTACACAAGAAACAATTCAACCAATCGAGTCATATGATATAACTTCACGGAAAGAGAGGATTTAATTTCAGACCCAAAATAAAATAATATATGCATTTTGTCACATCACAACTATAAAGATAAAACATTCAGTTGAACAGAATGTATTATTACTCTATGGGGAGATTATTATTACTAGTTAAAACCGTGAGAAATAGTATATCTTAGATAATACTACTAAGTGAAAGACTCCCACAGTTATAAGTTGGCCCATCAACATAACTTGAATATCTTGCAAAGCATGTTGCATTATGAGAATATCCAGCTTGCAATAGGCGATAAACTCCACACTTACCTAAGTTAACATCGTTGCCGAATTCCTTTTCAACATTTTCAATTGAGCTAATAGCTGTCCAACATTTCCCAAATATTTTATCCTCATCACAGCCATTATAAACATAATGATAGCTTGCAGTGAGTTTTTCAAGCATATTTCTAGATGGTTGTTCCTGAAGATGGTAACGAGCAAAACACAAACTTCAGCAAATAAAGAAGGCATGCAAAGAGATATAGTACAAGCTCATAGTCGTTCATGGGTTCTTACCAGCTTATAACTTATACCATTTCCATTTCTCTTTCCCAAAAGGTCTTCCTTTAAGGTCTGCCCTTGAGGACTGAAGACTTCTGATCTTCCCATATGTCAACCTGGAAGGGGGGAAAAATCAAATGGTACACAAAATCAGTATATAATACATGTCAGACATGTTTGAATGCAGAGAAAAGAATAAAAGGGTCTCTTTCTAGATATAAAGAATAAGCAAATATTCCACTATGGATTCATTATATAAATTTATAGACAAAAATTAATTTATTGTCCTGAGTACAGAATCCCTTTTTGAGTTTAACATTGAGCAGAACTTGTCAAGGTGCAAAGTGATCTAAGAAGCAAACTAATCGGTATATGCTCTCAATTTAAGCAGTTAAAATACTCTTTGCATTTAAATAGACAAAACACAAAAGTTCTTCAGAATTAAAGTAATAGTGTTCTTGCATATGCCATCATATGTCGTACTTTAAGTAATGCAACCTTCATATGTAAATCATGTGGTGCTGTAACTTAAAAGTTGTTTTCTATATTACGACATGGCAGATTATCTTCCAAAACAATATCAAGAATGAATTATCATACTCCTAAGTCATATATAAAAAATGAACATCTAGGAACTTGCTGCTAAAAGGGTGGAGATCATACAGTCTAATTAGGAGTTGCTTAGCATGACATGTGACATGCAATAATATCAAAGAATATAAACCAAAAAACCCGAATATATAGAACAAGCAAATGAAAAGTAGAAAGTAAATCGTAATGTCAGAATTCATAAATGTTGCATATGGCATAGCCAACAAATCATTGGGTAAAGAAATCAAATCTTTAAACTGTTAGATATATCAAACATCTTGATACAGCCGTGAAATGCAAATTCAGTAATTAACCGGGTTTAAGAGATTACAGTGATCAGTTAAAAGATCAATTTAAATGTTAAAGTGCGCACACTCTGTTTTACCATTTATACGGGCGAGAAATTCAGTAGCGCAGTATCACATGGTTAATTGGAATAGGAGTTCTAGCAGAGGAGGTTTCATATTTTGGGGAAGGAAAACTGTAACGCTATTACCAGAGCTCTTACACCAAGGTGTACACTTCATCCACAATGAGTATCAGTTATAACCTACTTTTAAGCTATCCCCGTTAACCCGTACTCAGCATGCTGACATGTCCTTACCCCCAAAAAAAACAAACAAACAAACAAACAAACAATCAAACACACACACAAAATCTCCATGAGATAATTTCACTAATTGCTTAATAGAACTAGAAATATCCATATAGAGCTTGTGGTACAAATTGCCACAAGTATCAATCAAATAAGGGTTATCCTTATACAGGGGTAATTATTATGAAACCCACTAATGTTATTTTTTCATTTCAACACCTCCTGCTGTTAAAACAGGTAAAACTAATTAATTTTTAACTTTTCTCTAAAATACCCCTCAATAATGCTTCACTTCTTCCTCAAACTATTGCAAAACTCATCATCCCTCTATTCACATCAAACCCAAGTAACTACAACCATTAACAAAGAGAAAATTAACAGAAGATCAAGGTAATTTATTTAACCCTCCCTGTGATTTTAGCATCTATCTTGTGTAACTTTCAGTTTCTGATATCTGCTTTGCCTTTGAGAGAAAGGCAAAATATGTCATGAGGAATAAGAAGAGAGTAGTTTTGGAATATAAATGATTTTTAACAGTTTTTTTAACAGTAGGATGTTTTGATATGAAAAAATAACGTTAGGGGGCTTCATAATAAACTTTCAAACCTGAAGGGGTTTCACAATAATTGCCCTATTTAATATCAAATGGTTGAGCTTGGACAGAGACTCATATTCAAATTGATTAAAAAAATAAATCCAACAATAACACAAAAAAAATTCAATGCCTCACTTGGTAGGTGGGTTAGTTCAACATCAAATTCTCAGTCATGATTGTAAAAAATGGGCACAGTTTCCCACCCAATCATGTGAATAAATAAAGATGACACACGTATTTGGATCTCTACATGGAAACAGATATGGACTAAAATCTCTCAATATGCATCTACCAACCAGCTTGATATGGATCTGCATATCCATGTACAGCTAGCAAAGGACGCAAACACAAAAACTCAAACTTTCTCCGGTCCTAGTAGAAAGAATAGCAACATCGACTAAGGACTCAGAAGAAAATATTGCGGTATGAGTGTCACAGATTTATGGTCAAAAAACCAAGCTGAGCCAACAAAACATCAAGGCTACATGTTAGAACAGAGTTTTGCTGCAACCTGTTAAGAACAGATACAGATTAGCAGAGTAGAGTTTTAGATTTATGTAGATATTATTCTCTGTAGTCTCCTAGGGACAATTTCAGCTATCATACATGACACATCTGTTCCAGAAAACATTAAAATAAGTCAAATGCGTCCATATAATCCGCAAGTATCAGTAGCTCCCATTTGAGACATTGTTAGCAGGAAGGCCAAAATTTGTTACTGGAATTTTTTTTCCTACATTCCACAAATTAGCAACACCATTTGACTTCATATCCATTTGATTCATTGATAAATGGCTTATCTTTTGCTGGAGATTATCTATCCAGTCGCTCATACATGGAATGACAACCTAGCCTCATTCCATAACCTATTTGTTAGAATGTAACATCTTCCAAATATTTATATCAGAAAAACTTGATATGAATTTTCAGTCACCAAAATTATGGATTGTGAAACTTCAGTGTTTGAAAGAGAACTTTATGCAAACTGATCCATATATTTGAATACTGGTTCGAATGCTGACCAGAAATCTTCTAGAGCTATGGAAAATATGCCCAAATAAATCAAGGAACAAAATCTACATGGAACGATCCAACAGCATAGAAGTTCACAAATCAAGTAACAAGGATCAAAGTAAATAGAGACGTTAAAGATTGGAGACATGAAAAAACCTTAAAAGTAACCTTAAAAGTCATCTGTATTTAATGAAAAAAATAATGTTACCCCAAGGAAGTCTCCAATAACTAGGAAAGAATACCATGCTAAAAATAGGGGGAGCACACTAGATGAGGAATGACCCTTTTGTGACTCCCGACATAGGATGGATACTTGGTGTAAAATCCCCTTAGAATAGATGTCAGCATAAGATAACCCTATGATAAGGTTGCGTAGCTACAATTTAAAATGTCAAGAGTGGTAGTATAAAACAATGACTATTACTGCCTTTTCATGAAAATTCCTGTGATCATCTCATTCCAAAGAAACAGATCTGAAAACAGTTTCGCAGTAGTTTATCTGAAACCTTCAAAATTTTTGTATAATAGTGATTGTGCCCTTTGAACCTAAGGGAAAGGGAGAGAGATCTATAAGATAGCCCTGTCCACCACCACAGATTGTTTTTTTTTGGGTGGGGTGGGATGGGGAGGGGCGTGGTGGCGCTGAGAGAGAGAGAGAGAGACCTGATACATCATATTTCCTCCGGTGTTGAGGCTCCGGGGATCTCGAAGGATGATTCCCCTTACGGCCGCCGCCTCTTTCTCCATTTTACTCTCCCCACTCACAAATTAGGGTTAGTATTGTGGGAATGAATTTCTTTATCCGATTTGGACCTTTTTAACTTAAAATTATGAGGAATCTTCATATAAGCCCCTAAAAATTATAAATATACAATTTGAATAGTTTCTAATTCACTAACGAATGAAAAGGAACTTTTCATTAGGTCCACTATGGATGGTGAGGGGTAGGCAGTCAAACCAGGTGTGCTTTGTAGACACATGACGAAACTCACTGGTTAAACCAAAAAGAAAAAAACCAATTAAGTGTGAATAAATGAGGATCCTCAATTTAGCAAGTAGGTTAAATCTTACCTCCCATAAAATAACTCAAAGAAAGAAGGATCCTAGTTGCATAAAAATACATAAGGTACCTAAACCAAATGATTTATGACTATATTGTAGAAATTGGGAAATAGTCTATCACACATCTCCATTAAATTTATGTTCTACTGATTGAATCATTTTGCCTCGACGAATTCTATCATGTGGAATCCTGAAATATTTGTCATTGTTAGACCTCCATTCATGGCACAAGCTTGCACCATACAAACTGATAACCATACTAGCCTTAGAACCACTGAGAGCTTCACTTCTAAGAGATCCTGATCATCGCGATAAACACCTAGCCATATGATGTAGTTCTTTGTGATTACATATAAATAATTTTTCGCCAACTTTTGTTAGCTTAACCTATTCAACTCATCATTTTTGCATCTCTCTCTTGAACCTGCATAATGCTTCATCCACAGGTGAGTAAAACAAAGATCTCTAAGGGTTCTTCTTTTTTCTTTTTCCTTTTTGTTAAACCTTAAGCTCATAAAAGGAAGTGATATGAACCATCAAATATAAGGAAAAACTTGACCACAAGAAAAGAAACTATTAAATACTAGGCTCAAGGGGTAGCTAAAATCTAGTTCAAGGGGCCAATTAAAAACTAGGCAAGCAGTGGAAGAAACAGAAACTAACGGCAAGGTAATGGTCCTAATAGACAACACATAAACCAAGAAAAACCATGGCTGAAGATTATACTTTTTTGTTGGTAGGTCCATAACTATAAAGCTTCAGGAGTTTATAAAATTATTACATATGCCATGACAGAGTAGAATGTGAACAAACAAGGACTTGTGTATAATTTTCCTTTACTAATACATGAGGCAATTGAAAGGCATACCGCTATTACATGTATGAAGCTGTTTGACGGTATAGATCTATCTTCAATAATGAACTACATGAGAAATGACCCAATTTGGAATAGGATAAAAAGCATGTAAACAAAAATTAATGCACTTCGATTCAAAATAGTGACAAATATGTCAACCACACAAATACAATTTTCAGGTGCACAGGGATCACAATATGCATGGACAAGGTTGTACATGACTGCATTCAAGTGCGCTAGTATGAATTACGTCAACCAAATTATGCACAATAAAAGGAAATTGTTCACTTACCAGTCTGAGTGCAGCTTTTCTCCCGAACTCATCACCATTATCAATCACATCATTAAGTGCATAGGGAAGAACTTTTCGAAATTCGCCAACAAATTCCATACTCTTTCGCCGGCTGTTCTGCAGAATATCATTTGCAAGATACAAAAAGTACAATCGTTGATCTTTCGGAGAAGAATAAAATTGTTGCTCCCACGTCTCAACAACTTGTTTCGCGTTCCTCCTATGGAAGATACACCAATGTGATAGAGCTTCATTGTGTTAAGTATGTCACAAAGGATAAGTGAGAGCACACCCAAGGTCTAAAAGCTCTAACATAAGATGAGTGAATGCTTCCAAAACTACAATAAATATAGCCAAAATATATAAAACATGAAACAAGTGGTATTGAGCACTTGAATTGCAGAAAAACAAAATGACTTCTTTCTTTAAAATAGGAAAGTGTGGTGTTAAGAGAGGCCAATAACCATAAAACTATGTAGGAAATCATAGAGAAAGTTCATATTACGTCTCCTTTAAGGAAACATCATTAAATGTAGTTCCTCAACAATAGGCTTTCGGGAAGGAAGCTAATGAATTCAAACAAGAAAGGATAATCATGTTTCTTAAACATCAATGCATAAAATGGAACCATACAAAATGTGGCGTATTTATGCTAGCATCAGTTTAAGAATTTCAAAAATTCAATTTCCTCTATTAACATTGACCATATTTTTATCTATTTTTGCTTGCATTTAACAATAGTACATTGTTCCAGTGTATTTATTGAATTATCAACTAGTAATCAATGTCTAAAACCTCCGTTATAACTGTATAAGTATCATGTAACCAAACTACCTTCCATCTATATCAACAAGAATATCCTTTTGTATCTTCAATAAAGGCTCCATATTTTCATAAGAATTCATCTTCAAATTTTTATATAACCTTATCCATTTTGCAACTGTACTTGATGGTCATACTCCGAATTATTGAATCCTTACTTCCTAACCATTTGAAAATTTAAAACTCTTCACAATAAGTATCATTTAAGCAAGCTACTTCCCGAGTAAATTCATAAAAAATTCTTTTTGTGCCTTCAATATAGACTCTATATCATCATAAATATTTCTTTTGTATCTTCAATTGTTTGTACCGCCTTACCATCTTTTCACTTGTATTTAACAATAATAAACTGAAGCTATAGAACTCCGAACTAAATCAATATCTAAAAATACCTCCTAACACGTATCACAATCAAGCTACTTGCCGCCTAAATCCACAAGAAAATTTTCTGCTTCTTCAATAACCCCAACTATATTTTAGTTCACCACGAAAGGAACAATTTTATTGTAGGCTATAGCTGCAATTTCGTGATAACAATGTCCAAATCCTCATGAATAAACATCTAACTACACAAATGAATGAGGTCACTACCACCGTAAGGTTCTTCTAAAGCAAAGTGCAAACTCTAAAAAACGGAAGGAATACCAAGATAGTTGTGAACTCGGTGAGAATATGCTCAAAATCATATGAACAAGCTTTAAACTCTTTCCAACACTATAAACACCTCATACAATGTAAATTACTGTTTAGGTATGGATTAATTGAGATGAATGAATGTGCTTTCATCTTCTCATATAGTTTAGTAAACCAACAAAATAAACTAAAGGGCAATACAAACTAAAGGGCTCTTGCCAGGTATAGAAAAGCATCATAATCATCCTGCTAAAAGACATATTCAGCGTTATCAAAGGCTTATGACTCACTGGGCCTCACTCGCCGGGCAGTGTGGGGCGGTGGCGAAGCTCGAAAATGCAAGACATTGCCTCATATTTTTTACTTTTATCATTCCAATTGGGTCTTATACCCGATAATCCATATCCCAAAAAGAAATAAAGTCATTATGCATTTTTGGTAGCCCGATTAAGGACCCTAAATGGTTCTCGTTTCTTCTACCTCTCTCTCACGGTGTGAGCTTTATTTATAAAGTTTGGAGAGTGCGAGCAATTTTCCGTGACTCTTAGGTTGATTTTTGCCGAGCACACGTAGGAAGATATAATATTTCTTCTGCTGTTCTTTTTTCCTCCCGTCCCTTTTTCTGTCGATTTCCGTATATTTTCTTTTCTTGTCATTTCTTCTTTCCATCATGGAATTCTTACATCATTACATGATTGTGAAAGAATTGGATCTTATACAATATACACAACCAAAGGCATAACCAAGTGATATGCTCGATTATACATTCACAAAAAATATGATTGTGGTGTGCGTCTCACTTCCTTGAGAAGTGCACATCGCTTTGCACCTTGCAGATGGTGAACGTAAAGGGAAATTGTGCCCCACAGTGTGCGTTGCGCCTTGATAACAGCAGATTAGCATGATAATGTATTGTGATGACCCTTTAGTACAATGGTCATGATCAAGTAATGTTGACTTCCATACTAACCACCGCAGGACGAGCACATGGCAATGAAAAGTTTGATCTATTTTGGAAAAACGCATTAGACTTCTCTTAGAACCGCTAACATATATTTAAAAGTTATTATATTGCTAAAATAGACAATTATTAGTTATCAAGCTAAATATATTGCTGATAGCAGAAAACTAATGGAGTTCTACCAGGTTCATCTATTGGTTAGACTGTCATGGAATGTGGAGGACTATTACACTTTGCAAATGCATTACATGTAAAAGAGTTTGCAGCCTTCGGTAAAAACTAACAAAGAATCATCGCTAACCAAAAAGAAAAATTCAATGGTAGCAACTCACCAACATGCATCAGGTTGCAAAAGAAACTTCAAGAATATTAGTTATCTCAAAATGGAGTCTAAACAATGTGTCGCATATGCAGATTTATTAAATGTGCCTAGCAACTCTGAAAGCAACATAGGACTCTTTTCCATATTAGCTTATAATGAAATATGAGAAAGGATACTCTCAATGCTCTGCTGCGAACTGTTGAGTTTAGCAAGTTTATCAACCAAAATATGTGCATTGAAAGTCCCATCTTCATTCATTTTCGTTTTTCTTTGGTGTAGAACTCCTACAAACCTGTACTATGTAAACCTACAAAAATTGATAAAAAAGAGAAAAGTTAGAGTGTTCTTGTACTTTAAGAAAGAAGAATACAAGGAAACCTTCAATTGTAAGAATTAACATATGGAAGTCAAGCATGCAACATTCGAGTCATGAACTTTTCGTGAGACATAATCAACATGACTATTCACACCGTCATTTCTTTTGAAAACACATGTGACCTGCAAATAAGTCCCACAATATGAAAGGTTTCATTGAATTAACCAGCTCGAGGACCTCTAGCCCGTGTGTGTACGTGTTTACAAAAGAGGAAAATAAACATTCCACAGAAATGTCATGTCACAGACTGGCAAACATGTATTTTGCACACTTCTGTATGGTGGCAAAAGATGCAAGTCACAGTAGACAGACATGAGCATACGCTACCACCCAATACAAAGTTTTTTTTATATTTGAAAGGTGGTTAAATAATATGGGTTTTCAATAAAGTTGCCAGGGCTAAAAGGTCCAAAAGCTTTCCCACCATTTTACCTTAACATTTTCCAAATCTTTGTATTATAATGAGAATGTACAGTTTTTATAAAATTTTGAGATCCCTAGGCTTTTGAATAAATCATGCAGATGAGCAAAGAACTAGTAATAAGGGTGTGTTACGGTCGTCGTTGCTTGTAGTTAGAGGGCTACAATTGCAAGCCAATTCAATAGCTGGAGTTGATTTCCTTTTGCATCTTGACATATAGTTGAAACACATTTTCAGCACCGAAAGGTGTAGTTGGAGGCTTCGAACTGCACTGAAAATGACGGAGCTCCAATTACAGCTTAAAAATCGTGCTAAAAGAGCCACACTAGCATTTTGGTTTAATGATATTTTTTGGTATCTCTTATTGTAGATATTGATAGAAAGTTAACTAATTAATATTTTAAATAAGGAGAAATTTTTTAAAGACCATTTTAAAAAATAATTATTAGCAAAATCGACCCTTTTATAAAATAATTAGCGAAATCGGCCTCTTTTTGGCCATGTCATTACGGCTAGCCAAAAAGAGGCCGATTTTGCAAAATATAATTTTTAAAATACACGGGATTAGTAGTCCCGTGTATTTAGAGGCCGTTATTTACAGACTAATAGTCTTGTGTATTTTAAAAGAATCAGTTTAACCTGTGATTAGTGACAACTAAATATACACGAGACTAGTAGTCCCGTGTATTTTAAAAATTAAAGTTTACAAAATCAACCTCTTTTTGGCCAACTGTGATGACATGGCCAAAAAGAGGTCCATTTTGCTAATTAAACCTAAATGATGTCAATTTTGCTCATAAAATTTAAAAAAAGGGTCTTTTTAAAAAAAATACTCCTTTAAATAATTATTTGATGTAGTTGGAAAACTAAGTTATCCAGACAACTGACTACCACACTAGGAATTGCATGACACTGAACATATATTACTTTCAATAACAAATAATCAAAGAGACCCTAAAACGCAACATGATACGAGCATTCTTGCTATCATAGCCAATTCAATTGTGATAGTATAATCGATAAATCCACAAAAGGCAACTTCATGCTGATTACCATGCAATCATGTAAGCGTACTGCTACCATTCTTCAAGCCCACAACCATTTTCTTCATTGCCGAAGGTTCCCTACTACTTTCTCTAAGTTACATTAATATACTTTTTTTTTTTTTGGTTTAAAAAGTTTGCGTAGATAAGGAAAGGAATACAACAAAGAATTTGGAGGATAGAATAGACCTACTGTAAGTGATGTTTTTAAGTTTATGAGATTACCTGGTCATCTAAAGCTTGGTCGAGTATTAAAAAAACTACAGTCAAAACAGGAAGACTTGGTCTGGGAAAAGAAGACACAATTACTAAAGCAAGCTGCAGCTTAAGAGAAAATTCTAACATAATGAAGTTCCTTATCACCTAAAAAATTATCATCTTTTCCTTCCCATCCAATAACAAAAAACAAAGTTATAGTCAGAACTTATTTTAACAAAAACATAACAATAAAATCTTATCCGGCAAGGTTTTGTATGGACTTTTATGCCACAACTATTGAATAAGGTGTCCATTTCCAGGATATTCAACTACATTACTTATGCCACTGCCAAATTACTGTGTGCACTATACTTTTCTGCCAGAAAGAATGATTACCATATCCAAGCTGTTGCAAATTCTTCTCTTGCCAAACTGAAGGCCAAATCAAAGGAGAAAGTTAACCAAATAAATTCAAGCACAGTATCAAGAAATGAGACCCAGAGAACTTCAATTTTTCAGATATATTAAGTAAAATTTTAGATAAAATCATATAATGTCACGATTAACCATTCACAAGCTCCTACTATAAATTACAGAAACCCAATGAATCCCAACTCCTCACTAAAATATACGTATCCTTTTCTCTCTTTGTCTGCAGTAAAGGACTGCCATTTACAGTAAAAACTACTAAAACAATTCTCGTTACATTTTCACTAAAAGAAGCAAAGCACAAAATAAAGATGAAATCTTTCCACCTTTTCCCTTCCAGTTACAATCAAAACAAAATTTTACAGCTCCACCAATAACATCATAACTTTACCTCTAAAAAACTAATCTATAGCAAGCAATCAGAAACAAAACTCATCAAATGTCTCTGAGAATTACCTTATGATTGCAATGCAGCTAGACAAGCGGTGAATTCGAAGCGGAGGGCGACGGCGTCGATGCAACGATCCTCCTCCTCCTCCTCCTCCTCTTCCTCCTTAGTCCAGAGAGCAAGAAAGAGTTTAGGGTTTCCCAAATTATTCCCTCACTAAACAAAACAATTTTCGATAGAGCTCTGAATGAATCGATGTTAGAATTTAGGGGGAAAGAATGAGAATCCAGCATTAAATTCGCTCGCTTGTTTTATTTGGAAAGAAATACAGAGGAGAGGGAGGGAGCGCGTGAGGAGAGAGAGAGAGAGAGAAAGGTTTTCGCCCTTTTCTGTTTCGGTTACACTGGAGAACCGGGGTTTAGGGGGTTTTCTATTCCGGGAATGCCCCTCCAAGTTTGGACTTTGCACTGTTACGAGGGGTATTTTGGGAAGGATGTGGGGGCTTGTTGACACGCGGATGATGGGGTCTGACAAGCTGACTCGGACTCAGGTTGGACCTTGGTCATCTTCGGTTTGGACGATGCGGAGATTTTTAAGTTGGTTATTTCGATATTAGCCCCCTACATCTTCAATATTTTGATATTAGCCCCGAAAATGTTTGAAATTGAATCCAGGCCCCCTAAATCTTTAATATTTCATATAGCTCCCTAAATCTTTAAAATTGATCTCAGGCTCCCCAAATCCTATTAGTATGTTGAAATAAGCCCCCTAGTTGAAATCTAGTTAAAATAGAGGAATATTATGTTTAATTAATTAACTTTTTCAACGATTTGCCAGTTATACTCCTCTCACACAAATCCAAACTCATTAACCACTTTAATTTATACTGATTAAGCTTTCCAAATCAGTTTAATAAAACTCTAAATCAAACTCATTTTCACTTCATCTGCTCCAGCGTCTTCTCTAATGTCTTTTCCAACGGGAATCTATCCACTATAAATTTAGGATTATTGCTGAAGAAAGCTATTGGGGATGACGTTGGACAAGATGAAATGGAAAATAGGTTTGGTTTAGGATTTTATTAAATGGATTTGAGGAGCTCAACAGGTATAAGTTAAAGTGATTAATGAGTTTGGGTTTGTGTAAGAGGGGTATAACTAACAAAACACCAAAAAAGTTGAAATAAACAAAATATTCCCCCATTTCAACCAGATTTTAACTATGGGGGGCTTATTTGAACTTACTAACAAGATTTGGGGGGCTTGAGATCACTTTCAAAGCTTTGGGGGGCTAATATCAAAATATTGAAGATTTTGGGGGCCTGAGAGCAATTTTAAAGATTTGGGGGGCTAATACAAAATGTTGCGGATATTGGGGGCTAATATCGAAATAATTCTTTTAAGTTTTGGATCGGTTCGGGTAAGGGTTAGGTGCATATCCACACCCGTTAGTATGGAGCTACAAGTGGGTCAGCACCGGCCTAAACTGAAGCCGGTTCTAAATAATTTCAGATCAACAACTTCACTATGTGGTTTGTGAGTCTGAGGCGCAAACGATTTTGATGAGATTCGGATATCATATTAGTATTTGATTACTAATTATGAATACATATACAAATACGGGTATGTCTAGGTTAGAAAATTCATATTCATATTCGCTAAATTCGAACATGTATATAGATATACATGCAGATATCTGATACAAGACATATATGAGAACCTCAGACAATAAATAAATAAATAAATATATATATATATATAGAGTAGAACTTTGATCCACTTAAGTGGATAAGGAAAGTTGTCCACCCAACTTTTTCTCCATTGGATTTCCCTTGGGATCCATGCAAGATATGAGCTCAATTTTTTATTTGTTCCCACTACAAATCTCAAGAGAAGATGGAGGGTTAAGAAGTTGGGTGGACAACTTTTCTTATCCACTCAAGTGGATCATAGCAAGCCTATATATATATATATATATATATATATATATATATATATATATATATATATATATATATATATATATATATATATTAAAATGCTAAAATGAGATGGTGAGCTCAAATTTTATCGTGAGCTAGCCCAATCGACTACTCGAAATGATGATCGACACCACCAATCGTGATTTACACTCATCATGATCTATATGTAGAAAAATTATATTATTTTGACATTTTTAACCATTGATTTAGCTACATTATAAAGCGGACGGTACATTAAACCTGCGAAAAATTAACATATCAAAGTAGTTTGATTCATACTCTAAAAGGCTCCAAATTATGTGAAAATTTTATCACATATACTTAATGACGTGTTGAACAAGATGTACGATGCGATCATGAATTTGATGAACGGATTAGTCTAGCTCACGATAACATTTGAGCTCACCATCTCACAATAGCATTACTCTATATATATATATATATATATATATATATATATATATATATATATATATATATATATATATATATATATATATATATATATATATATAGAGAGAGAGAGAGAGAGCAAGGCTCTATAAACTTAAGTTGATAGGAATAGTCATCCACCAACTTTTCTATCCATTGATGTTGCCTTGGGATCCGTGAAATCAAGAGATGCACAAATCTCAAAGTGGCTTTATATCTTTCACGGATCCCGAGGCAACATCAATGGATAGAAAAGTTGATGGATGACTATTCCCTATCAACTTAAGTTTATAGAGCCTTGCTCTCTCTCTCTCCTCTTTATATATATATATATAGAGTAGAACTTTGATCCACTTAAGTGGATAGGAAAGTTGTCCACCAACTTTTCTATCCATTGATGTTGCCTTGGGATCCGTGAAAATATAAAGCCCACTTTGAGATTTGTGTCCATCTTAATTTCACGGATCTCAAAGTAAGATCAATGGATATAAAAATGGTGGACACTCCTCCCTATCAACGTAAGTTTATAGAGCCTTGCTCTCTCTCTCTCTCTCTCCTCTTTATATATATATATATATATATATATATATATATATATATATATATATATATATAGAGTAAGGCTCATATAAACTTAAGTTGATAGGAATAGTCATCCACCAACTTTTCTATCCATTAATGTTGCCTTGGGATCCGTGAAAGATATAAAGCCCACCATTGAGATTTTTGCATATCTTGATTTCACGAATCCCAAGGCAAGATCAATGGATATAAAGTTGGTGGACACTCCTCCTATCAACTTAAGTTTATAGGAGCCTTGCTCTATATATATATATATATATATATATATATATATATATATATATATATATATATATATATATATATATATATATATATATATAGAGAGAGAGAGAGAGAGCAAGGCTCTATAAACTTAAGTTGATAGGGAATAGTCATCCACCAACTTTTCTAACCACACATCTTGCTTTGGGATCCGTGAAAGATATAAGGCCACTTTGAGATTTGTGCATCACAAATCTCAAGGCAAGATGAGTGGATAAAAAGTTGGTGCACCACTATTCATTATGAACTTAAGTTCATAGGAGCCTTGCTCTATATATATATATATATATATATATATATATATATATATATATATATATATATATATATATATATATATATATATATATATATATATATATATATATATATATATATATATATATATATATAGAGAGAGAGAGAGAGAGCTCTATGAACTTAAGTTCATAATGAATAGTGGTGCACCAACTTTTCTAACCACACATCTTGCTTTGGGATCCGTGAAAGATATAAGGCCACTTTGAGATTTGTGCATCACAAATCTCAAGGCAAGATGAGTGGATAAAAAGTTGGTGCACCACTATTCATTATGAACTTAAGTTCATAGGAGCCTTGCTCTATATATATATATATATATATATATATATATATATATATATATATATATATATATATATATATATATATATATATATATATATATATATATATATATATATATATATATATATATATAGAGAGAGAGAGAGAGCTCTATGAACTTAAGTTCATAATGAATAGTGGTGCACCAACTTTTTATCCACTCATCTTGCCTTGAGATTTGTGATGCACAAATCTCAAAGTGGCCTTTATATCTTTCACTGATCCCAAAGCAAGATGTGTGGTTAGAAAAGTTGGTGCACCACTATTCATTATGAACTTAAGTTCATAGGAGCCTTGCTCTATATATATATATATATCACATGATATGAGAGCGTTCACTAATATGTTCGTTATATTTAACAATCTAAAATTAGATCTCTTGATCATCAAAATTAATATTAAATCTACTAAGGGTTAAAATTATTTCAAATTGTATGATCAACATATATTCGAATATCAAATATGTATTCTGATATTTTACTACATATCTATACCTATAATCATAGCTCATCTGATATACATTTTAGTAACCATATTCGTATCCTAACAGCTACTTAATACTAATATTTCCTCAAATCTTGATATTTTTTACAACTCTACTTGTCTCCTCTTACACCAATTTACTTAACAAAAGGATCTAGCATTAAAATCTTGTTTGGCTGGGCTTATTTATAGAGGCTTTTAAGTTATATTAGCTCTCATTGCCTTTTGACTTTTAAGCTATCTCAACATTTGATGGATTTTGGATAGGATAATTATTTACTTTGTTAAACCTTAGCTTTCTAGGTAAGCTTAGAATCTAGTTTGGGAAATCTTGTTTTTAAAGGGGTTTTGCATATACACCTCTCAAATCAACAAAATTACCTCGAAATCTTGATATTTGCAAATTTACCCCTCAATTCTTCAAAATTGTAATTTTCTTCTCTCGCTTATTATGTTATGGAAGATACTTGGTATATTCCCTAAAATTCAATAAAATTAAGAAAAGAAATTAATAATGACTAATATATTCTTTCACAGTTAATTAATCATACTTATATTCTCAATTAAAAGATAACTTTGCCTCCTCCACGGTCACTAAAACTATCTACCACGCTGCCTTTCTCCCTAGGGAGTTGTTTGGTTAATTTCCTAGAAATTCCAAAAAAAGGAAATGGGGCAAAGAAACCTCAAAAAAGGATTTCAAATGATTTCTTATAATGATTACCGAAATGGAATTTTTAAAACTAGGATCAAATCAACCCATGGGCCACCTCACCCTCCATTTTGGTTAAGTGGTAATCAATCTAGAAAAAGAAAATTATTATAGGAATGTAATACACTTTTCTAGTTTTTTAAGCAACCAAACATGCCCTTAATTTCTTCTTCTCTTCTCTTATATCTTCTTCCTTTGAAGGAAGTTTTACTCCTCAATTTTCTATAGAATCCATGCTTCTCAAATCTCAATGTGTACAATAGAAGTGGGTGACGCAAGAAAAGAGGTAATGAGTCCAAAAGCTCATTTTTGGTGGGGCTAAAGGGAGCGACCGTTGCTTGCTTACATGCGATCCAATTCCAACCGCATGCTCTTGACCAAGGAGTTTTCAAATGAACCAAAAGCCATTTTTTATGGACATTTTAAATGAGAGGAGAGCAATATCTTTCTCATTGAGGGCGTTGCAGAGCAAAAGGGAATTCCACAGGAGAGAAGCCAAGAACATAGCTGAAATCCTCATGTTTGAGCATAGAAGAAAATGGTGGATCATGAGGACAAAGGAAACGAGTGCAGAGCATTTGGTTAATTGGGGGAGAGATACAAAGGTCAAGCCAGCAATGAAAACTAACACTATTAATTTAGGACCAATGCGATAGAATTAGAGGGTAAATTTACAAATATGTAGATTTGGAGGGTATATTTGCAAATTTAAGGGGTTTATATGCAAAAAACATATTTTTTAAAATGTGAAGCTAGCTTGTTCCTTTATTACCAAACAACTAGATATGAAAAAACTAACTTAAAAGATACTTTGATGAAAAAAGATTTGCCATGTTACGCTAATTTGTGTCCTTAAACTAGCTTTGCTTGTTCAATTTTTTCCTAGTCCATAACTAAATTGATTTAAGTTAAAACTGAATTAGAGAGGAGTTGCAACCTGGCAATAAATTTTAAACATATCAATCTGTTAGTCAGTCGAGCATGTGAGTAAATGCTTTCGGTCCATTTGTTTTGTAAAAATTAGCTTAATTTATTAAAATAAAACATTCTATACACTTTTGATCCTTTATATTTAGAATTCTAGTTGGGATAGATAGATTGATCATATTGATAAGCTTATATCTGTCAATAAATGTTTATCACGTTGTTCGCGATTTTATTATTCTACTAGTACATAGGCACGCATGCTGCATGTGCTTTTATTATAACTAATGATTTTAAAGGGCTATTTGTAATTTAAGATTTTGAATCTACTATTTGTAGATTTGAAATATTCACATATTTATTATTACTTTTAAATTTTTGAGGGTGTTTATTACAAATTTGAAAGTTTTGGTGTTTTTACAAAATCTAAAATTTTAGGGGCAGCTTTGAATTCTGATTATCGGTGTAGGTTTAAAATTTTCAAGCTTTAAATTTTAGGGGCCTCTTGCAATTTATAGATTTTATTTTAGGTTTGAAATTTTCAAGCTTTTTCTATAAGTTTTAAATTTTTGAGGGTGTTTATTACAAATTTAAAAGTTTTGTGGTGTGCTTTTCAAAATTAAAACTTTTATTGGTTTCTCGCTTGAAACTCTAATTTTTTAGAAATTTATAATTTTATGGTTTTTAAAATATTTATAGTTTTAGGGTGTTTTCTGTAAATTCTAAATCTTTGGGGTTATTTGTTTCTCCTTGAATTTCATTGTAATGTTTCAGATATGAAATCTTCAATTTATTTTTAAACTTACTTTTGAGGGTGTTGGAGTAAATTTTAAATTTTGAGGGTGTTTGTTGCAAATTTAAAAGTTTTGGGTGTTTTTACAAAATCTAAAATTTTAGGGGCTGCTTGTAATTTATAGATTTTCAATGTAGGTTTGAAATTTTCAAGCTTTTTCTATAAGTTTTAAATTTTTGAGGGTGTTTATTGCAAATTTGAAAGTTTTGGGTGTTTTTACAAAATCTAAAATTTTAGGGGCCTCTTGCAATTTATAGATTTTCAATGTAGGTTTGAAATTTTCAAGCTTTTTCTATAAGTTTTAAATTTTTGAGGGTGTTTGTTGCAAATTTAAAAGTTTTGGGTGTTTTTACAAAATCTAAAATTTTAGGGGCCTCTTGCAATTTATAGATTTTATTTTAGGTTTGAAATTTTCAAGCTTTAAATTTTAGGGGCCTCTTGCAATTTATAGATTTTCAATGTAGGTTTGAAATTTTCAAGCTTTTTCTATAAGTTTTAAATTTTTGAGGGTGTTTATTGCAAATTTGAAAGTTTTGGGTGTTTTTACAAAATCTAAAATTTTAGGGGCCTCTTGCAATTTATAGATTTTCAATGTAGGTTTGAAATTTTCAAGCTTTTTCTATAAGTTTTAAATTTTTGAGGGTGTTTGTTGCAAATTTAAAAGTTTTGGGTGTTTTTACAAAATCTAAAATTTTAGGGGTTACTTGGAATTTATAGATTATTAGTGTAAGTTTGAAATTTTGAAGCTTTAAATTTTAGGGGCTTCTTGCAATTTATATATTTTCATTGTAGGTTTGAAATTTTAATGATTTTTCTATAAGTTTTAAATTTTGAGCTTGTTTTTGCTAAATTTAAAAGTTTTGTGGTGTGCTTTTCAAAATTAAAACTTTTATTGGTTTCGCTTGAAACTCTAATTTTTTAGAAATTTATAATTTTTATGTTTTTACAAGTATTTACAATTTTAGGATGTTTTCTCAGAATTCTAAATCTTTGGAGTTGTTTGCATCTTCTTGAATTTCATTGTAATGTTTGAATGAAATCTTCAGTTTACTTTTAAACTTAGTTTTGAGGGTGTTGGGATAAATTTTAAGTTTTTGAGGGTGTTACTTGCAAATTTAAAAGTTTTGGGTGTTTTTTGAATATAAAATTTTAGGGGCTGATTGTAATTTATAAATTTTCGTAGATTTGATGCTTGTAATTTATAGATTTTAGTGTAGGTTTGAAATTTTCAAGCTTTTTCGTAAGTTTTAAAATTTTGAGCTTGTTTTTGCTAAATTTGAAAGTTTTGTATTGTTTTTTCAAAGTTAAAACTTTTAGGGGATGTTGATTTTCAGTTTATTGGTTTCTATTTGAAACTCTTATTTTTTATAAATTTATAATTTTATGGTGGCTTTTGCAAGTATTTATAGTTTTAGGGTGTTTTCGTAAATTCTAAATATTTTGGGGTTGTTTGTATCTTCTTGAATTTCATTGTAATGTTTAGATTTGAAATCTTCAGTTTATTTTTAAACTTAGTTTTAGGGTGTTGGGGTAAATTTTGAATTTTTGAGGATGTTTGTTGCAAATTTGAAAGTTTTGGTGTTTTTGTAAAATTTAAAATTTTAGGGGTTACTTGGAATTTATAGATTATTAGTGTAAGTTTGAAATTTTGAAGCTTTAAATTTTAGGGGCTTCTTGCAATTTATATATTTTCATTGTAGGTTTGAAATTTTAATGATTTTTCTATAAGTTTTAAATTTTGAGCTTGTTTTTGCTAAATTTAAAAGTTTTGTGGTGTGTTTTGAAGTTAAAACTTTTATTGGTTTCAGTTTGAAACTCTAATTTTTTAGAAATTTATAATTTTTATGTTTTTTACAAGTATTTACAATTTTAGGATGTTTTCTCAGAATTCTAAATCTTTGGAGTTGTTTGCATCTTCTTGAATTTCATTGTAATGTTTGAATGAAATCTTGAGTTTACTTTTAAACTTAGTTTTGAGGGTGTTGGGATAAATTTTAAGTTTTTGAGGGTGTTACTTGCAAATTTAAAAGTTTTGGGTGTTTTTTGAATATAAAATTTTAGGGGCTGATTGTAATTTATAAATTTTCGTAGATTTGATGCTTGTAATTTATAGATTTTAGTGTAGGTTTGAAATTTTCAAGCATTTTCGTGAGTTTTAAAATTTTGAGCTTGTTTTTGCTAAATTTGAAAGTTTTGTATTGTTTTTTCAAAGTTAAAACTTTTATTGGGATGTTGGTTTTAGGTTTATTGGTTTCTATTTGAAACTCTTATTTTTTATAAATTTATAATTTTATGGTGGCTTTTGCAAGTATTTATAGTTTTAGGGTGTTTTCGTAAATTCTAAATATTTTGGGGTTGTTTGTATCTTCTTGAATTTCATTGTAATGTTTAGATTTGAAATCTTCAGTTTATTTTTAAACTTAGTTTTAGGGTGTTGGGGTAAATTTTGAATTTTTGAGGATGTTTGTTGCAAATTTGAAAGTTTTGGTGTTTTTGTAAAATTTAAAATTTTAGGGGATTGCTTGCAATTTATAGATTTTAGTGTAGGTTTGAAATTTTTAAGCTTTTTGTAAGTATTAAATTTTGAGCTTGTTTTTGCTAAATTTGAAAGTTTTGTATTGTTTTTTCAAAGTTAAAACTTTTAGGGGATGTTTTGTAAATTATAAATTTTTGGGGTTGTTTATATCTCCTTGAATTTATTTTAGATATGAAATCTCCTTGAATTTGATGTTGGTTGTAATTTTAATAAGTTAAAGGTGTTTTCTATAAATGTGTTAATTTAAAGGTGTTTTGTGGCCGGTGAACAATGAGATAGAGATAGAGATATAGAGATATATATAGTAAGTAGGCGTGCGTTGCATGTGTTTGCTTCATATGTGAGTGGAAACTTCGAGGGCAAAGTTGTCCAAGTAAAGTTACGCAAAAAGTACAATAGTTGTGGTAACTATTGATTTTAGGGGCTATATGTAAATATTCACATATATTTCTATAAATTTTGAATTTTTAAGGGTGTTTGTTGCAAATTTAAAACTTTGGGTGTTTTTGCAGAATCTAAAATTTTAGGGGATTGCTTGCAATTTATAGATTTTCAGTGTAGGTTTGAAATTTTCAAGCATTTTCTGTGAGTTTTAAAATTTTGAGCTTGTTTTTGCTAAATTTGAAAAGTTTTGCAGTGTTTTTTCAAAGTTAAAACTTTTATTGGGATGTTGGTTTTCAGTTTATTGGTTTCTATTTGAAACTCTTATTTTTTATAAATTTATAATTTTATGGTGGCTTTGCAAGTATTTATAGTTTTAGGGTGTTTTCTGTATATTCTAAATATGTTGGGGTTGTTTGTATCTTCTTGAATTTCATTGTAATGTTTAGATTTGAAATCTTCAGTTTATTTTTTAAACTTAGTTTTAGGGTGTTGGGGTAAATTTTGAATTTTGAGGATGTTTGTTGCAAATTTGAAAGTTTTGGGTGTTTGTTACGAATCTAAAATTTTAGGGGATTGCTTGCAATTTATAGATTTTCAGTGTAGGTTTGAAATTTTTAAGCTTTTTGTAAGTATTAAATTTTGAGCTTATTTTTCTTAAATTTTAAAAGTTTTGGGTGTTTTTGCAACGTTAAAACTTTTAGGGGATGTTTTGTAAATTATAAATTTTTGGGGTTGTTTATATCTCCTTGAATTTATTTTAGATATGAAATCTCCTTGAATTTGATGTTGGTTGTAATTTTAATAAGTTAAAGGTGTTTTCTATAAATGTGTTAATTTAAAGGTGTTTTGTGGCGGTGAACAATGAGATAGAGATAGAGATATAGAGATATATATAGTAAGTAGGCACGTCGTTGCATGTGTTTGCTTCATATGTGAGTGGAAACTCGGGGCAAAGTTGTCCAAGTAAAGTTACATAAAAAGTACAATAGTTGTGGTAACTATTGATTTTAGGGGCTATATGTAAATATTCACATATATTTCTATAAATTTTGAATTTTTAAGGGTGTTTGTTGCAAATTTAAAACTTTGGGTGTTTTTGCAGAATCTAAAATTTTAGGGGATGCTTGTAATTTATAGATTTTCAATGTAGGTTTGAAATTTTCAAGCTTTTTCTGTAAGTATTAAATTTTGAGCTTATTTTTCTTAAATTTTAAAAGTTTTGGGTGTTTTTGCAACGTTAAAACTTTTAGGGGATGTTGATTTTCAGTTTATTGGTTTCGTTTAAAACTCTTATTTTTTGTAAATTTATAATTTTATGGTGTTTTGTACAAGTATTTATAGTTTTGGGTGTTTTTGTAAATTCTAAATATTTTGGGGTTGTTTGTATCTTCTGAAATTTCATTGTAATGTTTCAGATCTGAAATCTTAAGTTTATTTTTAAACTTAGTTTTGAGGGTGTTGGGATAAATTTTAAGTTTTTGAGGGTGTTTATTGCAAATTTGAAAAGTTTCTCTGATTTTTAGTGGGCTCTTTGTAATTCTAAGATTTTGAATGTACTTTTGAATTTTTGAGGGTGTTTATTACAAATTTAAAAGTTTTGGGTGTTTTTGTAAAATTTAAAATTTTAGGGGTTACTTGGAATTTATAGATTATTAGTGTAAGTTTGAAATTTTGAAGCTTTAAATTTTAGGGGCTTCTTGCAATTTATATATTTTCATTGTAGGTTTGAAATTTTAATGATTTTTCTATAAGTTTTAAAATTTTGAGCTTGTTTTTGCTAAATTTAAAAGTTTTGTGGTGTGTTTTGAAGTTAAAACTTTTATTGGTTTCGTTTAAAACTCTTATTTTTTGTAAATTTATAATTTTATGTTTTTTACAAGTATTTACAATTTTAGGATGTTTTCTCAGAATTCTAAATCTTTGGAGTTGTTTGCATCTTCTTGAATTTCATTGTAATGTTTGAATGAAATCTTCAGTTTACTTTTAAACTTAGTTTTGAGGGTGTTGGGATAAATTTTAAGTTTTTGAGGGTGTTACTTGCAAATTTAAAAGTTTTGGGTGTTTTTCTTTGAATATAAAATTTTAGGGGCTGATTGTAATTTATAAATTTTCAGTAGATTTGATGCTTGTAATTTATAGATTTTAGTGTAGGTTTGAAATTTTCAAGCATTTTCTGTGAGTTTTAAAATTTTGAGCTTGTTTTTGCTAAATTTGAAAAGTTTTGTATTGTTTTTTCAAAGTTAAAACTTTTATTGGGATGTTGGTTTTCAGTTTATTGGTTTCTATTTGAAACTCTTATTTTTTATAAATTTATAATTTTATGGTGGCTTTGCAAGTATTTATAGTTTTAGGGTGTTTTCGTATATTCTAAATATGTTGGGGTTGTTTGTATCTTCTTGAATTTCATTGTAATGTTTAGATTTGAAATCTTCATTTATTTTTAAACTTAGTTTTAGGGTGTTGGGGTAAATTTTGAATTTTGAGGATGTTTGTTGCAAATTTGAAAAGTTTTGGGTGTTTTTCTTTGAATATAAAATTTTAGGGGATTGCTTGCAATTTATAGATTTTCAGTGTAGGTTTGAAATTTTTAAGCTTTTTGTAAGTATTAAATTTTGAGCTTATTTTTCTTAAATTTTAAAAGTTTTGGGTGTTTTTGCAACGTTAAAACTTTTAGGGGATGTTTTGTAAATTATAAATTTTTGGGGTTGTTTATATCTCCTTGAATTTATTTTAGATATGAAATCTCCTTGAATTTGATGTTGGTTGTAATTTTAATAAGTTAAAGGTGTTTTCTATAAATGTGTTAATTTAAAGGTGTTTTGTGGCCGGTGAACAATGAGATAGAGATAGAGATATAGAGATATATATAGTAAGTAGGCACGTCGTTGCATGTGTTTGCTTCATATGTGAGTGGAAACTTCGAGGGCAAAGTTGTCCAAGTAAAGTTACATAAAAAGTACAATAGTTGTGGTAACTATTGATTTTAGGGGCTATATGTAAATATTCACATATATTTCTATAAATTTTGAATTTTTAAGGGTGTTTGTTGCAAATTTAAAACTTTGGGTGTTTTTGCAGAATCTAAAATTTTAGGGGCTGGTTGCAATTTATAGATTTTAGTGTATGTTTTAAAATTTTCAAGCTTTTTCTGTAAGTATTAAATTTTTAGCTTTTTGTTAAATTTTAAAAGTTTTGGGTGTTTTTGCAAAGTTAAAATTTTTGGGGATGTTTTTATAAATTATAATTTTTGGGATTGTTTATATCTCCTTGAATTTGTTTTAGATATGAAATCTTCTTGAATTTGATGTTGGTTGTAATTTTAATAAGTTAAAGGTGTTTTCTATAAATGTGTTAATTTAAAGGTGTTTTCTATAAATGTGTTAATTTAAAGGTGTTTTCTATAAATGTGTTAATTTAAAGGTGTTTTCTATAAATGTGTTAATTTAAAGGTGTTTTCTATAAATGTGTTAATTTAAAGGTGTTTTTGTAAAATTTAAAATTTTAGGGGCCTCTTGCAATTTATATATTTTCATTGTAGGTTTGAAATTTTCAAGCATTTTCTGTGAGTTTTAAAATTTTGAGCTTGTTTTTGCTAAATTTAAAAGTTTTGGTGTTTTTGTAAATTCTAAATCTTTGGAGTTGTTTGCATCTTCTTGAATTTCATTGTAATGTTTCAGATATGAAATCTTCAATTTATTTTTAAACTTACTTTTGAGGGTGTTACTTGCAAATTTAAAACTTTGGGTGTTTTTGTAAATTATAAATTTATAATTTACAAAAACATCCCCTAAAAAGTTTTAACTTTGCAAAACACCCCAAAACTTTAAAATTACAACCAACATCAAATTCAAGGAGATTTCATATCTGAAATAAATTCAAGGAGATATAAACAACCTCAAAAATTTATAATTTACAAAAACATCCCCTAAAAAGTTTTAACTTTGCAAAACACCCCAAAACTTTAAAAATTTAACAAAACAAGCTAAAAAATTTAATACTTACAAAAAGCTTAAAAATTTCAAACCTACACTAAAAATCTATAAATTGTAAGCAGCCCCTAAAATTTTAGATTTTGCAAAACACCCAAAGCTTTCAAATTTGCAACAAACACCCTCAAAAATTTAAAATTTACCCCAACAACTGAAAACTAAGTTTAAAAATAAACTTAAGATTTCAGAACTGAAACATTACAATGAAATTTAAGAAGATACAAACAACCCCAAAAGATTTAGAATTTATAAAAACACCCAAAACTATAAATACTTATAAAAACACCATAAAATTATAAATTTATAAAAAATAAGAGTTTTAAACAAACCAATAAACCGAAAATCAACATCCCCTAAAAAGTTTTAACTTTGCAAAACACCCCAAAACTTTAAAAATTTAACAAAACAAGCTAAAAAATTTAATACTTACAAAAAGCTTAAAAATTTCAAACCTACACTAAAAATCTATAAATTGTAAGCAGCCCCTAAAATTTTAGATTTTGCAAAACACCCAAAGCTTTCAAATTTGCAACAAACACCCTCAAAAATTTAAAATTTTAGGGGATGTTTTGTAAATTATAAATTTATAATTTTATGGTTTTTAAAATATTTATAGTTTTGGGTGTTTTTGCAACGTTAAAACTTTTATTGGTTTCGTTTAAAACTCTTATTTTTTATAAATTTATAATTTACAAAAACATCCCCTAAAAAGTTTTAACTTTGCAAAACACCCAAAGCTTTCAAATTTGCAACAAACACCCTCAAAAATTTAAAATTTTAGGGGCCTCTTGCAATTTATATATTTTCATTGTAGGTTTGAAATTTTCAAGCTTTTTCTATAAGTTTTAAAATTTTGAGGGTGTTACTTGCAAATTTAAAACTTTGGGTGTTTTTGTAAATTATAAATTTATAATTTACAAAAACATCCCCTAAAAAGTTTTAACTTTGCAAAACACCCCAAAACTTTAAAATTACAACCAACATCAAATTCAAGGAGATTTCATATCTGAAATAAATTCAAGGAGATATAAACAACCTCAAAAATTTATAATTTACAAAAACATCCCCTAAAAAGTTTTAACTTTGCAAAACAAAAAGTTTTAACTTTGCAAAACACCCAAAACTTTTAAAAATTTAACAAAACAAGCTAAAAATTTAATACTTACAAAAAGCTTAAAAATTTCAAACCTACACTAAAAATCTATAAATTGTAAGCAGCCCCTAAAATTTTAGATTTTGCAAAACACCCAAAGCTTTCAAATTTGCAACAAACACCCTCAAAAATTTTAAAATTTACTCCCAACAACTGAAAACTAAGTTTAAAAATAAACTTAAGATTTCAGAACTGAAACATTACAATGAAATTTAAGAAGATACAAACAACCCCAAAAGATTTAGAATTTATAAAAACACCCAAAACTATAAATACTTATAAAAACACCATAAAAATTATAAATTTATAAAAATAAGAGTTTTAAACAAACCAATAAACTGAAAATCAACATCCCCCGAAAATTTTACTTTGAGAAAAACAATACAAAATTTTTCAAATTTAGCAAAAATAATCTCAAAATTTTAAAACTTACAGAAAAAGCTTGAAATTTTCAAATTTACACTGAAATCTATAAATTGCAAGCAGCCCCCTAAAATTTCAGATTCTGCAAAAAACACCCAAAGTTTTTAAGTTTGCAACAAACACCCTCAAAAATTCAAAATTTATAGAAATATATGTGAATATTTATAAATAGGCCCCTAAAAATCAATAGTTACCACAACCATTGTACTTTTTTGCGTAACTTTACTTGGACAACTTTGCCCCTGAGTTTCCACTCACATATGAAGCAAACACATGCAATGCACGTGCCTACTTACTATATATATCTCTATATCTCTATTTCTATCTCATCGCTCACCGCCACAAAACACCTTTAAATTAACACATTTATAGAAAACAACTTTAACTTATTAAAATTACAACCAACATCAAATTCAAGGAGATTTCATATCTAAAATAAATTCAAGGAGATATAAACAACCCCAAAAATTTATAATTTACAAAACATCCCCTAAAAAGTTTTAACTTTGCAAAACACCCAAAACTTTTAAAATTTAAGAAAAATAAGCTCAAAATTTAATACTTACAAAAAAGCTTAAAAATTTCAAACCTACACTGAAAATCTATAAATTGCAAGCAGCCCCTAAAATTTTAGATTCTCAGAAAACACCCAAAACTTTTAAATTTGCAACAAACACCCTCAAAAATTCAAAATTTACCCCAACACCCTAAAACTAAGTTTAAAAATAAACTGAAGATTTCAAATCTGAAACATTACAATGAAATTTAAGAAGATACAAATAACCCCAACAGATTTAGAATTTACAAAAACACCCTAAAACTATAAATACTTGTGAAAAACACCATAAAAATTATAAATTTATAAAAATAAGAGTTTCAAACAGAAACCAATAAACTGAAAACCAACATCCCAATAAAAGTTTTAACTTTGAAAAAACACCACAAAACTTTTCAAATTTAGCAAAACAAGCTCAAAATTTTAAAACTTACGTAAAGTGCTTGAAAATTTCAAACCTACACTGAAAATCTATAAATTACAAGCATCAAACCTACAATAAAAATTTATAATTACAAGCAGCCCCTAAAATTTTATATTCTGCAAAAACACCCAAAACTTTTAAATTTGCAACAAACACCCTCAAAACTTAAAATTTATCCCAACACCCTCAAAAACTAAGTTTAAAAATAAACTGAAGATTTTATATCCAAATATTACAATGAAATTCAAGAAGATGCAAACAACCCCTAAAGATTTAGAATTTACGTAAAACATCCTATAACTCAGAACTACTTGTAAAAACATAAAAATTATAAATTTACAAAAATAACAGTTTCAAAGGAAACCAATAAAAGTTTTAACTTCAAAACACACCACAAAACTTTTCAAATTTAGCAAAACAAGCTCAAAATTTTAAAACTTACGTAAAAAGCTTGAAAATTTTCAAATTTACACCGAATCTATAAATTGCAAGCAGCCCCTAAAATTTTAGATTTTGCAAAACACCCAAAGTTTTAAGTTTGCAACAAACACCCTCAAAAATTCAAAATTTATAGAAATATATGTGAATATTTATAAATAGGCCCCTAAAAATCAATAGTTACCACAACCATTGTACTTTTTTATGAACTTTTCTTGGACAACTTTGCCCTCGAAGTTTCCACTCACATATGAAGCAAACACATGCAATGCACGTGCCTACTTACTATATATATATCTCTATATCTCTATTTCTATCTCACTGCTCACCGCCACAAAACACCTTTAAATTAACACATTTATAGAAAACAACTTTAACTTATTAAAAATTACAACCAACATCAAATTCAAGGAGATTTCATATCTAAAATAAATTCAAGGAGATATAAACAACCCCAAAAATTTATAATTTACAAAACATCCCCTAAAAAGTTTTAACTTTGCAAAAACACCCAAAACTTTTAAAATTTAAGAAAAATAAGCTCAAAATTTAATACTTACAAAAAAGCTTAAAAATTTCAAACCTACACTGAAAATCTATAAATTGCAAGCAGCCCCTAAAATTTTAGATTCTCAGAAAACACCCAAAACTTTTCAAATTTGCAACAAACACCCTCAAAAATTCAAAATTTACCCCAACACCCTAAAACTAAGTTTAAAAAATAAACTGAAGATTTCAAATCTGAAACATTACAATGAAATTTAAGAAGATACAAATAACCCCAACAGATTTAGAATTTACAGAAAACACCCTAAAACTATAAATACTTGTGAAAAACACCATAAAAATTATAAATTTATAAAAAAATAAGAGTTTCAAACAGAAACCAATAAACTGAAAACCAACATCCCAATAAAAGTTTTAACTTTGAAAAAACACCACAAAACTTTCAAATTTAGCAAAACAAGCTCAAAATTTTAAAACTTACGTAAAGTGCTTGAAAATTTCAAACCTACACTGAAAATCTATAAATTACAAGCATCAAACCTACAATAAAATTTATAATTACAAGCAGCCCCTAAAATTTTAGATTTTGTAAAAACACCAAACTTTTAAATTTGCAACAAACACCCTCAAAACTTAAAATTTATCCCAACACCCTCAAAAACTAAGTTTTAAAAATAAACTGAAGATTTTATATCCGAAATATTACAATGAAATTCAAGAAGATGCAAACAACCCCTAAAGATTTAGAATTTACGTAAAACACCCTAAAACTATAAATACTTGTGAAAAACACCATAAAAATTATAAATTTACAAAAATAACAGTTTCAAAGGGAAACCAATAAAAGTTTTAACTTTAAAAAGCACACCACAAAACTTTCAAATTTAGCAAAACAAGCTCAAAATTTTAAAACTTACGTAAAAATCATTAAAATTTCAAACCTACAATGAAAATATATAAATTGCAAGAAGCCCCTAAAATTTAAAGCTTCAAAATTTCAAACTTACATTGATAACCTATAAATTCCAAGTAACCCCTAAAATTTTAGATTTTACAAAAACACCCAAAATTTTTAAATTTGTAATAAACACCCTCAAAAATTCAAAAGTACATTCAAAATCTTAGAATTACAAATAGCCCACTAAAAATCAGTAGAAACTTTCAAATTTACAATAAATACCCTCAAAAATTCAAAATTAATAAGAAAATGTCAATATTTACAAATAGTCCCTTAAAATCAATAGTTACCACAACTTCTGTGCTTTTTTTTGCGTAACTTTTCTTGGACAACTTTGCCCCTGAGTTTCCACTCACATATGAAGCAAACACATGCAATGCACGTGCCTACTTACTATATATATCTCTATCTCTATATATCAGATTTATAGAAAACGCCTTTACCTTTTTAAAATTACAACCAACACCCTCAACCAAAATATTTAGATTTTATAAAAAACATCCCCAAAATTAGCTCAATAATTTTATACTTACAGAAAAAGGTTGAAAATTTCAAACCTACACTGATAATCTATAAATTACAAGCAACCCCCTAAAAATTTAGATTCTGTAAAAAACACCCGAAACTTTTAAATTTACAACAAACACCCTCAAAATTTTAAAATTTACTCCAACACCCTCAAAAACTAAGTTTTAAAATAAATTGAAGATTTCATATCTGAAATATTACAATGAAATTCAAGGAGAAACAAATAACCCCAAAGATTTAGAATTTACAGAAAACACCCTAAAACTATAAATACTTTAAAAACCATAAAATTATAAATTTTCAAAAAAATTAGAGTTTCAAATAGAAACCAATAAAAGTTTTAACTTTAAAAAGCACACCACAAAACTTTCAAATTTAGCAAAACAAGCTCAAAATTTTAAAACTTACGTAAAAATCATTAAAATTTCAAACCAAAAATAAAATCTATAAATTGCAAGAGGCCCCTAAAATTTAAAGCTTGAAAATTTTAAACCTACACGAATAATCTGTAAATTCAAAGCGGCCCCCGAAAATTTTAGATTTTGTAAAAACACCGAAACTTTCAAATTTGTAATAAACACCCTAAAAATTTTAAAAGTAATAAAAATATGTGAATATTTCAAATCTACAAATAGTAGATTCAAAATCTTAGAATTACAAATAACCCTCTAAAACCAGTAGTTATAATAAAAGCTACGTACTAGTACAATATTATGATTGTACTAATACTTTAATTTTTAGACTGATACTTATTGATTGTGTTGATGTCATGCAATCGTTTGCATTGATTTACTAACTAGTAGCATAGCACATGTCATTTTTCCTTATTGATTGTGTTGATGTCATGCAATCGTTTGCATTGATTTACTAACTAGTAGCATAGCACATGTCATTTTTCCTTTCTTTCAACTCACTTTCTATATGGGACCCTCTGTAGGATTTTATTCCCTCCATTTTAGACTCACGAAAATACATAGCGTTCGAATTTTTTAGAAGTTTTTCCAAAATCTAGACTAAATTTCAAACTACATATATATTATACATATATATTATATATGGTATATATTTTTATATCTTATAGTATATATTTTTATAATAAAAATACATTGTAGCACGGTGGTTAAAACCTTTTTGAACAAGTCATAGCTCACGGTTTAAATCATTTTTGAACAAGACATAAGTATAGACTTGGACTCGGACTCGGACTTGGGCTTGGGGCTAATCGAGCTGTGGTGCTATGATAGTGCAATGAGTGCTTTGCAGGTGTATTTTTCATTTAGCACCTTGACATCGATGCACAGAAGTGGTGCACCGTTGGCATCAATGTAGGCCGCACCACAGGCTGCTTCGCAGCATATTTTGGGTTAGATACAGTGTAGCTATTGAGCTTCTAACCTGACCAGATTAATTGGTCTGGTGTGACCTTTAGGCTTCTGAACCGATCTGTCTAATGTGCTCACGAAACAGACCAGTTAATAATGTAGTCGGTTGAGTGGGTGTAACTAACCTAACATTTGGGTTGCTCTCATTAATGGGCTAGCAACTCTTGGGTTGGGTCAGTGACCTATATAAGACCCTCCTCTCATGATCAAAGATACGCAAGCATTCTTACCTATCCTCTAGAAATAGTAGTGCTCGTTTGAGTCTAATCTCGTTCCAGACTGAGGAGGTCATAGTCCAAAGTCAGACCAAGGAGGTTGGCTAATGCCTGAACTTGATCAAGATGATCGTGGAGGGTTTGGTTGGTGCACATCAGTACACTCAAAATTAATGTTCTTGGAAGCAATTCGCCTTTAGGATCTTTGCGCCGGAATAGGCTGAATTTTGCTTTAAGTTCAGCGTTTTAAGACGCACAGAGATTCGCATCAGTCTTCTACAGATCTTCTCCGTCTTGTTTTTTCCTTCTGTTTTAACACCGAGGGCTAGTTTTCAGATTTTGGATAGAATAAAAATCAGATTTCGATATGAATTAGCTTTAGATAACTCAGACTCGCTCACACACTTCTTCGCATATAAATATGAAAATAATTTTTTGTATTTATCTTCCTTTTTTGTTGGTTTAAGTTGTGGGCTCCGCCCAAACTAGTGGGATGACCCGCGTTGGGTTCTAGAGAATCCAGCCACCAAGGAAACCTAGTGAGACTAGGTTATGTTCTCCTAATATAGATAGATAAAGGGTTCATAAATATAGACTAATGAGAAAAGTAGTAAAAAAATCCTATGAAAGCCGTCATCTCCTCTTTTGTTCAAGTTCATGTTTTATGCGATAGTCACGGGTTGACATGTAGGGGCTTCTCCCCGGTTGCACGGTGTTGTCACCCTCCGACGTTTGATCAAAATTGGTGTTGTGATCCTATGGCGATCCTTCTGGAAACGATCCGTTCGGTAATATCTAATCTTTATTTATGATTACTAGATGCATGATAGTGTTTCTTTGTTTTCTGCTGTGCATTGTTTATGTAGTAGATCAGTCCTATTGCATGCGTGTAGTTATCCAGAACCTACACTTTTGAATAAAAAAGCGGAAACAATTCATAGTATTTTACTCATAAAAGATAAACCAAACATGTCATATATACATCAAATACATAACTTACGATAAGTGCAAAGGATAAACAAAACAAAAGCTAAAGAGTAAGAATGAACATTTGATATCTGAGGAATTAAAGTTAAAAATGGTACCAAAACCAAGTAAATATGCTTCATCATCATATACATAGGATCATTAGTTCATGATCATGACTTTAAATCTCATAGCATTGCGCCAATTCTACTTACACGGCGAATCATATGCAGATCACTTAACCATTTGGTCAACATTGTTTCCTATCATGCATCTTTCGTGGTAGCTTCAATAAACTTCATATTGTTATTTAAAAAAAAAATTTGATCGAAAAGATTCCTCCTTGGTCATAAGACTTTTGCACTAATTCGGGCGCCGCCTAATTGGGTTAATAAATTTTCATGATATATAAGATTTACAAAGTTAAATTCGGTCGCCTAATATTTACATTTGACCCTTCAATTTCGGATCCAAATCAATTCCACATATAATCAGCCCCCTTCGTCTAGCTATACCCTATCTTTTCCTAGCTCGACTTTTACCCCTATCTTTGAAATTTAGGTACAAAGGATATATAATTATGTTTACCTTTGTATCGTAAACATGAGGAAGACCCACCATTAGTGATCCGGAGGGTTGAGAGGTTCCAATATAACTCATACGGTCTTGAGTTCGATTTCAAGCTAGGTTATTAAAAAAAAAGAAGTAAACATGAGGAAGAAATCTATTAAAAGATAGGCTAAAGAGCCTATATGTTTGATCCCTTTTTTTAAGGAGTTCTCAATTTTGTACATTAAAAAAGGGGAAAGAGGGGGTAGTCAAGTAGAAATTAAAAGTAGAACTATGATAATTTATAGGATAAAATTTTATGGTGTTAGTCAATTAGAACTAAAACTAGAATAAAATTTTAGAGTGTTAGTCAACTAGAACCGTAACAAAACTAGAACTATGATAATTGTGCAAAATTATCCCACTTTTTATTTTTCTATAAAAAAAATGAGAGTTCTAGTCTCTCAAATTATCCCAAGTTTTAGCTTAGAATTAGGTGGTAAAAAACTAGAACTCTCCATTTTATTTTCTTATTTTTTATTTTTTATATTTCTTTTATTTTTCTTTACCTCTTTCCTCCGATGATCATCATCATCATCAAACCATCTTTGTCGGATCGGATCTCGTCTCCTCTTAGTCATCTCTTATATATTTTTTTATCAAATATTATAATAATATAATTAAAATTAAAAGTAAAGAAAGTATAGATCCACAATTTATTTAAAAATAAAATTGAGAGATGATAGAAAGAGGCCTCGGGAGAAAAAAAAGAAGGAAAATATGGAATTTTTAGACTTGAACTATATTAATAACTAAAAATTAAAAGCTACAACATAAATATTATAATAATAATTGACAACGTCTTATAGTATAACCAAAAGTTATTTAATAGTAATTAACATTCTAGTAAACAATTAATCAATAATAGTAAGTTTAAAATACATAAATAGTATTTATATCATCAAAATGCATAAATATATACTTCATGATTATCAAAAGTTATCCCACATCATTTTGTCAAAATATTTCGCTTTACAAAATTATTCCTAATTATCCCACTAAAATATCTCACTAGCAAAAATTATTCCACTTTAACAATTATCCCAATTCGTGAAAATGTCCTAATTGACTTACACCCCTAAGGGAAAAAAATTACACAGTAGACTCTACTAGTCACTATTTCGATTACATAATATATCTTGTTCCTTAAATTATTTATTGATATTTTTATTTTCTCGTAACCATCTTTGGAGATCAGGCTAACAGTTCAACTTCCTAAAAGCAAATGAACGCTACAACCTAAATAGTTTATTTTTTAATACACAACTAGTGTTTTAGCCCGTGCTAAGCACGGTCTTGTCGCAATTCATCTATATTTCATCGCGTTTCAATCACTCTTATCCGAATATAATTTTAAAAATCTGACGACTCAACCCCCTTCGAAACACGTGAACCCCATTCTCACCCACCCCCATTGAGGCTAGATAATATGTACCCGTCTGGAAATAATGATATTAAATAACTTAAATAAAGCTATAATTAAAAATTAAGATTGTTTAAACTAATTTTTCATAATAAATGAATAAAATGAAGATAATCAAAATATCTTAAATGCAACTTGAATGAAATTAAGATACAAGATAGTTTAATGTTCAAAAATATTATTCACAAATGATGCATTACCAAAAATTTCTCAATCAATCAACCAGTCATAAGATATAATAAGCAAAACATTAAGAAAAGCTCTAATAATTTTTAATTATTTTTTCCATAATAATCCTCTTCTAGAAAGTTGAAAGAGCCGGTTCGTTATTCATCTCTGTAAAATATTCGACAAATTTCAAATTTTATAAAAACTGAAATTTGTCAAATTATAATTAAAAATTTTCTTATGGGAAATTTGAGTTTTACGGGAAAAAAGTTAATTTTAAATCCTGTAAATTATAGTGTCATAAAATATTAAATAAATAATAAATAATATGATTTCATTTTCATAATATTATATTAAATAATCAAATCATTAAGAAGATAATAAACATTAAATACATACTTAATTTTGAAAATTAATATATTAATTAGTTAATTATTTAAAAATATTAATTATATTATTTTACTGAATAATAGTTAATTTTTAATCATATTTTCATTATAAAAATATTATGCTTTAAAGACAAATAATGAAAAATAAAAATTTATCGTTTGTGTATATAGATCATGTTGCCGACTAACAATTAATCATATATATAATTTCTACAAAAATATTTAAAAATATTAATGTAATAGAAAATTTTTACTGAATTTTTAAATAAATAATAATATAATTTCAATTTAATAATTATAAATTAAATATGGAAATCTATGTAACATACATTGGTTATTCAGAATACCCTTCATTTGGAATACAAGAAATTTTGAAAATCAAGAAAATCATGATATTTTGCATATAAAAATACACATAATTTAAGAAAATTATACTTAAAATTTAAAATTAAAATTTGGTATAAAAATAAATTTTCGTAACTTTCCTTAAAAATACAAAATTCAAATTAAAATTTGATACTCAGAACTAAATAATTTCAAAAAAAGAAGAAGAATAAAAGTAACTTCTAGAAGTATTTAAAATTAAAAATAGAAATTAAAAATTAATTTAGGTATTCATTAATATTATAATTAATATTTTTAATAATTTCAAATTTTATTTATTCCAAAAATTCAAAATAAGTTGAAAAATGGGAATACGATCTAAATTTGGCAATTTAGTTAAAGTTAGATATTTTTTAATAATTTACTCAAATTATGAATCTATTATATATAAACTTGGTAACATCTATACATTAATTTGAAATTGTTTCAAATTTAGGTATTTTAATTTCATAATTAGTAGTAAATTTGGTATAAAAATAAACTTTCACAATTATCAAAACAAACAAAATCCAAATTAAAATTTGAAATTCCAAGACTAAATAATTTCATAAAAAGAAATTTTCAGAATTATTAAAAACAAAAAAGTAAATTCCAATTAATACCACAAAATTTGAAATTAAAAACTACGAATAAAAATAGTTCTGAAAATTAAATGCATAGTTTATTTTAAGTATTAATATATTCTGTAGTTAATTTTAAAAATATTAATTATATTTTTCTACTGAATAATAGTTAATTTTTAATCATATTTTTATTATTGAAAATATAATGCTTTAAAACAAATAATAAAAATTAAAAATTTTAACCTTTATGTATATAGATCATGTTGCCGACTAACAAATAATAATACATATAAATTTTACAAAAATTTTAAAAATATTAATGTAATATAAAACTTTAGTAAATTAATAAAATAAATAATAATATAATTTTATTTTCATAAATATATATTAAATATGTAAATTTAATTATCCTACGTTGGTTATTCAGAATACCTTTTATTTGGAATTAGTGAAATTTTTGAAAATCAAGAAAATCATGATATTTTGCATATAAATATTATTAAATTTGTTATAAAAATAAATTTTCATAACTATCTATAAAAATACAAAATTAAAATTTAAATTTGAAATGCCAGAACTAACTAATTTTAAAAATAAAAACTATGAACAAAAGTTAATTTTTAGAATTAATTAAAAATACGAAAATAGAAAATTCAAATTAATTTAGGTATTCATTAATCTCACAATTACTACTTTTAAATAATTTGAAAATTTATTTATTTCAAAAATGCTATTAAATTTGAAATAAGTTGAATAAAGGGAATACTATCAAAATATGGTAATTTTAAAATTTCAAATTTTGTTATTTTTAGTTTCATAATTTGTATTAAAATTTGGTATAAATGAATTTTCGAGGCTATCTAAAAATACAAAATTCCAATTTAAATTTGAAATTCAAAACTAAATAATTTCAAAAAAAGAAAATTTCAGAATTATTTAAAAATAGAAAACTACAAATTCAAATTAATACCACAAATTTCGAAATTAAAAACCACGAATAAAAATAAAATTTTAGAACTATTTATAAATAAAAAATAGAAAATTCAAATTAATTTAAGCATTTATTAATCTAGTAATTACTATTTTAAAATAATTTCAAACTTAAATTATTTGCAAAATGCTATTAAATTCAAAATATGTTGAAAAATGGGAATACGATCTAAATTTGGTAATTTAATTAAAGTTAGATATTTTTTATTATTTTTCTTAAATTATGAATCTATTATACATAAATTTGGTAAATTGAATTTGGTAAAATATGTTTGATAATTTGAAATGTTTTCAAATTTTGGTAATTTTAAATTTCGTAATTAGTATTAAAATTTGGAATAAAATGAATTTTCGCAACTATCAAAAAATATAAAATTCAAATTAAAGTTTGGAATTTCCAAGACAAAATAATTTCAAAAAATAAAATTTTAGTATTATTTTAAAAATAAAAATCATAAATACAGATTAATTCCATAAATTTTCAAAATTAAAAAGCATGAATGAAAATTTAAAATTTAAAATTTCAAAACAAAAATTTTTGAAAAAAGTGAAAATTTCAAAACTAAAACAAAAATTCAAATTAATCTACTTAAAATAGGAGCATAATGTAAATTTGGTAACTTAATTAAAGTAAGCTTTTTACATTAATCTACCCAAAATATGAAATTATTATATATAATTTTGGTAACTTGAATTTGATATGATAAATTTGATAATTTGAAATTGATCTAAAAATTTGGTATTATTGAATTAAATTTTACTAAAATTAATTTAATTTTAACCCAATTTGGCATGAAAATAAATTTTCACAACTATCTAAAAAACACAAAATTAAATTTGAAATTCTGAAACTAAATTGTGAAAATAATTTTAATGATCTAATATTAATAACGAAATATAGATGAATTTGGTGAGAAATAATTTTAAAATTATATTAGGGTTTTTAAATATTATAATTCAAAATTTTAATTTTCAGAAATTTTTGAAAATTTAGAAAAGAAAATATGTTTTCAAGAATTTATTATAATTGCTGTAATATTTTTAATCTCTGTAATATTTTTATATCAGATTTGGATCTAGCACCAAATATATTCTTGTTGATTATAAATTGATTATATCTAAATATCTGATTTGAAAAGAAACACCTAAATGGGGGTATATGATTTTATTTGTGATTTCAATTAGTTACTAAAGATATTGTCAAAGATATTCTAATTGATTATAAATTAATTTTTTATATATGATAAATTTACTTTTCTAAATCAATATTTGATTTGAATTAGTTATGAAGATATTGCCAAAGATATTCTATAAATTAAAAATGCCTAAATATACTTTCCAAAATTTATTATATTTGCTGTAATGTTTTTGAAAACTAAAATTTTTTATTTGTAATTTTCAATTGCTGTATAATTTAAAAGCCCGAAAATATATCTTTGAATGATATAAATCAAAATTTTAATTTTAGAAATTTTCAAAAAATTTAAAAATAAAATAAATTTTCAAAAAATTTATTATAATTGCTGTAATATTTTTAAAATTGAAAATATTTTCTTTAAAATATTTTTTAATCACTGTAATAATTTATAATCTGATTTGAATCATGCACCAAAGATATTCTAATTGTTTATAAATTAATTATATCTGAATATCATATTTGAAAAGAAATGCCTAAATAAGAGGATTTGATTTTATTTGTGATTTGAATTAGTTACTAAAGATATTACCAAAAATATTCTAATTGATTATAAATTAATTTTTTCTATATCTGAATATCTGATTATAAATTGATTTTTCTACATCGAATATCTAATTTGAATTAGTTACCAAAGTTATTGCCAAAGATATTCTAAAAATTTGAAAATACCTAAATATATTTAAATTTATAATTGCTGGAATATTTTTAAAATTTCGTAAATATTTTTATTTGTAATTTCTAATCGCTATAATATTTTTAAAAGCCAAAATATATTTAAATTTCTATAATATTTTAAAACCGAATATATATATTGTGAAAATTTTATGATTATTTTAATTAAAAATAGTATAAATATTAAAAGGTAATAAAATTGTATTTTGTAAATTCAAGAAACAATTTTGTAAATTCTATCAAAAATTATGTGGGTTAGAATATAATTTTAGTATTATTGGAAAATTTAAATTTTGAATTAAATTTTTATAATAATTTGAAAAAATATATAATTTTAGTATTATTCAAATTATTTTTAAATCCTACTTTGAATTAAGATAATTGGGAATAATATGCAAACTTTGTGAACATGATCTAAATTAAACGAGTTAAAATATAATTTTTGTATTATTGTAGATTTCAAAATTATGAATTAAATGTTTATAATAATTATAAAATATAATAAGTTTAGTATTATTCAAATTATTTTTAATACTTACCTTGAATTAAAATAATTTGAAATTATTTTGTAAATTATTATTTTAAAAATATGTTTAAATCTTATTATTTGATTGGAATTAAAACTAAAGTTTCCCAAAATTAATATTTTTTAGTAACAATTAAAAATAAAAAGATTCTTCACAAATTAAAATATTAATTAAATTAGACGGTGTAAACGAAATGCCGAAACTATGTTCGCAAGCAACAAAAGCGCCGTGGATTGAAAATTAAGAATCGCCGATTTATTTTCCGCAAGAATATAAAAAATATTATAAATATTAAATTGAAAATAATTATTCAAGAGTTGTAGAATAAGTACCTAAATAATATTTCTCTAATTAATAGTGTCTTTGATCATAGATAAACTATCTGAGACTTATTTGTCAAAATTAAAACTCAAGATCCAAAAATTCAAAAATAATTAAAATCGAAAAAGTATTACACAAATTTAAATAACATAAATATTGCACGGTGCTAGATTAATTACCTGAAGTATTTTTCTGAGATCGAAATAATAATTCAGAGTTTTGTAAAAAAATTGAGATGGGAAAAAGTGATCATAGTTATTTGAAAAAATATGAGACTGGAAAAAAAATACAATTTCGGAATAAATAGTTTTTTTTCGGTTTTTCATGAAAACCGAAAATTATACCTCTAACCTCAAACCACAGGTCCCCATGCCATTGCTGCAGCGACGAATAATTCAAGTTTTTCCGTTTTTAATTTTCAAATTCTGAAAAACTAGAATTTCGTCCTACAGATATTTTTTGGTTTTAAAAACCAAAGTGTATAAATTTTTTCCCATTGATTGATAAGAAACCCTAAATTAGGGATTTGATTGTATTTTTATTTGAATTAGGTACTAAAGATATTGCCAAAGATATTGTAATTGATTATAAATTGATTTTTTCTATATATATATATATATATATATATATATATATATATATATATATATATATATATATATATATATATATATATATATATATATATATATATATATATTTGTATTTAAATTAAAGGTTGAGATGTAATAGCAATTTAAATGGATGGATTAGATGATATGACATGTGTCAAAAAATTTTGAGAAGGAGGAAGATGACGTGTCAGCCTCTGGTGAGTTTTTAAACTTTTTGGTTTTGCTTTAATGTATACCCTAGTAAAAAATTGTCGAATGTAATCAATCATATAAAATAAATCCTAATGAATGGAATTTCAAACTATAGTTAAGTTTGTAGATCGGACTTACTTTATTCGCTAGCGACACACAAATGTTTAGATTTAAATGTCCATGGGTAGAATTTTTTGTAGAGTACACACTGAATTATTCCAAAGTGAAAACAAATTTTCTTGTACGCTTGCAAGAAGAAAAGGACGTGTTAGATAAGACGAGAAAGCTCTACGAATAGAAGAGGAAGAGATTGCCTCCTAGCTATATCTTCTTCTTCTTCTTCTTCTTTTTTTTTTTAAATATTAAATTTATGCAGATTGGTCCTATATCTTGTTATTGGGTTATTTGCATTTTAATACCGAAAAGTGTCAACCTTTTTTAAGTTTGATATACAGAAGTTTTATTTTCACAATTTGAACCCTACATTCTTCAAATTTATGTTAATTTGATAGGTAGAAAACCCCAAGGTCGTAAAATTTGTTCTTATTTTTTCCAAACAAACAAACCGAAAATTGGTCAGAAAATTTGTTTCTCACTCATTCTGTGTTGCTGCTCTTGAACAACATTAACACAACATTTTTTTTTTGCACTTTTGAGTATCGAATTGTCAAAACAGAATTTCAGGTATCGAAATTAAAAAATGGTGAAACTTTGCGGTATTAAAGTGCAAATAGTCATTACATTATTACTTGGCTCTTGTACACACGCATAATACTTTAATTTTTAAGAGCCCAATGCCTGTTTTGCGCAATCAAACTGCAACTAGTTTGAATAGAATGAAGCCTCTTTTAACTAAAGAATATAAGTTTGACCCTTATATAACTCTTATTTTGACACAAGAGTGACTCTTTTGTTTTTTTCCCTCTCTCTTCCCTTATCAGTGAATTGTGTGATTAAATGGGTACATTGGCTCCACATAACTTGCCTAATTACACAAGTTTAGGATTAGAAGTTTTAATTAAAATGGAATGAAATACAAAAGAAATATTGATTCTAGTACAACAAATATTGATAACAACTACAAGATTTGAAAATTTCCATTTTACTCTATTAGGCAAGATTCCCATATAATTCAAATGGTAAATTAGTAAATAGAAAAATTTGGAATGAAATGTCTAAATACGAAAAGCTATGGTAATAAATACGCAAAACAATCAAGACTCACATAGTAACATGCATGTATCACAAATATAATTATTATATAGGAAATAATAAACAAAATAGTCAAATACAGTGGCCGGCTTGATCTTTCCCTATTACCCCAACGCCCAAGCAATAATAGACCATTATTCCCTTTGGCGTTCTCACTCGTTTTCTTCGGCCCATTTTTGTACTGATAGATTTTTGTCCCTTGTTTTCTAAAATTGGATGGTCAAAATCAAATCTTGGGTGGCAATTCCTTGAGCTGAGATCTTTTAGTGAGATGGGTTGTTTCCCTTGTCTTGATTCAGAGGAAGATGGGTCTGAGTTACGAATTAAGAAAGATAGAGATGATGATGATGGTCATGATGATGATGATGATGATGAGAAGAGGATGGAGAAGCCCATGGTTCCTCCTAGGATCCAGAGCTTCTCTTTAAGTGAGTGAATTCTCTCTTAAAAATCTTTCTTTTCTTTTTATTTTATTTAGTTGGGGATCTGTTTTGATACTTGATCTTGATCTGGGGGCTGAAATTTTTACCAAGAGTCACTTGGGTAGTTCTTATTCACTTGTAAGTGGATGAAGCTTACTGAATCTTTGTCCTCTACATTGATATTCTGTTGTGGATCAAGCTCATGGTAGCTTTTGGAAACCCAGATTTACTTGTTAGTGCTTTTTGATGAAAATAATGGAAACATTTACAGAAATAATTAATTCGCAGATTTTAGTGTAATTATAGATTTATGTTTCTATGCAAGGATTTAGAGGAGGAGAAATGAAAATCTTTGTTTAAGCAGTAGATTTGTATGATCTGGATGATGTTTGTAGGGAGTTTTAATGTAAAGCAAAGTTGGGTCTTGTTGGTCTAGTGAATTTGACTTTTAAATACTTCAGCACAGTTGTTCTTCATCAGTGCTTGTCGTCAATCCATTTTTTATTTATTGGCTAGTTACGAGTACGCTTCAAGAATGGAAAGATGAAGAATTCTTAATTTCTACAGTTTGCTTGAGGCCTGGCTCAATGGTGAAAGTGGGGGATTGGGTTATAAAAAGCAAGAGAAAAAGATTGTCTTTTTGAGTTATGTAAACTTTATTCCTGAATGATAGTTTACTCTCTAGAGTTATGTTTCACTTCGAAATCATTGGTAAGGGATAGGCAAGTGCTTCTTCGATCAGGGTTGATACTTGAGTCGACCTCTCATAGTGTCATATGGTTGTGTATATCAGGAGTTCTAGCCATGCTTATATCGTCAGCTAGATGGCATTGGTTCTGAGTCTTAATCTTAGATACCAGAAATTAATAGTGATTTCCTAGTTCAAGTTCATTTTTCCTTCTCCATGTCTAAACTTCTAATTGTTCCTTGGCTTCATGCTGTATTTAGGTATAGGTGCCAAAAGTTTCATCATATGATTCAAATTGCAATTGCTCTTACTTTCAATTCTAATCATTAGAGAAGGAAATTTTTTTTTTGTTGAGAGAATAGGGAAGAAAAATGTTACTGTTTATGTTATTAGAATAGGAGCTGTGTATTTGAGTTTGCTTGTGTTGGGGTACTTCCTAGTGACTGATTGCCAATTTTTGTTTCATACTTTTATAGAACCTTCTGCTTATTGAACAGTGATATATTTTTCTCAGGATCTCGAATTTTTCCTTTAGGGCTGAACTTTTAGAAGTAACGCATTGCTTGTTGTTCTAAATCAAATTTATGTTTCACTTTTATTCATCAAAGAGCAAGGTACTGACTATTTTCTTAAGTTAGATATTCTAATATTGCTTGAATGTAATTGATGCAATAGAAGATCAGATGACTTTGGTAACTTGTGAGTTAAATTGAGTAGGACTGTAGATGCTACAGGTGAATGGATTCTATACTTCAGACGTTTTCATGAAATGTAAGTTTGACGTTTATGGACTCAAATTTTTTTTGATATTTTGACATATATTTCTAAAAATTTTCAATTTGAGATCCTCTAGGATTGAAAATTCGTAATGATCCTTCTTGTAGTAACTTAGTTGCGGATGCGTACTCTTTTTTATCCGAGTTGAAGATATTACATGTGACTCGGTTGAGTTTAAGTTTACATTGTGAGTTTGGTTGACTTGAGGTTTATAAAATTAGTGTCCTATGAAGGTACCAAGTTATCTCTAGATTTTTCTTTGACGATTGGTCTGTTTGTTGGTTGTGGATCTAATTTATTTTTGTTCTTGGTTGAATTGGAATCTTAATTGTCACCTGTGAACCTAGCAGGTATCCCTAACTTAGTTTTGATATTGAGGTGCAATTCCATGTCAATCCAATTGAATTTCTTTCTTTAGTACATCATGGAGTGCATACTTGTCTTGTCAGAGATGGTAGAGATGGTAATACTGATTTTATCAAAGAATATATAAAGAATCCCAAGACCAAAAATAGTATATGCATCATTTTCCATATATAGATATTTTAAATTTGTATGCTTTATGAATCTTTAGGAACTGAGAGTCCCAAGACCAGAAAGAGTCCTCAGTCAAAGAAGGAATCCATGAAGCAAGAGGATGTTCTTGGTATCAATATATCAGCACATACTTTCACTCTGAAGGAACTTGCGGCTGCAACAAAAAACTTCAGACCAGAATGTTTTCTAGGAGAAGGGGGATTTGGGCGGGTATATAAAGGACAGTTACAAAGTACTGGACAGGTAATATGTACCATCTACTATGTGATCTACTGCTAAGTTTCTATGATAATTACAATCACCTTATCTCTTTCATATTCTGGTAATGCTAAGTTTCTACTATGTATGGATGCTTGATCCATTACTGGTGATGGTAGGTTGTGGCTGTAAAACAATTGGATACAAGTGGGCTCCAAGGAACTAGAGAATTTCTCGTGGAGGTTATCATGCTCAGCGTGTTGCACCATCCCAACCTCGTTAATTTAATTGGTTATTGTTATGATGGAGATCAGCGACTTCTTGTGTATGAGTTTATGCCCTTGGGAGCATTGGACGATCATTTACATGGTACAATTTCCACATCTTATGTTTTGATTGACTTTCTTCACTCATTGCAAGAAGCTTAGACCACCTTTTATTTATATATTTTAGAAATTTAACTATAATGTTTGCAAAAATTCTGACCTTTTATTTATATATTTTAGAAATTCAACCTATCTTGGTTGCAAAATTTTAAAAAAGAACATTATTTCCAAGGCTATAAGTTTCTTAGACCATATGACTATGATTCTTTTCTGACCTTCTCTTTCATGTTCTATGTTCAAATATCATACATATATTTTTGTGTAACTTACCAGGATGTCATTATACTATGTTACGAAAAGAGCCAAAGTTGTAGAATCAGATTATGGAGGAATGTTTATGATAACCTATTATCTATTAGAGTAATAGTATATTGAGGAATTTGTTTGTCAACATTGAAAATTTATGTAACTGTATCCTACTTGCTCTGTTACCAAGTCAAGTTTGGGAAGCCAATTTCTTATTCCAGAGAGAGATAGTCAGGTTTTGTGTGATTCCTGTTTGCTCTACTATATGTAAAACCTAACTATCCCTCTCTGGGATTTGAAGTCACTTTTCAGTTTTCCCAAACTTGACATTATCGGCCTGAATCAGAAGAGTAAAAAGATTATTTCTTTTTCAGACCTTCCACCTGAAAAAGAAGCGTTGGACTGGAACACGAGGATGAAGATTGCAGCAGGAGCAGCGAAAGGATTGGAACATCTCCACGACAAAGCCGACCCTCCCGTTATCTACCGGGATTTCAAATCATCCAACATATTGCTGGATGAGGGCTTCCATCCTAAATTATCCGATTTTGGCCTTGCAAAGCTTGGTCCAACCGGTGACAAGTCTCATGTTTCCACACGCGTCATGGGGACCTATGGATATTGTGCTCCAGAGTATGCAATGACCGGCCAGTTGACGAAAAAGTCTGATGTCTATAGCTTTGGTGTTGTTCTCTTGGAGCTTATCACAGGACGGAAAGCCTTTGATAGTACTAAATCACATGGACAGCAGAGTCTTGTTGCGTGGGTAAGATGCCTGTATTCTTTTGCTTCGATTTTGTACAACTTTATTTTTTTTACTTCTTTATTATTTTGAATATTGCACATTTTTTTGTTTTAATTTGCATGCTTAAAGGAGTAATCATATTAGATTCATATTCAAAAAATTATTCATGTATAAAAAAAAAATCAAGTGTTTGAGACTGATTATGCATCAAACAATTGATTAGAGCAGGAGATAGATAACGTGAAGAGTTACGAAGTTGGGACTTGGGCTAGGTAAGAGAAGGGGAATAATTATTCCTTTTTGCAAGAGAGAGGAGTTATGATAAAATAGGTAGATTTGAGTGGCAGTACTGGTTACTTCTAGCCCTAGGTAACTCTATACTTGTCATTACCCTTAATTCTTGGGCATTTTCGATTGTGATAAGACTAAGAGTTAGGAAGATTAACCATAACTTTTCAGCTAGATCAAGTTACTCGACCAAACACAGTCCTTTTAGGTTAAGAGAGTTAGGATACAGGAGTTAATGAGTTTTAAGATATAAAGGTCTTGTTTAGCTGGAATAGTTAAGGTGGAGATGGAATCTCATGTGCTATCAAGATTTGGTTAATTCCATCAAAGCGGTGGAATTGTGACTCCAAGATCTCTCCAAAAAGTATGACTATTTTTGCATAATTATTTCGAAAAAGTCCAGTATCTCGTAAACTGTTTTATAATTTTTGACAAGAGTTAGACCTGAACTCTAATCTAATACTTGTTGCCAAATACAACCAAATAGTTACAAGAGTTTGGAATTAGGTTTTTGTCGATTGTTGGATAAGAGATGAATTGGCAAGAGTTAGAAATTTGGAATGAGAGAATGGAGAGTTTTCCCTCCCTTTTGCAAGTGTTAGGAATTAGGTTCTTGTTAGTTGTTTGGATAAAGCAAGATTTAGAAATTCTGAGTGAGTGAAAGGAAAGGGAGTTTATGTTTTTGGAAGAGTCAGTGACAAGAGACTAGATAAGGAAAATAAGAAAATGACAAATTGGATCTGAAAAGTACTTCACCACTTCAGGAATACAAGAACCACCACCACCTGAGGTATGGAACAAAAGAAAACTTACCACTCCAAGGACTTTATCAAAGAGATACAGTTAAGCAAAGAGATACAGAGGTAAGAAGATAGCAATGAAACCGAAATGCTGAAACTCATTGTTGATTAGAATTTTAGTCCAGGTACTTGAACTCTAACCTGGAATAACCCTCCAATAATAGAAAAAGTCAGAAAATAAATGCTAAGTTCGTCCATATAGAGTGCACTAATTATAAGAGTCTAGAAAGACAAGATATTTAATGTATTTTTCAAAATATGACGAGGCTGTATGCATCTACACACAATTGAGCACTAATTTTACTTGAAAACCTCAAAGTTCACCATCTTCAATGAATAGAAACTCTCATTCTATGTTGCATGGGTACGGGTGTGGGTACCGGTACAGGTACGGGACACGGCAAATTTGTGAAAGGTAATATGGCAACACAGCTATAAAAATATTTATATACATATGTTATATATTGGAATTAATAATTTATATGAGAACAAGGATGATAATTAAAATTCCTATAACAATTTTGTGTTTCTTTTATTATGTGGATTATAAATTGGAAAATCACTAGTTTTTGAACTGACATCCAAATGACCCTTCAAAATCGTAATTCAGAAGTTGAACTATGTCCAACGAGAAGTGGATGTGAAGTGTAGGATACATGTCCAAAAATGTGTGACAAGTGTTTAAATTAAAACATGTATTGTATAATTGAGTACGTGCCCGAATAAATGTATGCATATGTGCAAGGAGTGTCCAAGGAGTTTGGGTTCGGGTACGGGTACATGTCTTGGTATGGGTACGGCTTCAGATTAGAAGTAGCCAGGTGACGTAGCTCCCATTCAATGAATCACCCTAGAGGTCTCCCCTTTCTACCCTCGACTTGCAATAACCCGCCACTTTTGTTTCATATTCTTCCTCATCATAAATCTGATCATACTCAAGTAATTATCCAATAGGTTTTGGACATGGGCAATAACATGTGCTGGACTTTTTGGCTTGTCTTCCTTAGCTTCTGCATTAGTAAGAATTGGACTTGTGATCAAAATAGGTCATTTTGAGTGTTGTTTTGGTGATATCTAAGGTAGCTCAAAACTTCATTAAAGTTGTATCACGGTGTGGTTAGGTTTATAAACAAAGTGTTTTTATAAGAGGGTGTAGCCTAGGTGGTTCTCTGGGAGTTCTTGGGAGTTCCTTGCATGTGGAGGTGTTTAGAGGTTTTCCTGAGAGTTCTTTATGAATTTATTGCGGTTTAGTGTAGTGCATGCGTGCATGCAAAAATTAGTAAAAATCCTTCTTTCGATCTTTCCTGTTTACTCTAGTTTTCTTCTTGTATTGCTTATCATAGCATAATTACAGCTAGGGAACATTGTAGTTGGAAAACCATTCTCTCTCATTTTTGCTATAAAAGCAAGTGACACGCAACACCCGAAAATAGCATTTTATATTTGACTTCATTTGAGTACTTAAATTATGAATAATGAGTTCAACTAAGTTTTTACTTGTTGCAGACTGACATTCTTATCTATCCCTCTTCAGGCACGACCCATGTTCAACGATCGAAAGAAGCTCGCAAAATTAGCTGACCCGAGGCTTGAGGGCCGCTACCCAATGCGCGGGCTTTACCAAGCCCTAGCAATTGCATCCATGTGCATCCAAGAAGATTCCACCGCTCGGCCCCTGATCGGAGATGTTGTGACCGCTCTCTCCTACCTCTCAACCCAAGCCTACGACCCAAGCTCTGCAACTCGCCATCGCTCAAGCAACCAAGAACGAGAAGAAAGGAGAAAGAACGAGAGCGAGGAGCCAGAGAGTTCGGAGAGAGATGAGTCACCGAAGGAAGCAGCTGGGATTACAAACAAGGATCTTGATCGAGAGAGGGCGATTGCAGAAGCTAAGTTATGGGGGGAGAACTTGAGGGAGAAGCGAAGAGCGGCGGAGAGTTCAAATGGGTGAGAGAGTTGAGATGAGAGGATGAGAGTTTGTATATTGAGGGTAAAGGGGTGTAACGTTCATTTACTTTTACTGGTTATCCTTTGTATTTGTTCTTGCCATAGAGTTCAAATGAAAATTTTGTGGGTAAAGAACATACCAGTGTTGTCTTCCTTTTTTTTTCTTTTTTTTCGTTGCATATGGCAGGTACATTATCTGATTCAAAAAAACTGGTGAAAGTCACAATCTTACGGTGATAGAATGCACAGCCTGATATGATCATGGCCATGGACTTTTCAAAACTAGAATCAAGAAGCAACATGGCATTCATCTATGAAAATTAAGTATTGGAGGTTTACAACTTGCAAGTGACCGTCAGTTCATCACACATTCAAGGGTGCAAAGAAAAATTAGCTTGATTAAAGTTTCAGAGCAAGTCATGCGTCTCCGAACAATAGCAGATGACCTTTACCTTCGTATTACTGATCGACAAACACTTCGTATTCCTGAGAGTACTTTACTAACCACAATTAAAAGGTGAAACTTTTACCTCTATTAACTTTCCATCTCATCCATTACCTCCTCATAAGAACTCCTAAACGGCGTTAGTTTATCAACTTCCCTTTCTCTCCCTTACATTATCTCCATCCAAACGGCGCATGACCCATCAAAACTTAACTATATGACCAATCCAAACATAGACTGTGCACGAAAGAACTTCCATCTAAACTAGGGGTGGTAAACAATCGAATCAAATCGAATGCTAAAGTGTTCGTATTTGTATTTGTTTAAAATTATCGAATTCGAACCCGAATTCGAATATCCATAGATGGAGTTTTCTGAATTCAAACTCAATAATCGTTATTTGATAAATATTCATGAATATTTATCAAATACCAAAGAATAATCATTCTGCTAAAGAATTTGATTTTTAATTAGTATTTTAAATTTATAAATGAAAATTATTCCTTTATAATTACGATGTACATATATTTAATTTAAATATTTTATTAAAAGCTAATTTAAGATTATTTAAGTCTCTCAAAATTAGTATATAGAACTTAAGTAGAAATTATAAGTGGGTTGAAAGTATAACATCATGTGTCCAATAATATAAATAATATTTTAAATGAATATTTAATAAGCAAATGAATCAAATATACATATGGTTAAATTCTATTCATTAATAAATTTAAATACTAAAACTTATATATTTAGTGTTAAGTGAACTACCGAATCGAATTTAACCGAATAGTTGCTCGAATAATTAACGAACTATTTGTTAATTATTTGGTTTGTTTCCACCCCCTAAGATTCAAAAGGTCTGCCAATTATTGGGTCGGTTACGTGTTATGTCCAAACATGGAAACAAAGCGCGGCCCAAATATTAGATCATGCCTAAGCCCACCCTATTCGGCCTGTTATAAACCCAATAACGGCCGTCGTCGTGTTTTTCCATCTACGAGCTCAGTTTGTAAAACATAGTGGATGAATGAATAATGCGTCATATCAAGTAAAAAATGGTGAGTTGATACTAGAAAAGTACGCTATTAATGGATTAGGACTCCCTCTCTTTATAGGTGTTGGTGCCTATCATGATATGTGTGCTATGGTTTTATGAGGAAATTCGAAAAGAGCTAAAATTACATTAATTAGTATAGTTTACAAAATAAAAAAAAAACAGATTTCTTAAATTCACCAAAACCAAGTGATCTTGCATAATTATTAATCAGATAGGTTCTGTTCTCTTTATTTCTGGTTTAGTAAGAGTTCATTAAAACATTTATGATCTTGTGTTGAAATATTGGAAGGAGCTAAATGTTGATAGAAATCATAGATGCACTTTTTGTCTGCTATAAATATAAATATTCCAAGTGAATGATGGGCATTCATTATCTCCCAGTCGAATATCTGGATCTAAATTAACTGTATAAGGTGCGTGGACGGTGGCTCTATACGTTACTATCTTCTTTAGAAAAAGAAGATTAAAAGGAAAAGAAAAGAAAAGAAAAGAAAAGAGAGAAACTTGTGGTACTCCCCCACCTGAGCTTGGCACACCACAAAAAACGAACAAGAATATGTCCAAAATTCAATAGTTGTCTGCAGTTCAGCTATTGTCGTTGCTCCTACTTCTGAACTGTATGGGCTCTAGAGGGAGAAATATCAAATAAGGGCTCTAAAGAGAATATCATAAAGACTAATAATACTATTAATTTTGAAGTTGGAACAAAAACATTCAAATAATGATATCCTATCAATAATTTAATTGTTTGTAATGAATTTTTTTTAATTGTATTGGTTCCGTGTGCTAATTATACCGATTTAAAATTCGTAGTAGACACTCATCCGCTTTTTCTTCTTTTTCTCTATATGATTTTTTATAGATAGCTCTCTATATGATTCTTTTCATTAGAAGCCAAATCTCCTTCATAAATAGAATAGAATCGACGAGGGATAATGGATTTCAACCCTCTTCACTGTACAAATAGTGGACAGTTCACTATCTTAATCTCAACCATCTATCTATTATTAAGTGAAAATTTTGAGTTTTTTTTTTAAATCTGAGCACTTACCATTACCCTCATGTACAGTGGACTCATTCTTTTATATTACACTCTACATCATTGCATTCATTAAATAACTAGTATTTTGGCCCGTACCAAGCATGGGCTATCAACTTCTGACCTATTACCGAAAAATTGGTGTATATCACCCGGCTATCTTCCAGTATTTTCTCCCTCATCTAATTATATTATTGACAATGTGTTTGAGGCTCTAGTGGAAGGTAGTTTAAGTATCGGTGGTCGTTTGGTGCCTATGTTCGCTCTTTTTGTAAAGAAGATAGGAAAAGAAAGAGATGGTCGAAAAGAGATCTCCAGTCGCATGCTAATTAATGAAGTGGTTGGTAATATTTAGGCCGATATCGTTACTTTGAAGATTGCCCAACATTGTGGTCTAGTCAGATTTCTTAAGCAATAATTATGAGTGATGGAACTTGTAGTTAATGGTGAACTTGTTACATTTTGTTTCTTACGTGTTTATAGTTTATATTACCTATCGTAGTTTGTAGTGAATAGTGAACTTCTGTTGCTTTGAAGTTAATTAATTTTCTGTCTTCTAGTTTATCTGTTGCAATATTGCGGAAGTTTATTTTGTTGGATTCTTTTATTTCTTATGGATTGCACTCAGTAATTTTTGTTAGAATTTAAACATGATTAATCCAAAGAGATAAACATAATAAGAGAGCGGAAGCAATACCTGAATCCATAGTTAAATCTGAATTAGGTTTTGTTGATCTTCTAATCTTAGGGTTTCTCCTTTATGAATTCTCTTTAGATGGGGTAAAAGAGATGAGAGAGTTCAACCCTAGATTAGGGACCATAACCCCATATATATAGGTGTTGTACTTTTACAATTTGGCCCCTCATCAAATTGCAATTACAACCTGGTATCTACACGTTTAGACCATGATTTAATTAAATACCCATTAACCCAATTGATTGATCACTTTAGTGGGTTAGCCTTAAGTATAGCACTACACATTAATGCAACATATGTGCCCATAAATAGATTTAATTAGATTTAAATCTAACAATCTCCCACTTGGGCACCATATGTTTCCTTAAAATGTGTATAACCTTATGAGCTCAAAAATTGCTATCACTAATAAGGGTATTTCCAAACAATCTCGTCCATCGATTATATCAATATAGGATCAAAGCGGTCTTCGTCACATTTATCGTGACTAAACCCATCAATGGTCACATATATCAATACAGTCAAATGACATAGATCAATCATGGATGTGTAGCATGAAAATTACATGCAATGTGATCTGTGCATGTCTATTTTCAACTGGTCCTACCTTAAACTTTAGTGAGGTCATCCTCAAACATAATGTAGCAGGGTGTTTAATCCGAATACTTTATTCTGATCAGAGAGTAACCAAACATAAATATGTCCAAAATACACATAAGGCAATAAAATCACAAACTCCCACTAAATAAGATATCCTCAAATATTACAACACCCATATGAGCTGTGTGCTCATGAAAGACCTTGGGTGGTAATCCTTTAGTAAGAGGATCAGCTATCATGGAGTTTGTCCCAATATGCTTTATGGATATCTGTCCACTCTGTACCCTTTCTTTCACAACTAGAAACTTAATGTCAATATGTTTTGACTTAGTTGAGCTCCTGTTGTTATTGGAATACATTACTGCTGATTTATTGTTACAAAATAACTTAAGTGGTCTTTCAACATTTTCCAGAATGCGCAGTCCAGTGACAAAATTTCGCAACCATATTCCATGATTGGATGCCTCATAGCAAGCTACAAATTCTGCTGTCATAGTGGAAGAAGCTACAAGTGTCTGTTTGATACTTTTCCAGGATATAGCTCCTCCAGCTAACATATAAATATAGCCTGATGTAGACTTTCTGCTATCTTGGCATCCAGCAAAGTCAGAATCAGAGTACCCAATGACCTCCAACTGTTCTGATTTCCTGTATGTGAGCATATAGTCTTTTATTTTCTGAAGATACCTCATAACCCTTTTGACTGCTATCCAATGATTCATATCAGGGTTGCTTAAATATCTGCCTAACATACCAACAATGTACGCAATATCCGGACGTACACACTGAAGCATACATTAGACTCCCTACGGTGAAGCATAGGGAATCTTCTGCATTTCCTGAATTTCAAGGTTATTTTTAGGGCATTGATTGAGACTGAATTTGTCTCCTTTAGCAACAGGGGTGTCACCTGGTCTGCAATCTTGCATGCCAAACCTTTTGAGTACTTTATCGATATAGCTCTTTTGTGATAATCCAAGTATACCTCGAGAACGATCTCGATGTATCTGGATTCCTAATATAAAAGAGGCGTCGCCAAGATCTTTCATCTCAAAATTCTTTGATAGAAATCTCTTGGTTTCATGCAACATGCCTATATCATTAGTGGCAAGCAATATGTCATCGACATACAGAACCAGAAAAATATACTTACTCCCACTGAACTTTTGATATACACAGTCATCAACAACATTCATCTCAAAACCAAATGAGATAATTATTTGATGAAACTTGTGATACCATTGACGAGGAGCTTGCTTGAGTCCATAAATGGATTTACTTAATTTGCAAGCCATATTCTTTGGGTCACCCGACACAAAGTTTTCTGGTTGCACTATATAAACCATCTCATCAATGTCCCCATTGAGAAATGCAGTCTTAACATCCATTTGATGTAACTCAAGATTTAAATGAGCAACAAGTGCCATGATTGTTCTAAAAGAGTCTTTCGATGAAACTGGAGAGAAAGTTTCTGTGTAATCAATGCCTTCCTTTTGAGTATAGCCTTTAGCTGCAAGACATGCTTTATATCTGTCCACATTTCCTTTTGCATCCCGTTTGGTTTTAAATATCCATTTATAACCAATTGGTTTTGCACCTTCTGGCAGTGGAACAAGTTCCCAAACCTTATTGTCTTGCATAGACTTGTACTCCTCATTCATGGCATCAATCCACTTTTGCGAGTTAGAACTTTTCATGGCCTGAAGGAAGTTGATTGGATCATCTTCCATCATTCCATTATTTTCCTCATATTTTTAGAGAAATACAATATAATCATCCGGAATAGCATTTCTCTTTTCTCTCGTGGATCTTCTTAATGGCACTGGTTCTTGAGGTTGTTGAGTTTGTTCTTCTGGAACAGGGAGTTGTTCAACATTGTCTTCTTGAGATTCCGGATTCATTTCTTGATCAATAACAGGTATAGGTACTTGAATATTGTCGGAAATGACAGTATGGATTGGATTTGAAGCCAATTCCTCCTCAAAAGCAATGTCTCTAACCTTATTTCTCCCTCCAAACTCAACATCCTCAAAGAATGTTGCTATTCCCGTCTCAAAAATAGTCTTGAGTGTGGGATCATAAAATTTGTAGCCCCTAGAACGTTCAGAATACCCAATAAAGTAGCTGCTGACTGTTTTGGAGTCCAACTTCTTTTCATTTGGTCTATAAGGCCTTGCCTCAGCTGGACATCCCCAAATGTGTAAGTGCTTTAAACTGGGCTTTCGTCCAGTCCAAAGCTCATAAGGTGTTTTAGTAACTGCTTTAGTTGGTACTCTGTTTAGAATGTAAGCTGCTGTCTTTAGTGCTTCTCCCCAGAGTGACTCTGGTAAAGAAGAATGAGCAATCATACTTCTTACCATATCCTTAAGAGTCCTGTTTCGTCTTTCAGCTACACCATTTATGCTAGGTGATCCTGGCATGGTGTACTGTGGGACGATACCGCATTCCTCTAGGTATCTAGCTAATGGTCCTGGACGTTGTTCACCTGACCCATCATATCTGCCGTAGTACTCACCACCACGATCAGATCTAACGGTTTTAATCTTTTTATTTAGTTTATTTTCAACTTCAGCTTTAAATGATTTGAACTTGTCCAGAGACTCAGATTTCTCATGAATGAGATATAGGTACCCATAACGTGAGTAATCGTCTATGAATGATATAAAATATTATTGACCATTCCAAGATGATGTAGGGAATAACCCACAAATATCTGTATGTATCAATTCTAAGACATCTGAAGATCTGTTGGCACCTAATCTCTTAACTTTGGTCTGTTTTCCCTTGATACAGTCAATGCATACATCAAAATCTATAAAATCAAGGGTATCCAAAATGCCATCAGACACAAGACGCTCAACTCTTCCTTTTGAGATATGACCCAAGCGCTTATGCCATAATGTTGCTGAATTTTCCTTATTTAATTTACGCTTAGTACCACGTGATTCCACATTCAGGATTTCATTATAAGAAGCAATTGTATCGAGCAAATATAGGTTATCATAAGTACTCAAGAAATCAGTTCCTACAATATTTGAATTTAAAGATAAACTAGCCTGACTATTTCCAAATGAACAATAATAACCTGATTTATCCAATACAGAAATAGAAACCAAATTCCGTCTAAAAGACGGTACTACAAAAGTATCTTTTAAATCCAAATAGGAACCAGTTCCTAATAGTAACCTAAAATGCCCTATTGCTTCCACATCTACCGATTGTCCATCGCCCACAAAGATGTGTCTTTCACCATCACTTGACTTTCGATAGCTCAGGCAACCCTGCATAGAAACACTTATGTGAGTAGTAGCAGCTGAATCTAACCACCAAGTATTTCTGGGTACTGAGACTAAATTAACCTCAGAACAGATCAAAGTAAGGAACATACCCTTCTTGACACGCCAGGCGTGATATTTGGTACAATCCTTCTTTAAGTGTCCGGATTTGTTACAGAAGAAACAACTATTATCATCCTTATGTTGTTTCTTCTGAACTGGACCCTTAGCAGCTTCATTATCATTCTTTCTTTTCTTGCCCTTATCCTTAGAGGCATAAACCAAATGAGCACTTTCAGTCTTATCTTGCTTCAACCTGTCTTCCTCTTGCACACAGTATGAAATGAGCTCATTCAGAGTCCATTTTTCCTTTTGACAGTTATAACTGACCTTAAATTGATTAAATTGTGCAGGAAGAGATAACAGAACCAGATGCACTAGTAACTCATCACATAGATCGAGTTTTAGTGCCTTAAGTTTTGAAGCAATGTGAGACATTTCCATAATGTACTCCTTGATATTTCCTTTGCCCTTATACTTCATTGAAATCAAGCGAGCTAAAAGCGTGCTTGTTTCTACCTTATCGTTTTTAGCAAAACGTTTCTCAATTTCGGTAAGGAAATCTTTGGCTTTAGTAATCCCTTCAGATTCTGTGCCCCTAAAGGCTTCCGGAATGCCGCGCTTGATGATCATTAGACTAATGCGATTTGAACGCTCCCACTTCTCATACTCCTTCTTTGCATCAGGAGTGCTTTCCGCAGTGAGAAGTTGAGGTTGTTCAGTTCTTAATGCAAGGTCTAGATCCATACAGCCAAGAACAATTAAAATGTTCTCTTTCCAAACCTTGAAGTTAGTCCCATTGAGCATGAGAATTGAGTTGATGTTAGCAGAAATTGATCAGCAGATGCATTAGCTGAAATAAATAAAAGATTTCACATTAATAACTGTAGTTAGTAATCAATAAAATTTAAATAATTACAAAATCCCATCTCAAGATATCTGGCACAACATTAATATTAAGTCTTTGGATAGTAATATTAATTGCAAGTGATACCTTGTTGCAATGATCAAACACTGACAATAACGCATGTCAAATAATGAAACTATCTTTGGATTGATTCATTATTCATATGTAAACCTTTATAATTGTCACACATTTATCATCGCAGATGTGTATGCAGTCTACATAAATATTAACCTTCCTTTGGGCCGATTAAATATTTACTCGAAGACATCCATACAACCATCTAATATCCCTCATGATTAATCTACACAAGAGAGGTTACTTTGGCAACATCTTGTTTCAATTGATCATTTAGAATAAAAGACAACCTTAATGCCTTAGTGTCATGTTATTTGAATTAAATAATTGATTCACTACCAACTTAAAATAGATTTCTCCATTTTAATCAACCATAGATAGACCAATAAAGGCCTAAAAGACTTAACGGATTATTTGAGAAATTCAATTAATCCCAAATCTGAATTTCATCTGAATTGAACACGAGGTTCGCGTTGAGAACGAATGCGGAGTTCGTTTTGATAACGAACGCGAGGTTCGTTTGAGTTCAAACGCGAGTTTGACTTGAGTTCGAACGCGAGTTCGACTTGGGGTTCGAACACGAGGTTCGACTTGAGGTTCAAACGCGAGGTTCGACTTGAAGAACGAACGCGAGGTTCGTTTAAAGTTCAAACGCGAGTTTGACTTGAGTTCGAACGCGAGGTTCGACTTGAGGTTCGAACACGAGGTTCGACTTGAGGTTCGAACGCGAGGTTCGACTTGAAGAACGAACGCGAGGTTCGTTTAAAGTTCAAACGCGAGTTTGACTTGAGTTCGAACACGAGGTTCGACTTGAGGTTCAAACACGAGGTTCGACTTGAAGAACGAACGCGAGGTTCGTTTAAAGTTCAAACGCGAGTTTGACTTGAGTTCGAACGCGAGGTTCGACTTGAGGTTCGAACACGAGGTTCGACTTGAGGTTCGAACACGAGGTTCGACTTGAAGAACGAACGCGAGGTTCGTTTGTATCTAAATTGAGCGCGAGGCTCGCTTGAGAACGAACACGAGGTTCGTTTGAATTTTTTTTCACCCCTTAGGGTTTCGAACTGGAGCCGCCGCCAGTTATGGTTCCTGCACCCTAGGGTTTCGAAACCCTAGGGTTTCCTGATTGCAGCCGCCGCTGTCTCCATTGACAGCGGTACCGCTAGCGAGCATCGCCGGCGAGGAGCCGAGGAAACGACGGTGAGACCAACCGGGCAAAAAACAAACCGAAAGAGGAAGAGGAAAAGATCAAAAATTAATCTTTACTGTTCATCCGTGAACAGTTCTCAAACCAACATAGATTAGATCAAAAACCCAACTTTAATCTTAGATCCCTAAGAATTAATCACGAATTTGGCTCTGATACCACTTGTTAGAATTTAAACATGATTAATCCAAAGAGATAAACATAATAAGAGAGCGGAAGCAATACCTGAATCCATAGTTAAATCTGAATTAGGTTTTGTTGATCTTCTAGTCTTAGGGTTTCTCCTTTATGAATTCTCTTTAGATGGGGTAAAAGAGATGAGAGAGTTCAACCCTAGATTAGGGACCATAACCCCATATATATAGGTGTTGTACTTTTACAATTTGGCCCCTCATCAAATTGCAATTACAACCTGGTATCTACACGTTTAGACCATGATTTAATTAAATACCCATTAACCCAATTGATTGATCACTTTAGTGGGTTAGCCTTAAGTATAGCACTACACATTAATGCAACATATGTGCCCATAAATAGATTTAATTACCGAAAAATTGGTGTATATATCACCCGGCTATCTTCCAGTATTTTTCCCCTCATCTAATTATATTATTGACAATGTGTTTGAGGCTCTAGTGGAAGGTAGTTTAAGTATCGGTGGTCGTATGGTGCCTATGTTCGCTCTTTTTGTAAAGAAGATAGGAAAAGAAAAAGATGGTCGGAAAGAGATCTCCAGTCGCATGCTAATTAATGAAGTGGTTGGTAATATTTAGGCCGATATCGTTACTTTGAAGATTGCCCAACATTGTGGTCTAGTCAGATTTCTTAAGCAATAATTATGAGTGATGGAACTTGTAGTTAATGGTGAACTTGTTACATTTTGTTTCTTACGTGTTTATAGTTTATATTACCTATCGTAGTTTGTAGTGAATAGTGAACTTCTGTTGCTTTGAAGTTAATTAATTTTCTGTCTTCTAGTTTATCTGTTGCAATATTGCGGAAGTTTATTTTGTTGGATTCTTTTATTTCTTATGGATTGCACTCAGTAATTTTGGTATTGTTAATTATTATAATTCAGTTTCTTAAAATATTAAATTTCTTATATCAATTGTACTCTGTATATGCATATTTTTAATACAATTCAAAATAAAGTAACAAGGTTATTTGTTTAGATACCTAAATCAATTGCAGATGAGTTCAAGGTGGAAATCTTCCGGTCAATCCTCTTCAGCTGGAAAGGCTAAGGTTATTTATTAATTTTGCTTAATAATTATATAATCTCACCATATTGAACTATATTATTATCATTATTTTCCAGCTACAGTCCTACATTATCTTAGGTGACTCTTCCGATGAAGAGGATCTGGTGTGCAATTTTGTATATGATGATGATGATAATGGTATGAAATTTGAGATTCGTACTCAGGAAACTTTAGAAGCATTAAATTATGGTCGTATAAAGACTGGTGGTGGCAATGGTATTTATATTTCTCCCTTTTGCATTGATATAACGCCTCATTTGATACGCGGGAATGAAGTCAAGTGAGAATGAAATGAAAGTAGGAATAGAATGGAATTGATGTGGGAATAGAATGCTCATCCTCAATTTCATGTTTGGGTGCGATTAGAGAATTAAGTGGGAATATCAATTTCTTGATAACTCATTGGGAATGGCAATTCCCACATTAAGTGGGAATATCAATTTCTTGATAACTCATTGGGGAATAACAATTCTCACATTAAGTGGGAATTGATGGGAATGGAATGCTCATTCCTATTCTCATGTTTGGGTGTGATTAGAGAATTAAGTGGGAATATCTTTAAATAGGGTATATCCGGAATTTATTTTATTATTTTCATTCTCACTTAAGTGAGAATATCAATTCCTTGATAACTCATTGGGAATGGCAATTCCCACATTAAGTGGGAATTGATAAGAAGTGGGAATGTCATTTCTAGCATCTAAAAACACATCAGGTTTGGTAAGCATGAATGAAAAGTTAGAATTGCATTCCATTCCCACTCATTCCCGCGTACCAAACGAGGCGTAAGTGGCAATATCTGTAAGAATGGTATATTCGAAATTTATTTTATTATTTTCATTCTCACTTAAGTGGGAATATCAATTTCTTGATAACTCATTGGGGAATAACAATTCTCACATTAAGTGGGAATTGATGGGAAGTGGGAATGATATTTCTAGTATCTAAAAACACATATTGTTTAATAAGCATCAATTAAAAATTGGAATTGCATTCTATTTCCACTCATTCCCGCGTACTAAACGAAGCGTAAGAGAAAATAGATGGAAGAAATGTAATATTTTGAAGCACGCATGCGGAGTTGCTTCCAATGACTCTCCGCAACAATCAGCAGAGTATCGTGCCGGTCACATTGCTTTGGTCACTTTTCTCACAAAAGACCTGGAAATACTTATGTTTAGTAACTTGATTTAATTATTATTGTTTTGAGAAGTGATGGACTTGTTTGAAGTTATGGTCAGTGTTAATGACTTATTTAGGTAATTAGTTTATTTTATGTCGAGTTTGTACTTTGTTACGTTTGAAAACCTTGCTATATACAGTTTAAGGCTAAATATCATAAAACTCCCCTTAAATTTGGATGATTAATTATTAGAAAATCCCCCTTAACTTTGAATATATCAGAAAACCCCCCTTAACTTTGAGATTTTATCAGAAAACCCCCCTAAAATCTCAAAGTTAAGGGGGGTTTCTGATAAAAAATCTAAAAGTTAGGGGGGGGGGGCGTGGGTTGTGATAATCTCGATACTGAATGGGGTTTCGATATTTTGAAAGTTAAGGGGGGTTTTCCGATAATTGTCCAAAGTTAAGGGGGGTTTTCTGATATTTAGCCTACACTTTAACTTGTTTGTGTTAGTTTGGTATTATTGTGTTCCATTTTTTTGTGCATTTCTGCTCTAATTGGTATATATATTTCTTATTTGTAATATTGGTGTGCAAGTAATATGAGCATCCATTCATTGTTAATTTGTTATGTGCATTTTATTTGTATTTAATCATGTTTTCAGTCAATTTTTGATTGCCTATGCTTATGTTTAGTTGTCATTGTGATTTAATATTCATATGATTGTCACTCCAAACCCAAAACAAAAATTAAACTGCTTTTAACAAAACCAAATTATCTGAATTATTTGTTTGTGGAAAGTAGGCTCAAAATATAGAGATAAAGTAACATAATATAGCAGCAGAAATAGTGCAGACTCAAGCCATAATTTACATACTTAACAATGTTTGTTTAGTGAGCTAGGAAATATGATAAAAGAAGCATCTTAAACTGCTGAAGGCCATGTTTTCAGTCAATTTACATACTTAACTTCGAACTATGTATTTTGAAATATTGCTTCAGGGTACCATTTTCAGGTCAATTGTGGTGGAATATTCTGCTTCGAAGCTCCTTTTGCGCTTCTCTTCCTTTTCAGATCTGCAGTATTATTTTTTATAGGGTTAATTGAGAACACACCCCTCGTAGTATCACTAAGTTGCACTTACTACCCCTGTAGTATTTTTTGTTGCATTTACACCCCTTGGGAACCTAACTCCATCCCAAATTACAAAATTAGCCCCAAGTGAAAGTCCTCCCTTATCCCAAAAATCAAAATTTTTTTACTTTTGCTGTTTATATTTCACCCATTCTCACCTGTTCTCATCCATCTCAAGGATACAAACTCTGGCATCAAAATTGTTCACCGAAGTCAACAATAAGACAAAAGACGACCCTATGGTTTTTGCTACAAATAAAACTAAAAAACCACGAAAAAGCCCCTAAACAAATTCAATTAGCATTTATGTTGCATTACATTAAGAAGCTTGATTCTCCATTTGTTTGCATTTTCTTCTCCAGAAATCAGTTAGAAACATGATTGAGGTTGTTGTAATGATAAACTAGATATCTTCCTTTGGTTTTCACCAATTGATGGGAAGAGTAGGGTATACCTGAAAAAAAGAGAAAAAGAATGAGAGAGACATTAAATTGAGGCCTAATTCTCTAATCTCACTCCCCTGCCCCATTCAAATGAAGCTCAAACAGGCTTCAATGGTGTCTTCCTAAGAGAACAAAGAGCAAAAACGAGAGCAAATGAGTTAGAAAGGTGTCCAACCCATCCAGAGGGCATTTTGGGTATTATAAAATGAAGGCATCTCACATTTAATATGGGTTAGAGGGAGTTTGGTTCCTAGGGGGTGTAAACGCAACAAACAATACTACAGGGGTAGTAAGTGTAACTTAGTGATACTATAGGGGGTGTGTTCGCAATTAACCCTTTTTTATATAGGTCAGCAATTAATTATTTGATATATAATGATGTTTAAGTGCATTATATATATTTGGAAATTGCCAAATGATACCTTCATTAGAACCCGTTTTGCTTCTTGTTACGTGGCCTTCAGTAGTAACTTCATCAAGGTTGTTAATTCTTAATGGAGTCGCTTTGAACACCTTGGGTTGCAGGACTGTACTTGTTAGTGGAGTAATTGGTGGTGGGTCATCAGTAAGATCCATGGTAACTGACTCTTGTGAATCCTTGCATAATCAAATTTGTCATCATTTTTCATTTGTCAAATATTGTATTTTGTTTTGGAAATTTTATATAAGCTTGATATTACTTACTTTGTCTTCATTTACGTTGGTTTCTTCTTTTTCTTCTCCCCCCTGTGCAATCTCGTTAATAATTTTGGTAACCTTAAATCCTTCATTGCCATGAAGGTAATTATACTTTTTTTTTTAGGTAGTACCCAAATGTTCAAATTTCAGATTCCGTCTTTGCACTGGCATCCCGAGTCGGGGTTGAAACCCCTACCTACATCCGTTGTTCGTGCCGTAGAGGGAAATGGTTATTAGCACTGGCCCAAAGGATTTTAGGCAAGGGGACTCGAACACGGGTTTCCCGCCTCGTCCTCCCCCAAAGCACACCCCCCTAACCAGGTGTGCCACCCTTACGGGTTGTAATTATACTTGGTTAGCTTTACTTGTGCTTTAATTTTTTCCCCCTGCCACGCCTTTTAGAATATCAGGGAAAATTTCTTGTCCATTAACCTGTAATATATAGTTAGTAATTGCTTTCTGAACTTGCTGAATTTAATGATGATTGGAAAACGTAGGACTATATGTAAAAGTTTTTTACTTACAATTTGCACATTTTTTATCACTTCATCAACTGGTACTTTGATTAGTTTTTCAGCATCCCTGTTGAAAAGTACAAAAGTCGTTACCCTTGTTTCATCTGGCACCTCCACTGTTACTCTATACATGCGTTTTATATTATTCAATTATTCATTCTTATTAAAGATGAAATTGATTTAAATCTATTTAAAGTTGTTAATATTTCATAGCCTGTTGTTCGCCGGTACTTGCTTATCACACTGTTCGCACCAGAAGATGTCATCAGCATCCAAAGTTTTTTTTCCGCATTCAGTGCATGCACGGTAATGCCATTCTTGATCGGGAGCCACATCAATTATCTCCACAATACATATGAAATGGTATTCCTATAGGTTTTTGAATTAATAAGTAGTTCTGGTCTAGTAATATGTAGAATAGGGATAGGCGTGGGCCGGGCCGGTTCAGGCCCATGACCCGGCCGCCGGGTTCAACACCGGGCTGGGTCTGACCCGGGCCCGCCCGGTTCAACGCCGGGCTTAGTTTGACCCGGGCCCCCCTGGTCAGAGTGGGTCGGGCCTACTTTTCTGATCATGGGTTTGGGATTGGACCGCGAAACCGACCGCCTAGGGACGAGGCGGGTAGGGCCCGATACGACCAGTCGTGAGTCGGTCCGTGGGTTTTTTCAACTTTTTCCTAATTTTTTCATTTCTAATTTCTAAACTATATTAACTTTGTATTCAGATTCATTAAATTATATTTAAATTATTTTTTTCCTATTTCACTCTTTTATATATATATATATATATATATATATATATATATATATATATATATATATATATATATATATATATATATATATATATATATAGTAAAGCTCCTATAAACTTAAGTGGATAGAAGCACTTGTCCACCAAACTTTTTATCCCTTCATTATGTTTTAAGATTTGTGCTACACATCAATGCTATCTTTAAGATTTGTACATTTATTTTTATCACATGCTAGCACAAATCTCAATGCAAAATCAATGGATAAAAAGTTGATGGACAAATGGCTCCTATCCACTTAAGTTTATAAGAGCTTTACTATATATATATATATATATATATATATATATATATATATATATATATATATACACACACACACACACACACGCACACAAAGATAAACATCACACAGAAAAACATCGCAAACACAAAGATATACATGGTTCGGACTTTGAAGGAAGACCTACGTCCACAGGAAGTTAATAACTTTTCTTTAGTTTAAATTTAAATTATAAATACAAGAGGAAACAAGAAAAACAATGTTAATCATTAATGTTCAATGAGCCGAATTCCTCCAAGTTATATTCGTTAAATTCTTCAAGGAAAAGTCTTGTTTACTGTCCTTGTGATCGTTCTTCTGCATCGAACCGGGTCAATGGTGGGCTAGGCTGGGCCCAACCGGGTTAATGGTGGGTCGTGTCAATGGTGGGTCGGACTTATTTCTCGGTCAGTGCGGGGTTGGACCCGGCCCGCGTACTAAGTATATATCCGTCGGGTCGGGGCCACTATGGTAGGGCGATTCCATGGCCATTTGGTAGGTCCGATAGCGGGTCGACCAGCCGCATAACCCTAATGTAGAAATTGTTCAAAATTTCTCAATGTTACCTCAGCTTTTCCTGTATTCTCAACATAAATGATTACTTCTAGAGTTGTTGTTTCAGCCGTGATGTTTTCAGCATTTGGTACTTTAAAATTAGCATCAGATGACACCATTTGCATGTTGCTCTCAGCACCATTTTTCTTGTATAATATCTGAGCACTTACCGTTACCCTCATGTACAATGGACTCATTCTTTATAGTACACTCAACATCATTACATTCATTAAATAATAGACATTTATATAAAAGTAGTAGTGCTCTCAATATTACTTTTCGACAATGGAGAGGATCCATATTCGATGAATACTAATTAAGAATATTGGATTTGGATCTTCTTCACTGTCAAAAAGTAAATGATATATAAATTATTACATCTAACCACAATCACCTGTTATTTATTAGATGGTCTTGTGGACAATTTATCAGAGGCATGATGAGTTATAGATTTAAAATGAATCACAACCGCCTATCAAATAATGGACAAATGTGATTGAAAAATTATGATCTTTCTCCTACTTTTTGCTAGCGGACAATATCTAGCATGTATGATAGTCTAGTAACTAGTTTCAACTACGTTTTACTGTAAGATATGTTAGTTAATATGTGACTAACACATTTAAAAGATATTGCTGTATAATATGTATTATGAATAATTATTTTTTATTTGGTGCATATGTGGATTCAACTCATTGGTCAGCACATAAAGATCTTCCCCATGAAACATAGTTTCTTTTTCATAATACTTAAAATGTAATTACAAACTATTTTTCTTACATTCATTAGCATTGAGTCTTTCTTTTGATTAATTATCGTTCCTTCTCCTCCATGAACTTAATTTCTTATTTTCTTGACAATTATTTCCTAATCATGGGAGCACTTACCTCTAGACTTGCAACCAACCACAATAAGAAAAACATATCAATCACCCAAGCTTGTCACATACGCATAATTAAATAAAATTTTAATAACAACGGAATGACATACATCATAAGCACTAAAAGCCCTTGAGAAATTAACAACAACAACTAGTTTCCCCTTAACACTAGGCTAAATAAAAGCTTAATACAAACCACAAGGAATAAAATTAAGAGACTAAGACTTGAGAGAAGGGGTTCACATTTACACCTCCATCTCTTCTGCCCTTCCCTATTTTAGGCACCTAATTAGTTAATGAAGTACTGATCTTAATTACTTCATTTCTCTTAATGAAGTAGACTAATCATATCTCGATCAAACTTGGCTCATCTCAACTCCATTGTGCTCTTCCTTCACTGTCTTCTTCTCTCCCTTGCCTGCAATCTCTTCGTTCGTGGGCTCCAAATTGACCACAATCTCGTCTAGTTTGGCTGTGGCTGCCATATTTTCAGGTAGCTTGGCTTCTTCTTTGAGAACTTTAACATCCTTGTAGATTATGTACAACACCATTTGAACTACTCCAAAGCAGAATCCCAATATGTTCGGAATCTGTACTAGCCAAAAAACCATACATAAATATGTATAAACTAGCGTTTTGCTTTCAGCTATATACTTTTATCGCGAACAATACAAGTTATTAATGGATATACTGATTTATTACCGCGACGTAGATGTCTTTAATAAGAAAGCCATAGGAGAACCAGACGACAGCGCTTAAGGTGAGGAAGAAGGACAGAGAGAATGGCATGAACTCTACGCTCTTTGTTCTGATGACTAGTTTCTGAAAATTTGAATAATGTTTTAGTTTATGATATATATACATGTAATATTAAGGGATAGAAACACAATGATAAGATTGAATATCTTACGATTATGCTCAGAGGAGCAGCGAAGACACTGACTGCGAAGCCCACGCAGATCCAACCGAGGAGTTTCTGGCGGTTGTGGCCCTTGGCTAGGAGGAGGGTCGATAGAACGATCAAAGAGAATAGTCCCACATTAATGAGCAACATTATCTTTGCTGTGTACACCTACAAAATATCAGATGTATAATTTTCCCATAATTCAGAGTTAACTTCTAGACGGTTGCTAAGAATTACATTCTTTCTCACATTTTAATCGGAATAAATCATAATCATACGAAGAAAACGCGAGAATATGTGCATATATACCTTAGCCTTCCTTGGGGCGTACGTAAGATACATGACGATGTATATGGTCTCAATGAAACATCCGAAAGTGTTGATGGTGATGAGGAGGTACTCATTGGTCTTGATGAATGCATAATAGATCCATAGCATGGCACTGAACAGTGCAACAACGTAAGGCACTGATTGGAACCCTTCGGTTGTTTTCTTCTTGTATATACGGTAGAATGTAGGTCTGCAAATAATTAAGATGAAGTATGTTTATAAGTCTATTTAAGTGATATGTGTAAGACTAAAAAAAATGGAGAAAAAATGAAGTGAAATTTAGTAGTAGTGTCTTACATGGGAGAAAGGTACACCATGAATGATATCAAGTTGCCTACAAAACATGCATGACCAAGTTAGAAAGCTTATATAGATTAAAGGATTAAAGATGAGGAAGAAAGGAGCATATGCTTTAAGTCAGCATATATATTCATATAAACTTGCAAAAGGATAAGTAGCATATGTTTCATTATCATGAATTAAAAAATTCAAGCTAGAAAGAAAGAGAGATTTTATATATTGGGACCGTGTTAGCAAATAGTATATTAAAGATCAACTCCATCATAAACTTTTGAAGAAAGAGCTAGCTGAGTGGAAAGGTGCTTAAGATTGAGTACCAAGGGCTAGGGGGAGATTTCGCCATGATTAGTATTTTTTTTTTTTTTTGTGTGACAATAGAAGGCCATAATTATACAGTATCTCCATCGGGTAACACTTATTCACATTTGATACTTTAAAACTACAAGAAAGCTGCATGTACTAACAAGACAAGAATCTCCTGGACATGCCTAAATTATTCAGTTGTATTAAAAATAAAAAAAGATTGTAGGTAAAAGCTAATTTTATAAATGAGTTACTAAGAGATAGATAAGACTCATCGGGTATTTGTATCAGAATAAGTGGACCTTATCATTTCAATTCTTTTATGGTTAATCAGGACAAAAGCGTTGTCGGCTTGTACACAATATCTCCAAATAAAAAGAAAAAATGGGAAGTGAAATATAAAGAAAATCTTAATTTAGGAAAAAGACTGTCTTACACATATTAATATGAAAGTAACAAAAGAGAATACAAGTGAGAAAATATTGTAAATAACAGTAAAAGTATATATATATATATATATATATATATATATATATATATATATATATATATATATATATATATATATATATATATAAAGATTAACTCCCCATATATATAATGCGCGCATGATTATTCAAGTTAATAATTAATTACCTAGGAGGCCAAAGGCAAAAGCCCAAGGGTGGTCCAAGGATAGTCCTGCCATTTCTTTACAATTGCACCACAAGGAATATGTTAAGGAGGAAAAAGAAGAGATCAAATCAAGAAGAAGTTAAGCTAAAAGGCTTTTCTTTGCTTCTTCTCTCTCTTTCGAGAAGAAAGAAAGAAACAAGAACCCAAGCCTTTGCTCCTCCTTAACTCTCAAGTTTCAAAAACTTTGATTGCATGATCCCTGGCCTTGGGGATGAGCCCTCTTTTATAGTGAAGGAAATAGAGGTGAGAGAGAGAGAGAGAGAGAGAGAGAGAGAGAGAGAGAGAGAGAGAGAGAGAGAGAGAGAGAGTGGGGAAGCAAGTGGATATTGGCTGGATGACTCCACCACCCAACTACAATTAGAATGCAAAAATGAAACAAACATGATGATAAAATTGGAACTAATGTGGAGAATTAGTGCTTGCTTTGCTAAAAAAGAGCGTTTAGGATTATGTGGGGGGATTATAGTGATGATTAATATAATTATTTTCGGTAACTATGACAAATTAAGGGGTTTCTTTCACGTGACCAACACAACGCGCACACACATAGCTCCTACGTACCCTTTTTCGCCGTTTCTCCTACTAATCTAAGTCAGCTAGCCACCCAAAAATAAAAAATAAAAATAAAACTCTCCCTTGTACGCTCGAAACCCCTTAACCACCCACCCATGACTTTCGTCCACCTTTCTCATAATTTACCTTATTAAATTTCCTCAAGGAACTCAACCCCAAAATGAATACGCATACAGAAAATTAAACTATTAAGCTTGTTAATTAATTATTCCATATTAAGCTTGTTAATTAATTATTCCACTTTTAGTGGGTCCACCTTGCCAAGTCAGATTTTCCACTTGTATTATATATACAAGATGAAAAATGTATTTTACATAGAAAAGATATATAGATAGTATCCTTGTAGGATCCTTGCACGGGGTGTAAAAGTTTAATTAGTTTGTATAAAGTATTAGGACATCTTACATTTATATTCCGTTAAATGTGCGAGTTTGGTTTAGTAAAACCGTTGGATCAAATTTTCGTTTCATATTTCAAAAGTGATTAGATGAATATATATTTAAATATGTTTGGGCTCAATGCTCAAATATGGCCCATCTTTTTGAGTCAATTGAGTTAATTAAAGTAGATTAGCTTGTGATTTTTCATGAAAACTACCTTTAAAGTAGGCTAAAACGGATAGAAGCTACATTTCAAGTTTTTTTTAATTATATAGAAACCACCTTATTGTAGGCATAAAAAATTGCTTATCAGTACCCGATCAAAACTCGTGACGGTGGGTTGACAACCGACGATCCATTCAACAAACCGACGTCGCCAAAGCGCATCCGCGCAAAGCAGCGTGAAGCGGTCGGCGAGCACATGAAGTAAGTCGGCAAGGCGTGCGAGCCAATGAAGCGGCGTCGCGAGTTGGCTAAACTCAAGCATTGACGAGACGGAATCAACCGTACTTAGTCCGTCGATGCAAACGAGCCGTTTGAGCTCTGAAAGTTGATCGGACACGGACTCAAACCCAACGGCGACATCACCGGAGCAAAACTAAGCCCGGAAGACCGAAAGAATCGACGGAGAAACGGCGAAACAGCGGAAAAAAGCGACGCGAGGCGACACCTCGGCCAAATGGCCAAGGTGGCTCGGCCACTGGTAGAGGCACCTCGACCAACAGCGAGGTGCCTCGACCAAGTGGCCGAGGTGCCTCGACCAAGTGGCAGGAGGCTCGACCACTTTGGTAGAGCCTCCTCGACCATGGCCGAGGTGCCTCGACCAAGTGGCGAGGTGGCTCGGCCACCATGGCCGAGCCACCTCGCCAACCTGGCCGAGGTGGCTCGGCCAAGTGGCCGAGCCACTTGGTCGAAGACACATCCCCTCTTTTTGTATAAATGGGGGTCTTGAAGGCTGGAGTGGGGTGGATTTTGGCCGATCCGAGAGGATTTTGGGGATTTGGAAGAGCTCGGACTTCAAGAATTCTTGCGAGATCTACAGTGTCGGTATACGGTTCGAGCACCGGCGAGCTCAAGTCGATCGGCGTCGGATCTATAAGCAAAAGGTAACCGAATTCGGGTCGAACTACAGATACCCTCTAGATTAAGCTTCGTCTTAATCTCAGGGATAGCGCTGTGATTTCTCCTAGTAGATCTCACCCGCTCAGGCGATCCTCTCCTTCGTGAGTGTGATCCCCTCGGTAACCGTTTCCTTCGTGAAGCGAGCCCTTTACATCTGTAGTTCGAACCGGGTCTCTACCTGGATCGGAATTGCGCGGTGGTCCACGGACACAAAAAGTCCCCGGCACAGGCAAAGAACCCACGTAGCGAGGACCTCGACATAACAGAGATCCTCGTGTTTGTTTAGGAAGAAGTCGCAATCTTTTTGATTTTCATTATGCGCCTTAAAATAAAGGCGATTTCTTTTGAATTTTGTTGTAGGCAAAAGAAGGCGTAAACAAATTCAAATCAATGACAATCATCCCGACTTTTACCGCGAACAAGGCGACCACGATGGGAGCCACCGCCTCAGATCGGAGGTCGTCGTGCATGACCAGCGGATCCCTATCCCGGTGGAAGAAGAGGTCGAGTTCGAGTTCGACCAGGAGAAGTTCGAGGAGTACCTATCTTCACCCTCCTCCAGATCCAGTTCCCCCCGCCGCTCCAAGAAGGTCTCCGCTGCAAGGAGAACCCGATGGGCCTCGAATTAGAGCCCGGGGCCGAGTCCAACCCGCTGCCGCGGTGGCGAAAATCCCGCCGGCCCGAAGTCGGATGGTGCCGAGATGAGCGCCGATGATCGCGGCTCTCCAGCGAGCCCGCCAAAGGCGACGACAAAGCATGGCGCGCAAACTTGCCAAGGCCATGCAATCCATGGATGGGGTCCGCTACGAAGCGGATCTAAGATCCAGACTTACGCAGAGGCTTCAAGTGATCGACGGTCTATCCAAGCCGTCAACCGACGAGTGGGTCCGTGTCAAACGGAACCGCTCCACACTTCAGGAGCGCATCCGGAAGCGCCGCGCACTCCTTGCGCAAGCACGAGCTTTGGTGCAACAGGCTCGTGAGTTAAAGAAGGAAGTGGCAAAGAAGCCACCAACGTACCGCCAGGTTTGGAGGCCCAAGTCTAATGGTGCCCCAACCTCAGTCGCCCACACTCCCGTCTCGGCGCTTAAGCCGAAGGATACAGGCGTTGCAAATCCAACGCCAAAGTCCAAGACTGACGACGCCAAAGACAAAGCGTGCGCATGCGAATCGATGGTGAAGCCAACTCCCGTCACCACCACCAAACCGACTATCAAGGATCGTCTCGGTCCTCGAAGAGAATCACGGGTCACTCCTCATGCAGGAGGTCGCACCCGTTCTAACAAGGACAAGAAGATTCCTGCAGCCTCTCCTATCGGATTGAAAATCGAGGTCCGAGAGTCCGCCGAGACTTCGCGCCCACATCGGCGAAAGTCTGGCGAGTCACTTCGGAAGTTTCGATGGATTGACCTATCCTCGGAAGGAGGCGTTTTCATCGGCGATGAGGGCGTTATACCCGAAAGATCACGCCGACATACGGCAGTTGCTCCGGTACACACACCGATGGTACGTACTACCGTGCAAAGTGCGAGAAAATCTCGAAGGATTCCCCAAATTGGCCAGATCGTGCTTGTGCTCAAGCTCATTAAAGCGATGCTCTCGGTGCAATTGCCATCAAGCTCGAAGGGTGTCGGTCTTCCGAGACTCACCACGGAGATGCCGAGACCTAGGTCAAGGCGATTCATAAAAGGATGATCTCAGAGAGGGTGAGTTGCCGAGGTCACTAATAATATGACCCGACAAAGAACCATCGTCACGGGCTATTCAGCGCATCATAGCGGCTAACTTCGTTTGCGGTCGGGACTATCGGCGGTCGGTCGATAAACTTCGAAGGGGATACCGCGGAGGATGATCGTCGGATATTGGCTCCATCGCATCGATCATCTTGTATCTAGCGAAGAACCCCCACTAAGGATGAGGTAGTCGAGTTAATATGGGTGATGAAGAGCATCCCAAACTCATAAACATCAGCAATACTCTCCCTTGGAAGAAAGGAAGAGTTGATTGCCCTAATCGAGGAGTATATCGATGTATTAGCACGGAGTTACGAGGACATGCGGGACTTCGACCCTAATGTGGCAACACATCGCCTCAACATCAAGGCGGATGTCAAACTGTCAAGCAACGGCAAAGGCGGTTTAGATCCACAAATATTGGAGGCAATTGTTGGCGAAGTGAAGAAACTCATAGAATCGGATTCGCCGAGGAAATTCAACATCCGGATTGGGTGGCTAATATAGTCCCTGGCCATGAAGAAGAATGGTTCGATTAGGATGCGTAGCCGACTCTGAGACCTAAACGCCGCTTGCCCAAAGGATGATTTCCCTCGCCAATCACCGACGCCATAGTTGACAATACATGTGGATTGAGAGGATGTCCTTTATGGATGGCTTTTCGGTATAATCGATCAAGATGTACCCCGATGGCGTAAACACAGCGTTGAGCAGCCCATCGGCATATATTGCTACGGTCATGCCGTTCGGCCTCAAAATGCCTACAAGAACATACCGAGAGCAATGGCGGAAATTTTCGGGACCATCTCGGGAAAAGCGTCGAATGCTACGTCGGCGACTTGGTGCGTGAAAAGCCGTGACAAAGGAGATCACATCAAAGATCTTAGAACGGTATTCGAACTCATGCGAACTCATCGACTAAAGATGAATCCCGCCAAGTCCTTCCTTGGGATGTCGATGGCAAGTTCCTTGGCCGTCGTCACCAACAAAGGAATCCACGTCGATCGACAAAGTGAAGGCGATTCAAGAGTTGCAACCTCAGAAATCGAGAGAACTTCGGGGGTTACAAGGGCGATTGGCGTACATCCGGCGGTTTATATCGAACCTATCAGGAAGTGCCAACCGTTCTCTAAGTTGAACAAGAAGGCGTGTCATATATTTGGGGCGGCCTTTGCCGAAGGCATTGAAGAGATCAAGTCGTATCTCGCTAAACCTCTGTTCTTGTTGCACGCGTCGGAAAACCATTTTTGATCTACGCCAAGGCAACGGATCACTCGTTAAGCGCTTTACTCGCGCAAGGCGGCGGCGGCGGTCCGCGAGCGAGCGATGTATTACAGGCGAACATTAGTGGTGAGTCTCGATACCCAATGGTCGAAGCGGTGCCTTGCATTAGTGTTCGCGATTGAAAATCGCGGCACTATTTAGTCGGACGGGCGATTTATGTTATCTCTAACGTAAATCCGATCCGGATATTTATGACCCGTAGGCCTCGATGAGTTGGCGTTTAGCGAAATGGGCCTTGCTCTTGTCTCAATATGACTTGTATTTCAAACAACGTAAGTCACCAAAGGACAAGCTATTTGTGATCTCTTGGTCGCCACCGACAACGGATGCGCTTGAGCTATATGATGATCTTCGGATGAAGTTGAAGTCAACACTCGTCGCACCAACAAATATGGCGATTGTATTTTGATGGAGCTTCTCGGGCCACCAATGTGGCGAGTACCCCGGATGTTCTAAAATCTCCACTGAGTCGGAGTTGTCTTGATTTCCGGGAATCATGTCATGCCCGTGCTTATTCACTCAGAACCTGTTCCAATAGCGTAGCGAATACAACGCTACTTATCGGACTTAGCTTCGCCAAGGAGCCGGGGTCAATATCTCAAGCATACGGCGATTCGCAATTGATAGTTAAGCGGGTTAGTGGTGACTCTGAAGTCGAGAATCGGATCTAATCCCCTACCATCGGATAGGCTGTTGAAATAGCGGACTCATTGAAGAGTTTTCATCGAATATATCCCGCTCCAAAACGCTTACGCGGATGCGCTGGCGGCATTAGCTGTGTCGTTAGCACAACCTTAGAGACCGAGCAACTAGTCACGGTCGGGACTCACCAACTCTTCGTACCATTATACGATGAGGCACAAGAAGATAAGGGGTAGTTACCAAAGAAGTGTATACAACCCAAACCAAGTTGGAGCCCCGAGATTGGCTTTCCTATCATCGATTCGTCTTACATGGTATTCTACCGGAAGGCGTAAAGGAAGAAGTCGATCCGTGAAGAGCTCCAAGATTCTTTTACGACACGAGACCCGGGCGTTATATCGTAGGAATGCGATGGTCTTTACTCGATGCCTTTCAAACAAGGAGGCGTAAGAGGTCCTTCGAAGCACACGAGGGTGAATGTGGTGCACACCGGCTGGTCCCAAACTCTGATCGAATCGGAGAATGGGCTACTTTGGCCAACAATGGTTAATGGCCTTGGTCGATGCATTTCGGAAATGCCAGCGTGTCAAATTCCGCGAATTATATGCATCAGCCGCCAGAGCAACTGCATCCTTCGGCCACATCCTGGCCATTCGAGACATGGGGAATGGACATTGTAGGTCCCATTTTTCCTCCGTCTGTCAAAGGCGATCGGTTTATTCTAGCGATCACCGACTACTTCTCCAAGTGGGCTTAAGCAATCCCGCTAAAAGAAGTAAAGGCGGAGTACCGTCATCAAGTTTATCAAACACCATGTCATCTATCGACATGGTGTCCCAAACGGATCGTGCATGACAGCGGTCCCAGTTCATCGGCAATTCCTTCATCGGGTTTTGCGAAATTCAAGATACAAGGCGTCTGCGTCGGCGGCCTATAATCCGGTACCAAATGGATTAGCGAGGCATTCAACAAGGCGATTATCAAAATTACGTCAAAGCTTGTGAAAAGTAACAAGCGAGGCTGGGATGATAAACTTCGGAGAAGCACTCGGGCGTATCGCTGTGATACGCCGCGCCCAGCTAGGCGACCCGTACTCTACGGTCTACGGGTGTGAAGCGGTTCTCCCATTGGAAATTCAGATCCGTCGCCGCGCCAGCCCTTTCAGCGAGAGATGGCGATCGAAGAACAACATCAAAAACGTCTCGAAGAGCTTGAGATGTTAGATGAGAAGCGCCTGGAGGCTCAACAATGCATTGAGTTCTACCAAGCTAGGATGTCGAAGGCTTTCAACAAGAAAGTTCGACAGAGAACCTTTAGAGAAGGAGATTTGGTCCTCGCTGCTCGACGACCGATAATCCTCACTTCCAAGAAGAAAGGTAAATTCGAACCTAAATGGGAGGGTCCGTTTGTAATAGAAGCGGTTTACTCAATGGTGCATATCGCCTCATTACCCAAAATGGCGGCCAGGCAATTAATCTTAGATAAATGGGAAGTTCTGAAGAAATACTACCCTTAGTATCTTGGGATAACCCATTCAGCGGGAAGTTCCTCGTGGGATGTGTTACCCACTTTCCTTGAGGATAACCCTAAATTTATCCTCCATCATAATTTCCCCACCGATCAAATTCCTTGGCGGTGGGCCTACAAATTACGGTACATTACCAAAATCCCTCTTGATTCCGTCTATGAACAAGAGGCCCACTCAAAATCCCTTTTCGTAGGAGATAGAATATAAAATTCTTCCTCTCCAGCGTAAGATCCCTTCGTGGTTAGCGGAAGGGTTACATCCATCCTTTTTCCGTAGCCGATCAAGGTAAGCACCGAACTTTCATCTTAGGTAGCGCCGGTGAAGGTATCTTGTAGGGATTTTCGAACCGGGTTGTCCGTGAAGGTCACGAGTCTCTTCGGTTCTCGGTGGAGATCCCACTCTTAGTTCCATCTTCATCTTAGGTAGCGCCCGTGAAGGTATCTTGTAGGGATTTTCGAACCGGGTTGTCCGGTGAAGGTCACACGAGTCTTTTCGGTTCTCGGTGGAGATCCCACTCTTAGTTCCATCTTCATCTTAGGTAGCGCCGGTGAAGGTATCTTGTAGGGATTTTCGAACCGGGTTGTCCGGTGAAGGTCACACGAGTCTTTTCGGTTCTCGGTGGAGATCCTCTTAGTTCCCCTCTTATCTTAGGTAGCTCCATCTTCATCTTAGGTAGCCGGTGAAGGTATCTTGTAGGGATTTTCGAACCGGGTTGTCCGTGAAGGTCACGAGTCTTTTCGGTTCTCGGTGGAGATCCCTCTTAGTTCCATCTTCATCTTAGGTAGCCGGTGAAGGTATCTTGTAGGGATTTTCGAGACCGGGTTGTCCGTGAAGGTCACGAGTCTTTTCGGTTCTCGGTGGAGATCCCACTCTTAGTTCCATCTTCATCTTAGGTAGCCGGTGAAGGTATCTTGTGGGATTTTCAGACCGGGTTGTCCGGTGAAGGTCACACGAGTCTTTTCGGTTCTCGGTGGAGATCCCACTCTTAGTTCCCCTCTTATCTTAGGTAGCTCCATCTTCATCTTAGGTAGCGCCCGTGAAGGTATCTTGTAGGGATTTTCGAACCGGGTTGTCCGGTGAAGGTCACGAGTCTTTTCGGTTCTCGGTGGAGATCCACTCTTAGTTCCATCTTCATCTTAGGTAGCGCCGGTGAAGGTATCTTGTAGGGATTTTCGGACCGGGTTGTCCGTGAAGGTCACGAGTCTTTTCGATTCCTACAAAGAAGGAATCTGCTGTTAGCCTCATCAGGAAATAGAACACATTCTTCCTTTCCCACCTCAATCAAATCTTCATCGGTTCGGTCATTCTCCGGTCAAAGACACCAAGATTCATCTTGGGGCATTTTATCGAAGCCTAAGAAGGATAAAGCCAGCGCCTTATCTGGCGTTGCGGTTTAGTCTTTCTCGATTGAAGAAGACACGAGTTCGATTACGGGGCATTTTATCCTGAAGCCTAAGAAGGGATAAAGCCAGCGCCTCACCGCAGCGTTGCGGGTAGTCAATTCCGTGACAAAAGACAAAGCCTACGTATTCAACATCGTAGCATTAAGCCTAAGAGAGTTTCATTCTTTTAGCACAGCGTTGTGTGTAGAGCGGTTTAGATAATCTACATGCTAGCCCAACTCAAGCGGTAGTTGGTAAAGGCTCATCAAACCCGTTGAAGGCGGGGTTGGCCAATAACCCTAAAGTCAGCGCCTCACCGCAGCGTTGCGGTTTAGTCTTTCTCGATTGAAGAAGACACGAGTTCGATTACGGGGCATTTTATCCGAAGCCTAAGAAGGGATAAAGCCAGCGCCTCACCGCAGCGTTGCGGTTTAGTCTTTTAGATTGAAGAAGACACGAGTTCGATTACGGGGTATTTAGTCCGAAGCCTAAGGAGGGGCGAGTCTCGTGTAACAGCGTTGCGGGTGGTCTCTTGCGGTAAAAGTCTGAAGCCTATGTATTCGATATCATAGCAACAAGTCTAGAAGAGTTTCATTCTTTTAGCATAGCGTTGTGTGTAGAGCGGTTTAGATAATCTACATGCTAGCCCAACTCAAGCGGTGGTTGGTAAAGGCTAATCAAACCCGTTGATGGCTGAGGGTTTGCCAAAAATCCTAAAAGTATTATGGTTAATTATTTCTGAGGAAGTAAAAGAATCATAATAAACAATGAAAGGAATGGATCTTATTCATTTGAAGCAAATATAAAAGGAGCTACAAGCTGTTTAAATATCAAGTCTATGACAAAGGATTTGTTGTTGGTGAGACACTTCACCATTGTAAGCTGGTGAGTTCTTCACACCTTCGGCTCTGAAGGACTCCTCATCGGTGTTCAGTGTCTTCATGGTTGCCTCCTCGAGCTCAGCCAGTTTCTGCTCCGACAGATCGAGTTCCCTAGACGCAACGGTGAGGTCTTCTTCCTTGTTGGCCTTGGCCGACTCAAGCTGCTCATCCTATCTTCCTCGGCATGGAGCTCTCCCACGGCGATATTATCCTCTCCGCGACTCGCCACGATATCGGTCACGGATATGGCTTAGGGAAGAATATGTCGGCAACAACAGCTCCAAGCTGATCGGCGGTCTCTGCATCACGGACTTGAGCCCGGTAAAAACGAGCATCGCGCCATGCCTCTAAGCGAGCCCGTATGGCGGCTACATATGAGGAAGCTCCGGCCGCCCGCGGCTCTTGCGGTCTGGGCTGTCCCTCGGATGGGCGAGATCATCAACAATGGCTGAGCCATTTCGGGGTAACCCATATCCGTATCAAAGCCATCAGGGGTCAGCGATGGTGAGCTGATGAAGAAAGCCCACCATGAAGGACCTTTTCGATCCGCGGTGTTCACCAAAGAAAGAATGGCGTATTTCCAAGCGAGATAATAAGATGGGATGGATCTTCATCCACCATCAACGCCTCGCCAGTCATGGAGTCGAGATGTAGGCTCTGCCTGCGAGAAGAAAAGAGGACTTTAGAATTTTCAAAGAAGAAATGGGCGAAAATTTATTGGGCTAAAGACCCTCACCCGTCTCCTTGATTGTAGCTTCAGAGGCTAGTGAGTCTACGGTATCTATCATTTGGGATCTTTGTCAACCTTGGTGAGCCCTCGGTGTGCTCATCTATCTCAGCGGTCGCCGTGGTAGGCGATTACGGCGGCGGAAGAGGGGTACCTACCACGAATGGAATGTCTCGGCTTCTTTTAATTATAGTAGTATTGGCCAAGCGGTGGTCCTATAATGTCGAAGGAAAGTTCATACCTTCTTCGGGGATAGTAGCCGGGTAAATCCTCACCAAGGGTATCTCCATCTTGTGACCAAGTGCGTAACAAGTCATCCATGGAGGTACTACAGTATAAACCGGTACCACGAGATCTTCCATTGAGAAGTCGAAAAAGAAGGCATTAGGAAAGTGAATGCAATTAAGGCGAACAATAGGTAGAGTTACTTACCTCCTACGGTGTGATTAGGCCTAGTCTCGGTTTGTGCATTTGTCTCCTGCGATCTCTCTAAAGAACAAAAACAAAGAGGCGGTTAGTGGGGTACAAATCGAGTCATTCCATTCTCGCATTTGCCACCCGAAGAGGAATTATCGATGTTAGATGTACACGGGTCCGCGGATCAGGTCCTACATCGGCCTCTTCGCCATAGCTCCATACATTTGTTGAGTAAAGCTGGGCTCGGCATGGCGAGGCTCGGCGAGAATTGTGGTGATCAAAATCAAAGCCGGGATCATAATCCCTATAACCCCTGCATGCGAGCGGAGAAATGTCGACCTTCAAAGTCAAAATTTCAAATTTTGTCACGGTGAATTATTACCTCCGTCACCGGCCGGATCATTACGGTCAAGTCTATATCAAGGGACCGAGGATTCACGCGATTCTTATGGGCTAACCTCTTTCGTTTAACCCTTGAGAGGGTTGAAATTCTTCTTCTTCAGCAGTTTTTAGAAAATTCGGTTGAATGAGAAATCAATAGAGAGGATAAAGCGAAGGGGAAAAGAGAGAGTACCGAGGTTCGCAAAGACGCTTGGTCCTCTTCTAAAGTCCCAAAGACTGTGAGTCGTGGAATTCCCCTCGGCCTCAATGGGTGGATGAGATTGCGGCGCTTCCTCACGAACTTGGCCAGGCATCTTGGAGTGTCGGCCGGCTGCATAGCGATGCCGGCTACGGATCTGAGATGGCCCTCACAGGACTGACTCATTAGCTACTAATAGCCAACTACAATAGAGGAATGTCGACTCGGTGGCGGTGCGAGCTCGGGAGGCCCGAACCTAGCACCGGTACACCCATGGCGCTCCATAACCATGCTCGAAGGCCATCCACAAGTCCACCTCGAGTGCGGGTGTCGGTTCGGGTTCCCAACATAAAGTTGGTCGTAACCGGTGGCGAGCAAAGCGACGAGGAAAATAAGGCTCAAGGAAGCATTCCTCCTTTACTCGGAAGGTGAGATACCACGGCACGATATTCACTAGCCAATTGAAATAGCCAATGTTAAGTGAAGTCTGGCGTGTCTTGGCACCTCCTCGTCGACCAAGGACTCACCATATTGACCGAGAATCGAGGAAAACATCTGGAAAAGATCCACCCTTTGTGAATGCATCGTTTCTTGATCTCTGCAAAACCACGCCCTTCCATCGCAATCCTCTACCAAGCTGTAAGAAAGGAGTAGGCGAATCTGTGGAACCCGGTGCCGACATCATGTCGGGCGATGAAGGACCAACCAGGTCATCAAATAGGTATATGGGAGCTCTACCGGACGGAAGGGATGCGTGATGATGGCTCGTCCTTTCTGCGGAGTGCTTCGAACTATATGCGCAATCCACGGTGAATCTTGGCCACCATCACGGAAGGAGAGAGTTCCTTCTTGTGGGCGAGTTGAGCTGCGGGATAAAGGACCTCAAAGGTAAAGCATCATCAGTTGATATGGAACCACACACTTCTTGAGCAGTTGCAAGATAGCACGCTAGAAGAGTTGCTTGGTGGATAGGCTTCACCGCATGCCACGTAAAGGTCGCAAACTTGGTCCACGAAGGAAAGCCTTCTTTGGCGTGGTGAGTGTATCTGAGTTAGCCTCGAACTTCTTGATCAGTTCATTAACCTTGAAGGGGTGGCGGTGATAGTTCACATATTTCCTCGCCATTTGTCCTCCAAATCTTTGGAACAAGTAGTGTGGCCTTGAGACTCACTGCGATTTCCTCTTAAGCGCAAGGTTGATTGGGCGAGCTATATGGTAATGACAAGTGAGATCCCATAAAGTCTTATAACGATCGGGCGTGCGTTCCTTGGCCGGCTCGGTTCGATTGGAGGAAAGTACTCGATATAGCATCTTCCCCATGGGTAGACACGAAATACGGTACATCTCATGCAAAGCCAACCCCAACTTCGCCATGTTTGGTGAAAAGCGTATTGATGCGGATTATAAAGCTCGAATAAGGTAAAGAAATGGTTGACACGATTGGAAGGCCATACATAGTGGCACGAATCGTGAATCTGAGACCATAAACGAAGTTCTCCATCCCATCGGTGAGGGCGTAGCGGTCGGCGACCCACCGGTGCTTACTTGGCGAGTGTACCCGGCCGAAGAATCTATGGCGGGCGGCGGCATCTCGCCCCAATTTAGCAAGGCGATTCTTCAAAGTCGGCGAGGAGCGAAAAGCTCATCCGCAGGCGGTGTGTCGACCCTACAACCCGGTGAAGGCCGATGGCCGATTCTGTTCGAACCGGAACCGGTGGCGGGTAATAAACCCACAATGAATATGATCATGCTCCTCGGTCAAGCGCCATGACATACAGTGTCCGCGGCATGGTGTCTAAGGTCGGTCAACGAGCCGACGAGGTATCCGGGAATATACAAAGGGCCTCCGTCGTCTTTGTTCAACCACCTCTCACTCGATAAGAGGCGTATCAGGATCCTTAAGCGAGTCGCCGAATAGATAATCTGTCTTTCGCAAAGGTTGATGGTGGCGTCCCTTCTGGCGGCGCATCGGTGACCAATCGTCGGAGAAGCGGGAACTCCCCTCAAACCGACTGGATCGTCTCGCTGATGTCGAGCGCAAATCGGCGAGATAGAAATCGCGGGATCATCACACATGGAATAATAGTCACTATGGCGTCCATCGACCGTAAGTGGAAAAGCTCGAGGAATAATCAAGCTGAAATCGAGAAAATACTCGGTTAATAAATGGCGTTGAATTCATCTTACATAGATTGAGTCCGCGACCTTATAGCGGGTATGGCGATTTCATCCGTATTAAACACCGGAGAGCGATAAATATAACCGCATGATCCAAGCGCAATATATTCCGTTCTGAGGCGAAATCTGATGTGAAATCGCTCCGTTAAAACATCGAGGCGGGTGATTTTGAAGCCTCAATCCTCACGAAGGAGAATCTCGGCTCTTCCCAATCGCCTCACAAAGGAGAGCGAAGCGGGGTCATAGCGAGCGTGCACAATCTGGCGTCGATCCCCACAAAGGAGGATTTGGCTCTTCCCAATCGCCTCACAAAGGAGGACGGCGGGATACAACGATATATGTATGAGAATATGATGACGACGCTGGCGCACCACCGAAAGAAGGAGGCGTGCATTCACGCGACGTGCGAGTCGAGCGACTCCTCGGAGCGCGTGATCTTCCTGTAGACATCGGAAGCTGCAAAAATACGACGAAAAGTCAAATACGGTGAAAATCAGCAAATAAAGTGTCAATAAAGCTACGACCAGCGTCGCCACGACTAAGCCCGCGAACCAGCGAACAAAGCGCGCCCGTATGCTGGAGCCAATTCGGCCATGAACACAATACGCCATAGCTTGTGTCGGCGTGGCGACGCCGCCAGCCATTGGCTCGAGCGCGTAGCGACCAGCCGTATATGTATTGGCAGTATTGTAGCATATGACGCAATGGCCAATGGCCGCTTGTAGTAATGGCGCCAGCTGTTGGCTGTGGCATTAACGCAGCCCCGCTTCTTAGCGCCAGGCCATGCCTTACAGAGGTCGAACGCCGTCATCCAGCGCCGCCGTCCCGCTGATCGTGCCCTCGGTCCTGGTCCGCGTCACCTGCACGCACAAAAAAAGAGAAGAAAAGAAGAAAAAGAATTTACAAAACCCTCGTATGCATACCTTGTTGATCGAAGATGAAAAGACGGCGAGAAGCAAGATGAAAACAAGAGCAAACCACAGAGAAGGGGGGGGCCGGCCTAGGTCATCAAGGAGGAGGAGTATGGGTATTTATAACAATCCCATATGAACCCAATCCTCTTTGAACAAGGACTCTTATTTGGCAAGAAGTAGGAATTCTAATTGGGGCCCAAATCAATTCCAATTAGGACTCTAATCAGCCCCTAATTAGGAGTCCTAATTAGAACCCTAATTGGATGCCAAAATAATGCCAAATCAGTCCGTTGATTGACCCCTACTCCCTCCGCTATATTTGGAAAAATTCTGAAGATTTATTCGGCAGGATAACACCCCGCGGATTGCATCGATGCCGATCAACGCGTCGCCTAATCCTACTCCAACTAGGATTACGAGTATAAACTGTTTCCTAATTTATCGAAGTTCAGGAAGAATATTTTCACAAAAATATTCTTAGGGATAACTTCGATCGTCGCGGATTGCATCGGCGCCGATCAGCGCGTCGCCTAATCCTACTCCAACTAGGATTACAGTATAAAGCTGTTTCCTAATTTATCGAAGTTCAGGAAGAATATTTCCACAAAAATATTCTTAGGGATAACTTCGATCGGTAGGATCGCATCGGCCGATCAGCGTCGCCTAATCCTACTCAACTAGGATTACAGTATAAAGCTGTTTCCTAATTTATCGAGAAGTTCGGAAGAATATTTCCACAAAAATATTCTTAGGGATAACTTCGATCGGTAGGATCGCATCGGCCGATCAGCGTCGCCTAATCCTACTCCAACTAGGATTACGGTATAAACTATTTCCAAAATTTCAGCGAGGAGTTCTGGAGAATAAATCCATATTCTTAAGGATAACTTCGGCAACCCTTAATGTCCTCCCACCATAATCTCCAAGAGAGGGATAACTGATGAAGAGTGAAAGTCATGTTGACATCGGATAATCATATCCTCCGCTGTAGTTAAACCAACAACACACGCCATGATGGAGGAATTAGCCGAAAGTGATGGTTATGAAGTTCCATGTATTCGACCACGACCAGCGTTGCCAACAAGGAGTTCGCCGACATACGGAGAAGTCCAAAATCGATGGTTAGTCAAACAACGACCAACCGACACGAAGTTACAAACAAAACTCACCCACCGGCTTGAGTCAAGATAACAAGCGGTCGGACAATAAATGCGGCACCGTGATCTTATCGGGAATCCTACAAAGAAGCTGGATGATCTGAAAGAATCGAAGATTTGAAGCTATCTTTTGGGATCCTCGGCCGGTGAAGGCGGGAACCATCATGTCCAAAGCATCCCGCACTCATCAAGAATCGAGGCGAGGCGGCTTTGGAGGGTATCTGTAGGCATAAAAATTGCTTATCGATGCCGATCAAAACTTCGTGGCGGTGGGTTGACAACCGACGATCCATTCAACAAACCGACGCCGCGAAAACGCATCACGCCGCGAAAACGCCGAGAGCCAGTCGACGAGCACATGAAGTAAGTCGGCAAGGCGTGCGAGCCAATGAAGCGGCGTGCGAGTTGGCTAAACTCAAGCATTGACGAGACGGAATCAACCGCATTTAGTCCGCCGATGCAAACGAGCCGCTTGAGCTCGAAAGTTGATCGGACACGGACTCAAACCCAACGGCGACATCACCGAGCAAAACTAAGCCGGAAGACCGAAAGAATCGAAGATTTGAAGCTATCTTTTGGGATCCTCGGCCGGTGAAGGCGGGAACCATCATGTCAAAGCATCGGACTCATCAAGAATCGAGGCGAGGCGGCTTTGGAGGGTATCTGTAGGCATAAAAATTGCTTATCGATGCCGATCAAAACTTCGTGGCGGTGGGTTGACAACCGGCGATCCATTCAACAAACCGGCGTCGCCAAAGCGCATCCGCCGCCAAAGCGTAGAAGCGGTCGGCGAGCACATGAAGTAAGTCGGCAAGGCGTGCGAGCCAATGAAGCGGCGTGCGAGTTGGCTAAACTCAAGCATTGGCGAGGCGGAATCAACCGTGCCAGTCCGTCGATGCAAGCGAGCGTTTGAGCTCGAAAGTTGATCGGACACGGACTCAAACCCAACGGCGACATCACCGAGCAAAACTAAGCCGGAAGACCGAAAGAATCGAAGATTTGAAGCTATCTTTTGGGATCCTCGGCCGGTGAAGGCGGGAACCATCATGTCCAAAGCATCGGACTCATCAAGAATCGAGGCGAGGCGGCTTTGGAGGGTATCTGTAGGCATAAAAATTGCTTATCGATGCCGATCAAAACTTCGTGGCGGTGGGTTGACAACCGGCGATCCATTCAACAAACCGACGCCGCGAAAACGCCGAGAGCCAGTCGACGAGCACATGAAGTAAGTCGGCAAGGCGTGCGAGCCAATGAAGCGGCGTGCGAGTTGGCTAAACTCAAGCATTGACGAGACGGAATCAACCGCATTTAGTCCGCCGATGCAAACGAGCCGCTTGAGCTCGAAAGTTGATCGGACCGCGGACTCAAACCCAACGGCGACATCACCGAGCAAAACTAAGCCGGAAGACCGAAAGAATCGAAGATTTGAAGCTATCTTTTGGGATCCTCGGCCGGTGAAGGCGGGAACCATCATGTCAAAGCATCGGACTCATCAAGAATCGAGGCGAGGCGGCTTTGGAGGGTATCTGTAGGCATAAAAATTGCTTATCGATGCCGATCAAAACTTCGTGGCGGTGGGTTGACAACCGACGATCCATTCAACAAACCGACGCCGCGAAAACGCATCACGCCGCGAAAACGCATCACGCCGCGAAAACGCATCACGCCGCGAAAACGCATCACGCCGCGAAAACGCATCACGCCGCGAAAACGCATCACGCCGCGAAAACGCATCACGCCGCGAAAACGCATCACGCCGCGAAAACGCATCACGCCGCGAAAACGCATCACGCCGCCAAAGCGTAGAAGCGGTCGGCGAGCACATGAAGTAAGTCGGCAAGGCGTGCGAGCCAATGAAGCGGCGTGCGAGTTGGCTAAACTCAAGCATTGACGAGACGGAATCAACCGCATTTAGTCCGCCGATGCAAACGAGCCGCTTGAGCTCGAAAGTTGATCGGACACGGACTCAAACCCAACGGCGACATCACCGAGCAAAACTAAGCCGGAAGACCGAAAGAATCGAAGATTTGAAGCTATCTTTTGGGATCCTCGGCCGGTGAAGGCGGGAACCATCATGTCAAAGCATCGGACTCATCAAGAATCGAGGCGAGGCGGCTTTGGAGGGTATCTGTAGGCATAAAAATTGCTTATCGATGCCGATCAAAACTTCGTGGCGGTGGGTTGACAACCGACGATCCATTCAACAAACCGACGCCGCGAAAACGCCGAGAGCCAGTCGACGAGCACATGAAGTAAGTCGGCAAGGCGTGCGAGCCAATGAAGCGGCGGCGAGCTCAAGTCGATCGACGTCGGATCTATAAGCAAAGGTAACCGAATTCGGTCGAACTACAGATACCCTCTAGATTAAGCTTCGCCTTAATCTCGTGGATAGCGCCAGATTTCTCCTAGTAGATCTCACCCGCCAGCGATCCTCTCCTTCGTGAGTGTGATCCCCTCGGTAACCGTTTCCTTCGTGAAGCGAGCCTTTACATCTGTAGTTCGAACCGGGTCTCTACGGATCGAATTGCGGTGGTCCACGGACACAAAAGTCCCGACACGGGCAAAGAACCCATAGCGAGGACCTCGACATAACAGAGATCCTCGTGTTTGTTTAGGAAGAAGTCGCAATCTTTTTTGATTTTCATTGTACGCCTTAAAATAAAAGGCGATTTCTTTTGAATTTTGTTGTAGGCAAAAGAAGCTGTAAACAAATTCAAATCAATGACAATCATCCCGACTTTTACCGCGAACACTTATAAGTGGACTTTGCTTTCAATCAATCACTCCAGGGCATTATATGTTCAACTTTTACCCTAAATACTGAAAATACCTTCCTCCCTCCTCCCTCCTCACCCACCCTAACTATTCCCACCTACCTCCACTCTCCTCCCTTCTCCCTCACCTTTGTCCTCTTCATTCCCCGTGCAAACCATGATCAATATGGGAAAGGAGGAGAGTGGAGGGTGAGATGAGACGAAAGAGAAAGGAAGGAGAGTGGGTGGAAAGGAGGTTTGCAAATGAAAATGAAATAGAGGAGAAAGAGGGAGAAAGTGTGGAGGAGGATGGAGGAGGAATGAACATAGATGGAGAAGGAGGAGGAGGGCGGATGGGAGAAGGAGGAAGGTGTTTTGGATACTTTGGGTAAAAGTTGAACATAAATTGTCGTAGGGTGGTTGATTGAAAGCTAAACCCACTTATAATGTGGTTTCTATATAAAAAATTAAAGATGGCTTCTATCGATTTGACCTATTTTAATGATAATTTTCATGAGAAAACCCATTAGCTTAGTCTATTTTTGTTCACGGGCTATTCAATCCAACAAATTAAGTTTGAGTCAAATCAGAATTGTAGAACTCAAGATATATAGTCATTTTAGTGAACCAACAATGTAATCAGAATATCTTGAACTGATGCAAAATTTTTTAGCATTGCGTTCTATGGTGAAAATTGATTCTTGGGGGCTAAGTTTCATCTAAGGGCTCATATTGATGTATGTAATCTATAAATAGGGATAGAGAATGAGTGTGAGAGATGTGAAAATTTTTGTAAATCCTTTTTTGGGGATAGGAGGGCTACACTTTTGAGAAAGCCTTTCAAATATTGTAAAACTTTAGTTTTACAATAAAAATAAAAATTATTTCTCCTCTTCAAATTTCTTCTTCTTCTCTTGTGTTGATGAAGACTTGAAGATTTTTAATTGGCCTACACAAGGGGCCAACCCCTTGTAATAGGAGTTTTTTAATTTTTAATTTTCTTGTTTAATTAGAATTGCATGTTTAGAAAATAGTTTAGATTTAATCCATGCTTTGCTTTACTTGTTTAATTTTCATGCTTAGTTAGTTTATCTTGCTTCATTTAGGAGTAGATTTAATTTTATGCTTGGATAGTTAGTTTATTTTCTTGCTTTTTATTTTATTTTTAATTACTTTTCTTTCTTGCCTTTTTATTCATGCTTTCGTTATTTACTCATAATTTAGAATTTAATAAAATGTGTGGATAAAGTTCTTAGAATAATTAGGATAAGGGAAACTAGTATAACTTATTTATTAGAATTAAAATTGCTCTCTTTTATGCCTTAATTATTTATGTAGAGATTAATCAATTAAAATAATAGTTGATAGAATATTCTAATTTGATAGGTTGTACTTTCTGAAGTGGTCGATACTCTATGCTTATTAGCATTCTAGGATTATTATTTTTAATTGATTATCTATGCATAAATTTTAATTTTATTTTTAGAATCTATCTTGATAATCTATGCTTTCTTTAATTAGATTGATAGGTTATGTTTTTAAATTCTAAAATGAATAAAAAGAGAGTAATTTCTAGATTAATAAATAGTTATCTAATGGAAACTATCCTAATTTCTTAGTTTAATTTTCTTGCTTTTTTTTTCTCTTTATTCCCTAGTTTTGTTAGTTTTCATCTTTTCTTTATTTTTCTAATTCTTTTAGTCTTTGCATTTTCTTTCTAGTTCTTTTACCTATCCATTTTCTTTAGCCTTTTTGCTTGTTTTACTTTCTCTTATTTTTCCATTTTCTCTTTGTTATTAGCATTACTATTCTCTCCTCTCTCCCTCTTTCTAGTTTTATTTTATTTTCTTTGTCAAAATTCAAAATCTCTTTTTCAACCTCCTTTCTTTAAAACCTCTTTTCAAATAACTCTCAAAAGAAAAATTTTAATTTAAAATTTTAAAACCCCTCCTTGTGGTTCTACATATCTTATACTATAACTTAGTTGTGCACATGCAACATACATTTTATCACACAACAACTAATATGGTGGAGTGGTGTTATATATATGACTCTTTTTCGACTTAGTCCTTTACAAGTTAGAGTTTCCTTGAGTACACACGCAATCACACTTGCCTTTCATGTAACTCTTGTTATGGATGCCTATAATATACCTGATCAAAGTCGGCATCTCAGCTCGGTCATGCATTGGCCGAGAGAATGCTATTTTGAGTTGGTGATAAATTGGTTTATGCAAGGTCCTAATTGCAAAAGGACATGGACACCTAATTAACTTGGAAATAATCTTGATCAATTAAAGATTCTAATTGATTAGGAATCTCATATATACTAGAATTCAATTTGCTGGTATAATCAATCATGTAAAAATTCTATTTTCATTGTGATTCTATTTCCTTAAGAAGCAAGCAATTGACCTTTTGGATCTATATATATACAGGGTCATCCGAGATTAAATTATCATCAATCTACAGAGCATCAATTAAGAAAAGAGAGTTCTCTTGTGAAGCCTATTTGATATTTTTCTCTTTTGTTCCTTTATTTGAGAGAGATTGTATTAGGCTTTTCGGTGTATTAGAAATTAAGTGATTGAGATCTCCACATTGTATTCCTCACAAATTATTAGTAAAGCTATTCTCCTCCTTCGGCCGTGGACGTATGCTATAAGCTGAACCACGTATATCCGTATATTTTTATATTCTTATTTTTTTGTGCTTTCATGTGATTGATATTAGTCTATTCCTAGGGATTTGTCATAACAAATTGGCATCAGAGCCCTTAGCTATCAATCGGACGAGAAGATGACGACAGCCACTACGAAGTGGGATATTGAGAAGTTTAATGACAATATCAGTTTCAGTCTTTGACAAGTTAGGATGATCACCGTGCTAAAACAGAGTAGATTGAAGAAGGCTTTGTTCGGGAAGTCGAAGAAACCGGCTAACATGACAGAGGAAGATTAGAACGAGTTGGATGATAAAGCTCTCACAGTGATCCAATTATATTTGATAAATAAAGTCTTACAAGAAGTTCTTATGGAGAAGACAGTCGTTAATTTATGGTCTAAGTTGGATGATTTGTATTTGACAAAGTCGCTCACTAATCGTCTCCTCTTGAAGCAGTGTTTGTACACACTTCGGATGTCGAAAGGTACACCCATCAAATATTATATTGATAAATTCAATTCTGTGATTACAGATTTGAGTAAGATTGATGTTAAGATCGATGATGAAGATCAAGTCCTATTATTATCATGTTCTTTGCCGCCTTTCTACAAGCACTTTAGGGATACTATGATTTACACTCGAGATTCTATTGACATCAAGGACGTCAAAGAAAACTTATTGAATAAGGAGAAGTTCGACAAAGAGTTAACCATAAGCGAAAATGGCGATAAAGCTGACGGCTTATTTATTTGAGGAAGATCGAATGAAAGGGGGTTTGGAGGTAACATGTATAAGTCGAAATATAGAAATATGACCTGCAGATATTGCAAGAAGAAAGGGCACATCAAGGCGGATTGTTATAGGTTGAAGAACAAGAAAAAATAAGAAGAGTATGAAGAAAAACTAAAGGAGGATTCCGCTAAAGTTGGTATTGCTGAAGATGCGATTTTGTTGGTTACCGACGAGAAAACTAGGAGCACGAAAGATTGAATTTTGGATTCAGATTGTTCCTATTATATTTGTCCTAATCAGGACTGGCTCACCACTTATGAAGCTATTGATGGTGGAGTTGTTCTCATAGGGAATAATGCCTCATGCAAGACTATTGGGATAGGGACAATTCAGAGTAAGATGCATCATGGAGTCATCGGGACTTTGACTAACGTTAGGCATGTTCTAGGTTTAAGAAAGAATATCATCTCTTTGGGCACTTTTGATTGTCTTGGGTGTAATTTTCAGGTGATAGTGGAGTTTTAGTGTTACAAAAGGCTCTCTTCTCGTTATGAAAGGAAAGAAGATCGACAGCTTGTATGTTTTGTAGGGTTCTACCGTTACCGGTTTGGCTGCAGTTGCATCATCGATATCAAAAGCAGTACTTTCAGAATATGACATATGAGACTTGGTCATATAAGTGAGCGCGGATTGGCTGAGTTAAGCAAGAAGGGTCTTTTATGTAGACAGAGTACAGAAAAATTAGGGTTTTGCGAGTATTGCATCTTCAGAAAGCAAAAAGAAGTCAGCTTCAGTACGGCAGTGCATTAGACTAAAAGTACTTTGGATTATATCTATTCAGATCTTTGGGGACCTTCTCAAGTTGCCACGAAGGGTGGTAGTTCGAGATATTAATTGACCTTCATTGATGACTACTCTGGGAAGGTTTGCATCTATTTTTTGAGACATAAAGAAAATGTGTTTGTGACTTTCAAGCAGTGAAAGTCTTTGATTGAGAAGCAGACTGAGAGACTGATTAAAATGCTTAGAACTAATAATGACCTTGAGTTTTATGAAGGAGAATTAATGGGTTCTGTAAGAAGGAGGGAATTGTTAGACCTCGCACAGTCCCTCATACACCACAATAGAATGGAGTGGCAGAACGTATGAACAGAATCCTTATGGAGAAAGCTTATTGTATGTTGTTCAATGCAGGTTTAGGTAAGGAATACTGGGCGGAAACGATGAATACGGCTTGTTACTTAGTGAATCGGTCACCATCTACTGCTATTGGTTGTAAAACTCTAGAGGAGGTTTGGTTCGGTAAGCCTGCGGATTATTGTAATATTAGAATATTTGGTTCCCCTGCATATGTGCATGTTAGTCGAGGAAAACTTGAGCCTCGAGCGAAGAAGTGCATATTCCTAGGTTATGCATCAGGTGTTAAGGATTTTAGGTTGTGGTGTCCTGATCCAAAGTCTCCTAAGATTATTATAAGCCGTGATGTCACTTTTGATGAGTCTACTATGTTCTACCAAAAATAGTCACCAGTTTTAGTTGATGATAAAGCGCGCACTATAGGATAGAAGGTGAAGTTAGAAATTCGTGATTCCGCTTTTCAGCAGGATAAGACTACGAGAGTTCAGCAGCCAGATCCCGTTCAAGTAGATGAAGTACCTTAGTAGCTGCAGGAAGAGCGAGAATACACTATTGCTAGATATCGGTCTAGACGAGATATTTGACCACCGCGAAGATATGAAGATACGGTAGCTCAGGCATTGTCAGTAGATAATTTTGTGCCATGCAACTATTCAGGAGCTACTTCAAGTGATGAATTCGCTAAGAGCTATGGTCATCATGTGGAAAATTCAGTCGATTTATTGAGGAGACCTCTTTCAGTTGGCAAGTTCAAGCCGGGCTTGGACTTTATCGATATGTGTCGCACTTGATGCCCTGCGGGGCTGTTAGAGAAGATGGAGTAAATTTGCTCTTTGGAGTGAGGAATTATTGGTGTATTTGAGTGAATGTGGAGATTTGTTATGGATGCCTCAAATACATACGATCAAAGTCGGCATCTCGGCTCGATCATGCATTGGCCAAGAGAATGCTATTTTGAGTTGGTAACAAATTGGTTTATGCAAGGTTCTAATTGCAAAAGGACATGGACACCTAATTAACTTGGAAATAATCTTGATCAATTAAAGATTCTAATTGAGTAGGAATCCCACATATACTAGAATTCAATTTACTGACATAATCAATCATACGAAAATTCTATTTCCACTGTGATTCTATTTCCTTGAGAAGCAAGCAATTGGACTTTTGGATCTATATATATATATATATAGGGTCACCCGAGATTAAATTATCATCAATCTACATAGCTCCAATCAAGAAGAGAGAGTTCTCTTGTGAAGCCTATTTGATATTTTTCTCATTTATTCCTTTATTTGAGAGAGATTGTATTAGGCTTTTGGCATGTATTAGGGATTGAGTGACTGAGAGATCTCCATATTGTATTTCTCACAAATTGTTAGTAAAGCTATTCTCCTCATTTGCACGTGGACGTAGGCTACAAGTCAAACCACGTATATCCGTGTGTTTTTGTGTTCTTGATATTTTTCGTGCTTTCATGTAATTGATATTAGTCTATTCCTGAGAATTTATCATAACAACTCTGTTCATCGGCGAAATGGTAGAATGCCACCCTTATTAGCCATTTGTCATTTACGTGGGTTTTCTTGCTACCGAGAAAGACCTTACATCTTATTGATAAAAATTTTAGTGGTTTTGTTTAGGGGAATGGAGAAGGATGCTACAAGATGTACTTGATTCTTGGGAATAAAGTTTTCTTGCCAAAGAAGTGTGGTGGTTAGGCTTGGTTAAAGTTGAGGATTGGAATATGGTCTCTATGATTAAAATTTTATTGGTTATTCATATGAAGCAAGATATTATTTGGATTAAGTGGCTTCATGAAAATTATTTGAAACATAATTCTCTTTGGACTACTGCGGTCAAGAGTGTTGATTCCTGGTCCTGGAGGGGGATTTTGAATACTAGAGAATGGTTAATTGCATTCTTGTGGGTCTCTTGATGTTGTTTTTTCTCACTTTGCCAAGTGGGAGAATGGGGTAAACTATGCATGGCTTCTATGCTTCAGGATCTTGTTTATCAACATAGCTCTCCTCTGTTTTGCTCCTCTCTGGTATGGAATTTTGATCAATTCCAAAGCATTGTTTCATTTTGTGGCCTGCATTACGGAGAAGGTCGTATACACAAAATAGACTTGTGCATCTGCGTTGTTCGCCTCGAAAGTTGTTTCTTTGATTCTCATTGATTGTGAACTCGTTAAAGCTTTATGCGATTACAAACGAATTCAAAAAAAAAATAAAACTAAGTCTTTTTTATAAGACCCGTTACAATGAAAATCGAAAAAATAAAAATTATAACTTTCTTGAACAAACGCAGATCTCGTTTATCGATCCCTGCTTGCGTGGATTCTTTGCCGGTGCCGGGGTTTATCCGTGGACGCCGGCGTGATCGATCAATGAAAGATCTACGGTAAAAGGGGTTATTTCACGAAGGAAATAATAGCCCAAGCGAGTAAAATCGACCAAGCGAAATCAAAGCTCTTCTCGGGATCAAAAGCAAAGTTTTGATCCGGAGGAAACACGTGTAGATCTGAGATCCGATCTCTCGAACTTGCTAAGGGGATTATCTCACGAAGGAGGATAATAGCCCGAAGGGTTCGCCAAGACCTAGAATTCAATTCGGCAGAGCTTCGGCTTCTCCAAAAATTCAGCTCCCTCACAAGTGAGCCCCCTCCTCTCTATTTATAACATTTCAAAGTGGTACGGGTCGAAAAAGTGCAAAAAGCCCACCGAGACACTTGGGTGTCTCGGCCTTGGCCGAGACACCAAGTGGTGTCTTGGCCTTGGCCGAGACGCCATATGGTTTTCTCGCTTCTTTTTTCAGGTCCGGGAGTTGATTCGCTTATTTTCTGAGCTTAATTTGATTCTGACCCGATTTTGTGAGTCCGGTCTGATTCCGTCTCGTCGATATTCGCTGATTTGAAGCTTCACGGTTGGGTTTATTCCATCGCTTGCACACGATTCGTCGCTTCATTGATTTAGACGTCTCGTCGACTCGCTTCGCAGACTTAGACACCTCTTCGACTCACTTCACGCGTTTCGTCGACTCACTTTATGCATTTGTGTCGTGGTCACTTGTTGCGTCGTCGATGGTTCGTCGTTATGTCGTCAGATGGCTCGTCGATCGTCAACTCATCGTCACGAGTCTTGTTCGGGGACTTATAGGTAATTTTCGACGCCTACAGATACCCCCTCCAAAGTGTTTCAGTCTCGTTCTTTTATAGAAGCGCCTGAAATACTTTGGATATGATAGGCCCAAACCTTCAATCGGCATAATAGGACCTGAAAATGGCTTCAAATCTTGACTTCTCCAATTCTTTCAGACTATCCAGTGCTTTGTAGGATAATTGAAAGTGTCGCGATGCAGCATTTATTGTCTGACAGTTGTCGAAATCTTGACCCGAAGCTGATGAATGAAGTTTTTTGCTTTAGCTCGTGTTGGTGAGTTGTCGTCGAACTGACTATCCAATTCCTTGAGACTTATCCTCTAATCGGCGAATTCTCCATTGCGGCACTTGTCGTAGGATTAACCACAGTGGGAGGAGATTGAGGGTTCATCCTTTAATCGGTGAATTCTCTATTGTGATGCTTGTCATAGAACCGACCACAGCGGGAGGAATTTTCTTGAGATTCATCCTTTTAATTGGTGAATTCTCCATTACGACGCGTTGACCGGCGTCGAAAATTTTTTCTTGAAATTCAACCCTCAATCGGCAATTTTCCACTGCGACGCGTTGACCGGTGTCAACACAGTTTATACTCGTACGTTTACTGGAGTTTCAGGAATTAGTTTGTCCTCATATACCTGTTCGGAGGTTGTCGAGTTATCCGTAAGAATATATATTCTCTTGGAACTTCTCGGCAAAAATAGAAAATAGTTTATACTCATATACCTTTTTAGAGTAGGATTGAGGCCCGAACAAACCGAACCGGATGAAAATTGACCCTTGATGGGTGATAGCCCTGGCTGGTGATGACCTTGTCAGCGAAGGAGGTAGTGCTTAACCATCATATCCAAGAAATTGGAGCTCTCGGAACAAAAGCTGCTGAAGTTGAGGAGGAAGCTTCGAAAACATTGTACGCCAGCGAGGAGTACTTCAAGGCTGAGTTACAGAATAAGCTCCAACAAGCTTACAACAATAAATCTTTTGCTGTATGAATAACTGTAATTTCCTCGTTGAAAGACTTGACTTTTCATTGGTTGAATAAATTTCTATCCTCTTTTTATCGCTGTTTATTGTGATTTCTCATTTGAAATAATCAACCACAATACTCATAGGATTTTGGCAAATCCTCACCATCAACTAATTTGATGAGCCTTTACCGACACCGCTTGAATCGGGCTAGCATCGCGGATTATCTATACCCGCTCAAGACGCGGACGCTGTGCTAAAAAATGAAACTCTTTTAGGCTTAATGCTATGATGTTGAATACATAGACTTTGTCATCTTTTATGGATAAGAGACTAACCGGCTGCATGTATTAGATGCAGGCTTATCCGTACTTAGGCTTCGGGATAAAATTTCCCAGACTTGAATTCTGGTGTCTTTTACAATTGGATAAAAGACTAAACCGGCAACGCGTGGTAGGCGTTGGCTTAGCCCTACTTAGGATTCGGGATAAAATTCCCCACGCGTGTAAGGCATGGATTATGGTGTTATTAATAACAACCTGCCACAATTTTGAATATGTGGGCTCTCATTCTTTTTACGGTTAAGAACTAACCGGCAACGCCTGTTAGGCGTAGGCTTATCCCTACTTAGGCTTCGGGATAAAATTCCCTAGACTTGAATTCTGGTGTCTTTTTCAATCGGATAAAAGACTAAACCGGCTGATGGAATTGATGTAGGAAAGAAAAAATTTTATATTCTGTTTCATGACGATAGAGAGGAAGGATTTTATATCCTGTCTTCAGGTCTTCTTTTTAGGGTAAAGACGAACCCGAAACAAGAGAGGAAGAATTTTATATCCTATCTCTTGCTCCTGGAGAGGAAGAATTTTATATTCTATCTCCAGTGCAAAGGAAACTAAAAGTGGGATCTCCACTTTGAGAATCTCAAGAGGTGAAACTAAGAGTGGGATCTCCACTCCGAGAATCAAGAAGATTCAGGTAACTTTCACTTTTATAGGATTCGTTACCTGATCTGGAAATAAACTTCTCTTTTATCGAGATAAAATTCTAATTTCAGCCCTAACCGTGGGAAGGCGTGACTGAAGAGAAAAGGATGGAATCCTTCTGTTTATCAGAAGGGGATCTCAATATTGAAAGTGGACCTCTTGTTCGTGGAAGGAATCAAGAGGGGAATTTACTGGTGGATTGGACTAGAAAGATTTTTTTTGACTCACCGTCAATGAGTTTGATCGGTGAGGGATTTTACGGTGGAGGATAGATTTAGGGTTATCCTCGAGGACAATGGGTGAAATATTTCCCGAGAAACTTTCCGTCAAAATGGGTTATCCCGAATATACTAAGGATAATACTTTTTTAGAAACTTCCCATTTATCGACATTAATTGCCTGTCGCCATTTTGGGTGATTAGGCGATATGCACCATTTGAATAGACTGTATCTATCACAAACGGTCCTTCCCATTTGGGTTTAAACTTACCCTTCTTTTTGGAAGTGAGAATTATCGGTCGTCGAGCAGCGAGGACCAGGTCTCCTTCTTTGAAGCTTCTCTGTCGGACTCTTTTATTAAAAGCCCTCGACATTCTGGCCTGGTACAACTCGATGTGTTGTTGAGCTTTCAGGCATTTTTCATCCAACATTTCGAGCTCTTCAAGACGTCTCTGATGTTGTTCCTCCGTCGTCATCTCAGTTGCGAGGGCGATCCGAAGTGATGGAATTTGGATTTCTAATGGAAGTACTACTTCACATCCGTATACCAGAGAATATGTGGTAGCTCCGGTAGGCGTGCGTATCATTGTACGATATGCCCAGAGTGCTTAAACTTCTCGCAAAACCTGACATCTTGGATGATTGTCTTATTGAACGCCTCTGCTATCACGTTTGTTGGTCTTCACGAGTTTCGACAAGATCTTAATGATTGTCTTATTGAACGCCTCTGCTATACCGTTTGCGGCGGGATTATAAGCCGCTGACGACATCTTGGATGATTGTCTTATTGAACGCCTCTGCTATCACGTTTGTTGGTCTTCACGAGTTTCGACAAGATCTTAATGATTGTCTTATTGAACGCCTCTGCTATACCGTTTGCAGCGGGATTATAAGCCGTTGACGAGACATCTTGGATCTTAAACTTCTCGCAAAACCTGACGAAGGCATTGCTAATGAATTGAGGACCATTGTCATGTATGATTCGTCTTGGCACACCGTGTCGATAGATGATGTGATGCTTGATGAACCGGATGACGTTGTTCGTCTTTACTTTTTTAAGTGGAATTGCTTCAGCCCACTTAGAGAAATAGTCGGTAATCGCGAGAATGAATAGATCACCTTTCACTGACGGAGGGAAAATATAACCCACAATGTCCATACCCCACGTCTCGAATGGCCATGATGTAGCCGAAGGGTGCAAATACTCCGGGGGTTGATGCATGTAATTCGCGTGTATTTGACACGCGTGGCACTTTTGAGCGTACTCGATTGCATCATTAATCATCGCTGGCCAAAAATATCCCATTCTTCTGACACGATCATAGAGCTTGGGACCAGGTTGGTGTGCACCACCATCTCCTACATGCGCTTCCTCAAGGACCTCTTTTGCTTCTTTGTTCGAGAGGCACCGAAGCAGCAAGCCGTCGTACCCGCGACGATATAACGTCTGGGTCTCTGCATCATAAAAGAATCTCGGTGCTCTTCGTCGGATCAATTCCCTCTCTTTTACGTCTTCAGGCAGTATACCATACAGGACGTAGTCGATTATGGGGAAACGCCAATCCTGGGGCTCCAGTCCCACTTGAGTTGCGTGCACCTCTTTGATGACCACCCCCTCATCATATATTGGTACAAACAGTTGGTGAGTTCTCACCGTGACTAATTGTTTAGTCTCAGGAGGTTGCGCTAATGATACTGCCAATGTTGCTAATGCATCCGCGTATACGTTCTGGAGGCGCGAAATATGCTCGATGAAGCATTCTTCCAACGAATCCGCCATCTCAACGGCCGCCTAGTGATACGGGACCAAGTCCGGATTCCTTACTTCGTAGTCCCCACGGACCTGTCTGACGATGAGTTGGAATCCTCGAAGGCTTCAAGGTACTCGACCCCTAGCTCTTTGGCGAAACTGAGTCAAATAAGTAACGCGTTGTATTCGGCCACGTTATTGGAGCACGGCTCGGTTAATGAATAAGCCCGAGGCATCACATGCTTCCCTGGGGAAACTAAGATAACTCCGACCCCGGAGGAAATCATAGAACATCCAGGGATACTTGCCACATTGGTTGCTCGAGAAGCTCCATCAAAGTACAATTTCCATACTTGCTGGTGCGATGTAGTGTTGACTTCGTGAGTCTCATCTGGCAAGTTGTCATACAACTCAGCTGTATCCGCTATTGGGTTGGTTGTCAAGAGATCACAAATCGCTTGTCCTTTGACCGACTTCTATTGCTTGAAGTGCAGGTCGTATTGAGACAAGAGCAAGGCCCATTTTGCCAAGCGCTAATTCATGGAGGCTGGTTGCATCATGAATATCCGGACTGGATTTACGTTGGAGATAACATAAATCGTCTGTCCGACTAAGTAGTGTCGTATTTTCTGAATCGCCAAAACCAACGCAAGGCACTCCTTCTCGATCATCGGATAGCGGAATTCAGCACCCACTAAAGTCCGGCTCAGATAATACACTGCCTGTTCGTGATCGTTGTCATCGTCTTGCGCGAGTAAAGCGCTTAACGAATGGTTCGTCGCCTTGATGTAAATCAAGAACGGTTTACCTGACTCCGGTGCAACGAGAACGGGAGGATTCGCCAGATATTCTTTGATATCCTCGAATGCCTTTTGACACGCATCGTCCCAAGCAAATGACACGCCTTTCTTGGCTAGCTTGGAGAACAGCTGGCATTTTCCGGAGAGGTTCGATATGAACCGTCGGATATAAGCTAATCGCCCCTGCAACCCCCTGAGTTCTTTTAGATTTCTCGGGGGTTGTAGTTCGTGTATCGCCTTCACTTTATCTGGGTCAATATAAATACCCTTAGTGATGACAACGAATCCAAGGAATTTACCGCTGGACATTCTGAGGAAGGATTTGGTAGGGTTCATTTTTAACTGATGACTCCGCATGAGATCGAACGTTGTCCTCAGGTCTTTGATGTGGTCATTTTTGTTGCGGCTCTTCACAACTAAATCATCGATGTAGCACTCGACCGTTTTCCAAAGATGTTCTTGAAAAATCTTCGTCATCGCTTGCTGGTAGATGGCGCCTGCGTTCTTTAGACCGAAAGGCATGACCGTGTAGCAAAAGACGCCGATAGGAGTTCTAAACGCCATGTGCTTTTCATCATCCGAGTGCATCTTGATTTGATTATAACCCGAAAAACCGTCCATGGAGGACATTCTCTCGAATCCACACGTATTGTCAATGATGACGTCAGTGATTGGAAGAGGAAAATCGTCTTTTGGGCATGCGTCGTTTAGATCTCTGTAATCGATGCAGACTCTGATCGTCCCATTCTTCTTTAGGACCGGGACGATATTCGACACCCAATCTAGATGTTGTACTTCCCTAATAAATCCCGACTTTATAAGTTTTTTCACTTCAACGATAATCGCTTCCATGATCTGCGGACGAAACCGTCTCTGTTGCTGTTTGACAGGTTTGGCATCCACCTTGATGCTAAGCCGGTGCGTCGCCACATTTGGGTCGAGTCCTGGAATGTCTTCGTAGCTCCAAGAGAAAACATCGATGTATTCTCTGATGAGAGTGATCAACTCCTCTTTCTCCTCTGGAGAGAGACTATTGCTGATGAATATGGGCTTAGGGTGTGCTTCGTCACCCATATTGATCTGGACCACTTCATCCTCGTTTGGGGGGTTCTCTTTGCTCGAATCGGTCCCCGTATTGCATATTGAGGTGACGTACCCACGGGTCTTCCCACGTTGGTATCTGCTCATCGTCTTCCATCGTGGTGGGGTCGACTGTTCATATTTGACATTAAACCTTTGAACATTTTACCGATGCTGATGTCAGAATCCCAAGCGGAGGAATCAGATGAATATCCATCTCCCGGATCGGATAATTGGTTATCGATCAACCAACAACATTCGTCTTCTGAAGAAGATACATACCCCAATCCTCTCCTAAATCCATAGTAATTATCGGGTTTCCCTTTTGGGACGTGTGCAGCTTTGGGTGGGACTTGAGGACCTCGTCCGAAATAAAGACCCTTTCCTCGCGCAAAGTCATACCCCTATCTTTCCATGAGATTCTGCGCTTCTGGACTATATCTGAATAGATGAGAGCCAGGCTTATCGTCATTAACATCCTCTCGCAAAAAGTGGTCTGGTGCTGGAATCATATCTCCTTTACCATAGACCAAATCTTTTTCATCACCTGTTTTACCCGGAATGATGAATGTTATCCCGAAAGGTTCCTGGATATGCTTCCGTGTTACACAAGACGACCGAATCGGCATGTGCAACTCGGGGTCATCGTACAACTAAGTTGTTTATTACAACTATCATCCGACGATTCTTCATCATCAAGATTGACTACAAAGGGTACAATGTCATTTATGATAAAACCACCATCGTAATCAAGCCCGGCTTCGTTATCAGCTTCCTCGCCGCTGTCCGTGCCTTGGGCCGATGGTTCAGTATCGGATTCGTTACCGTAAAGGAGGGAGTCAGTAAGGTAATTCTCCAACCCCTTAAACGGTTGCTTATCCGCGATCACCGTCTTGACTTCGTTATTAGTGTCGACATATTTCAGACACTGATGCAGGGTGGAGGGGACTATAACATTATTATGGATCCAAGGCCGACCCAATAATAAATTATAGAAAGTCTCTGCATCAATCACATAGCATGTGACTTCAGACTTCAAATCTCCCATTCGGCATTTTACCCGGATTTTACCAAGCGACCGAGACCCACTGGTGTTAAATTCGTAAATTACCGTGCCTGTGGATGCCAATTTACTGGCAAGAATCCCCAAGCTACATCAGGCGGAGGGGTATGATGCTCACAGCGGAACCCGGATCAACTTGGATCCGGTTGACTTCGCTGGAGCCAATGTACCCGGTAAAATACAATGGCCTGTCATGCTTCGAGCTTTTCGTCTGCATGTCCTCCTTGGTAAAGGTAATGCAGGGAAATTGCTTGGTTGCGAGGTTGCATTGTTGTGCCTCTGACTCTGGTTCTTTAGGACTTGGCTTGATCCGAGTGAGAAATACCTCAGAGTCAGCCAGGGCCTCCCGTAGTGACTCTCTGGTTTCTCTCGAGAGCCTTAGTAGCTCGTAGAGGGTTATCCTCGCCGGGATATTAGCCACTTGGGCCATAATATTGAAGGTTGAACTTCCCGGTTTGTCCCTTCCAATCGGATGATCGAATCGGGACTGCTTCGGGACTTGAACCTCCTGACTTTGGGGTTATTTCTCCTTGGCGATCGTCCGCTGCTGTGACTTTTCAGCACGGGTAAGAGGAGTTATCACCACCCCCAGCTCTGTTAACGTCTTACCATCTGGATTAGACGCCTCGGGATACTTGTAATGATACTCGTGTCCGCTCCTGGTGGCGAAGGCTTCATGCTCCTCCTCGAAAAGCTGGAACGTCATATCTGCTCATCATCCTTCTCCGGGACTACTGAAGTGGCATGGCACAGCTTCTCCTTCCCCTTGGATTTCTTCTTGGATGAAGAGGTCGCCCACTGATCATCTTCGAGCAAATCAGGATGAACCCAAAGGATTTCGCCGTTTGGGATTGTATGTGGCATGAGCCCCTTTTCGCGTTGTCCATGAGGATCATCATTCACCGTCTTCATCCCCACCTTCACGACAGGCTTAGATTGAAACCAATCCAAAGGCACTGATCCAAAACTGATGGAGACTGCGTTCGCCCCCACTTTCTTCTCCTTGGAGACCTTCGGGGTAATGACCCCCACATCAATCAAGGCCTGGATTTTATCCTTGAGTTGATAACATGACTTCGTCGGGTGGTGCATCGCTTTGTGATAAGTGCAGTATCTCGGATCTGTGACCTTGTTTGCTTCCTCCTGATTCACGATCGGTGGCAGCTGGATTTTATTGTTCTCCAAAAGGTATTTGAAAATACCGGGAACCTCATCATCCTTGAAAGAGTAGCTTTTGGGGAACCTCGGTTCTGACGACCTCTGCTTCTACTGCTGCCATTTGTAGGCGTCGAAAATTACCTATAAGTCCCCGAGCCTAGCTCGTGATAATGAGTTGACAAGCGACGAGCTATCCGACCACGTAACGATAAGTGACCGCGACGAAACACATAAAGTGAGTTGATGAAGCGTCCAAGTCAACGAAGCGATTCGACGAGGCGTTCAGGTCAGCGAAGCGAGTCGATGAAGCGTCCAAGTTAATAAATGTAGTCGACGAAATGTCTAAACCGACAAAGCGACGAATCGCGTGCAAGCGATGGAATAAATCCAACCGGGTCAGAATCAAATCAAGCTCGAAAACAAGCGAATCAACTCCCGGACCCGAAAAAAGAAGCGAGAAAGCCACATGGCATCTCGGCCAAGGTCGAGACACCACTAGGTGTCTCGGCCAAAGCGAACACCTTGGTGTCTCGGTGGGCCTTTATCTGATTTCGACCTGCTATCCGCTTTCAAGGCTATAAATAAGAGGGAGGGGGTTCATTTGAGAGGATCTAAAAATTTTTAAGAAGCCGAAGCTCTGCCAAATTGCCTTCTCACCTCAGATCTAAACTTGGGAGTAACGACCAATCTTCTTCGACACGGATCGGATCTCGGTGAACTCTGAGGCTATTATCCTCCTTCGTGAGATAATCCCTTAGAAAAAGTTAGAGATCGGATCTCGGTGAACTCTGAGGCTATTATCCTCCTTCGTGAGATAATCCCTTAGAAAAAGTTAGAGATCGGATCTCGGTGAACTCTGAGGCTATTATCCTCCTTCGTGAGATAATCCCTTAGAAAAAGTTAGAGATCGGATCTCGAATCTACGTGTTTCCTTGAGATTAAACTTTATTTTGATCTCGAGAAGAGCTTTGATCTCGCTTAGTCGATTTCATTCGCTTGGGCTATTATTTCCTTCGTGAAATAACCCCTTTCTACCGTGTAGATCTTTCTTCGGATCACGATCACGCGGCGGTCCACGAACGGAAAAAAAGTCCCCAGCACAAGCAAAGACACCCATGCAAGTGAGGAGCCGATAAACGGATCCCGCGTTTATTTAGGGAGATAAAGTTGTAATCTTTATTTGATTTTCGTTGTAATCAGCCTTATAAAGAAGCGATCTTTTTATTTTTGAATTCATTTGTAAACCCATAGAGGTGTAATGAATTCATCGGCAATAAAAGTTAAGGAACCAACTTTCCCCGCGAATAAGCTGGCGACCACAGTGGGAGCCAACGGCCTCAAATCTGAGATCATCGTGCCGTAGCCACAGATCGTGATCCCGGTCGAGGAGGAGGTCGAATACGAGTTCGACTAGAAAAAGTTCGAGGAGTATCTCTCCTCCTCATCCAGATCCGCCTCCCCCTCCAAATCCAGAAGGATCCCCGCTGCAAGGAGGATCTGTTGGTCATCAGATCGGGAATCCGAAGACGAAGATTCCAACCTTGCCGCCGCCCAAGTCGCAGCAAGCAGCATCCCCCCAGCTCCCAAGAAGGCCGGGGCTGAAGATCTGAACTCCTCCGCGGAGGAGATGACCCATGATGGCGTGCCGTTTCTTTCCAAGAGAGCCCGCTAACGAAGACGACAAAGCCAGGCGCGTCGATTCACCAAGGCTATGGAATCAGTGGATGGATTTGCTATGAGGCGGATCTCAGATCCAGGAGAGGCAAAAGCCTCTAAATCAAGCAGCTAACGGCTCTTCTAAGCCGCCAATAAGTGAATGGGTCCGAGTCAAACAGAACCGTTCAACGTTTTAAGAGCGCATTCGGAAGCGTCGCGCACTCCTTGCGCACGCACGAGCTCTCGTCCGAGAAGCCCAGATAATGAAAAAGGAGGAAGTGGCCAAAAAGTCACCCAAGATGCGCCAAGTTTGGAGGCTAAAATCCGGAGCAACGGTTCATGCAAAGGCCGAAGCCTCGATCAAGGATCAGCCACCTCAAGCTGATCTGAATCAAAGAAAGGTCGCCTCACGACCAATTCCACTTTCGGCAATAGCCCCTCAAATTGCCGTCAGACTCTACTCCCGCTTCGGTTGAGCCCGCTAGATCATCCCGAAGCAAGAAGACGGTGTTGGAGCATCTCGGCCCGTTGCAAGGAGATCGAGGTAAAATTCCGATCAAAGAACACTTGGGCCCGTCGAGGAAACCCCGGGTCACTCCCAATGCAGGGGGTCACACCCACCTCAATCAAGACAGGAAGAATCCTGCAGCTGCTCGCACCGGGCTACGAATCCAAGTTCAAGAGTCGGTCCAAAATTCACACTCGCGAAAGCGTACGTCGCGGCGAGTGACTTTTGAAAGTCCTATTCATCCTCAGAAGGAGACGTTCTCATCTGACGATGACGACGTTATACCTGAGAAGTCGTGCCAACACACGATAGGTTGCTCCGACATTCATGCCGATGAGTTGTACTATCATGCTGGGGGTACGAGTAGATCCCGAAAGAGGAGTACCCCAGAATCAAACACGCCTTGCTTGTGCTCAAAACTGATCAAGGCAGTGTTGTCGGAGTGCAACTGCACTAAAACAACTTCAAAAAAGTCTTCGGTATTTGACAGGCTCGGCACCACGTTATCGAAACCCAGGTTAAATGCTTCCGCGGAAGGAAATCAGTGTCTCGAAGCGAAGAAATCTCGGCAGTTACTATCAACATGACTAGTAGAGGGACGTCGTCACGTGCCGGGGCATCGCAACGAATGACTCATTTGCGGTCCGGGACTGTTAGACGATCCAATTATCACAAGATGCAGAGGGGGTTACCCTCAGATGATAAAGCATCAGGCGCTGGCTCTGTAATTGCTTCCGATGATACGGTTTCCAGCGCGGGACAACCTCGGGAGGCACTCATGATCAGTGCAGAACAAGTGGCCAAGATGCTTGAAGAGGCTATGGCCAAGCAAAAGGAGAACTTCGGTTCGAGATCACGGATAGCCATCACGACAAATGAAGAGATGCATAACCAGCAAATCCAAGCACTGACGAACCGCCAGGGCGAATCAAGTCATCGCAATAACCAAGTAGACAGCGACACGGCTTGAGGAGAAAGACCGTAACGCCGATAATCCCCGTGATAAACGGAATGCAGGAGGTCACCTCGAGAATGACAGCGGTAACACCGTCGTCCCTCCGCAAAATCACCCGAGCGGAGACGTAGGTGAGAGTGAGAAGATAAAGGATCTCGAGAGCAAGATCAACACTTTAATTTCCGCCCAAGAGGTAAAGAAGACGGGTATACCATGTCCGTATCCAAGGGAGTGGGAATCAATCCCGTATCCGGCGAAGTTCAGCATAATAAACTTTACGCCATTTGACGAGAATGGTTCACCCACTCAGCATTTAATCTACTTCAAGTCCCACCTGGGGGATATTTCTGGTAACGAGCCCTTGATGGTTCGGTCATTCGTTGGCACTCTTCGAGGAGCCGCCTTCGATTGGTACCGCCGTCTCAAACCGGGGAGCGTTAGCAGCTGGGATGATATGGAGACCATGTTCCTCACCAATTTCTTCGATGACGATACCGAGATATCCATCGAGATGTTACTGGATGAAAAATAGAAAGACGGAGAGACAGTCGATGCCCTTCGTCAAGCGGTTTCGAAACAAGGCAATGAATTGCCGGGACCCGATAACTGAGGAGTTCATCCTCCAAACTTGCCACAACAATCTCTCGTTGGATGTGTTGGAAGCAATGGAAACGGCACCGTCCAAGACCTGGAAGGATCGAAGGTCTTGGCGAGAACAAGCCAGCGATTCCTTAAAAGGAAAAAGGCGTAAAGAGGCCGCCAGCGGCGAATGCTCGTAATCAAAACTTAGTCCCAGCGTAAAGCGATGGGCGCAAACTAACGTTCGGTAGCGGCACCAATGGCGACGCGACCTCAAAAGCAGTCGTCGAGAACCAAGGTTCCTCAAAGTCTATTCTTTCAAGGAAGACGAGGTTCCCGGTATTTTCAAATACCTCCTGGAGAACAATAAGATCCAGCTGCCACCGATCGTGAATCAGGAGGAGGCAAAGAAGGTTACAGATCCGAAGTACTGCGCGTTCCACAGGGCGGTTCACCACCTGATGAAGTCGTGCTATCATCTCAAGGATAAGATCCAGGCCTTAATCGATGTAGGGGTCATTACCCCAAAGCCATCCAAAGAAAAAGAAAAAGTTTAAACCCAAATGGGAAAGACCGTTTGTGATAGACACAACCTATTCAAACGGTCCATATCGTCTAAATGGCGATAGGCAATTAATACCAATAAATGGGAAGTTCCTGAAAAAGTACTATCCTTAGTACATTCGGGATAACCCATGTTGACGGGAAGTTCCTCGAGAAATATTTCACCCATTGTCCTCGAGGATAACCCTAAATCTGTTCTCCACCATAAATTTTCTCACTGATCAAATTCATTGGCGGCGAGTCCAAAAAAAATCTTTCTGGTCCAATCCACCAGCAAAATCCCCTCTTGATTCCTTCTATGAACAAGAGGTCCACTTTCAAAGCTGGGATCCCCTTTTAATAAATAAGAGGACCCCACTTCTTCCACTTGATCCGCCTTTCTACGGTTAGAAATTAAATTTCATCTCGATAAGCGAAAGTTATTTCGGATCGGTGGCGGATTCAATAAAAGCGAAAGCTATCTGAGTCTTTTCTTTCACTTCAGTCACGCCTTCCCACGGTTAGGGCCGAAGTTAGAATTTCATCTCGATAAACGAGAAATTTACTTCCAGATCAGGTAACGAATCCTATAAAAATAAAAGTTACCTGAATCTCTTCGATTCTCAGAGTGGAGATCCCACTCTAAGTTTCACCTCTTACGATTCTCGAAGTGGAGATCCCACTTTTAGTTTTCGTTTTTTCCTAGAGATAGAATATAAAATTCTTCCTCTCCAGGGGCAAGAGATAGGATATAAAATTCTTCCTCTCTTGTTTTGGGTTCGTTTTTATCCTTAAAAAGAAGACCTGGAGACAGGATATAAAATCCTTCCTCTCCATCATCGGGAGAAAGAATATAGAATTCTTCCTTTCCCACATTAGTTTCATTTTCAGCCGGTTTAGTCTTTTTTCCGATTGAAAAAAGACATCAAGTCTCATCTTGGGGAATTTTATCCCGAAGCTTAAGTAGGGATAAGTCTACGCCTAACAGGCGTTGTCGGTTTAGTCTTTTTTTCGATTGAAAAAAGACACCAAGTCTCATCTTGGGGAATTTTATCCCGAAGCCTAAGTAGGAATAAGTCTACGCCTAACAGACGTTGCCGGTTTAGTCTTTTACCGATTGAAGAAGACATCAGAATTCAAGTCTGGGGAATTTTATCCTGAATCCTAAGTAAGGATAAGCCAACGCCTAACACGCGTTGCCGGTTTAGTCTTTTACCGATTGAAAAAGACACCAGAATTCAAGTCTGGGGAATTTTATCCCGAAGCCTAAAGTGGAATAAGCCTGCATCTAACACATACAGCCGGTTAGTCTCTTACGCGTAAAAGATGACAAAGACTCGTATTCGATATCGTAGCATTAAGCCTAAGAGAGTTTCATTCTTTTAGCATAACGTCACGTGCGGAACAGGTTCAGATAATCCGCACGCTAGCCCGATTCAAACGGTAATCGGTAAAGGCTTGTCAAATCCGTTGTGGGCTGGGGTTTGGCCAATAATCCTAAAGCCAACGCCTGACACGCGTCGCCGGTTAGTCTCTTGCCCGTAAAAGATGACAAAGTTTATGTATTCAACATCATAGCACTAAGTCTAAAAGAGTTTTATTCTTTTAGCACAACGTTACATGCAGAACGGGTTTAATCCGCATGCTAGCCCGATTCAAACGGTAATCGGTAAAGGCTATCAAATCCGTTGATGGCTGAGGGTTTGTCAAAAATCCTATGAATGTTGTGATTGATTATTCCAAGCGAAATGAGAAATCATAACAAATGACAATAAAACGGGAGTTAGAAACTTATTCGACTTCTTCCTCGACTTCAGATAGCTCCTGTTCCGAGAGCTCCAGCTTCTTAGATATGGCGTGTAGGCGTCGAAAATCACCTATACGTCCCCGAACATAACTTGTGACGATGAGTTGACGATTAACGAGCCATCCGACAATGTAGCAACAAACTGTTAGTGATGTGACGACGAGTGACCGCGATGCAAGCGCATAAAGCGAATCGACGGAAACGCATAAAGCGAGTCGATGAAGCGTCCAAGTCAATAAACCGAGTCGACGAAACGTCTAAACCAACAAAGCGACGAATCGCGTGCAAGCGACGGAATAAATCCAAACCGCGAAGCCTCAGATCAAGCTCGGATAACAAGTGAGATCAACCCGCGGACTCGAAACAATGAAACGACAAACGAGAAAATCACTCGGCGTCTCGGCGGTAGAACACCTGGCGAAGACACCTAAGGTTTCTCGGCCGGGATGGGCTTTGCCCGATTTGACCGTTATCCGCATAAGAAATCTATAAATAGAGAGGTGGGGGTCTCATTTGAGGGGATCTGGATTTTTTGCAAGAGGCCGAAGCTCTGTCAGAGAGAGATCTAAATTTTTAGAGCGATCCTTCATCAACCCCGGCGTCCAGATCTCATATTCCGGTGAGCCGATCATCATCAAGCGAGGAGTTCGAGGATTCTGAGGTCAGATCTACAGATCTACCCTCTGGATTAAGCTTCATCTTAATCCCAGAGTCCGTGTTTGATTTCGCTTGGTCGATCTCATCGACCCCCGCAATTATCTCCCTCGTGAGATAGTTCCCGTCGGCGATTGTTTCCTTCGTGAAATAATCCCCGTAGATCTGTAGATCTCGTATTAGATCCCGCATCAGATCATGATCATGCGGCGGTCCACGGACGGAAAAAAGTCCCCGGCACCGGCAAAGATACCCACGCAAGCGAGGATCCAATAAACGGATCCCGCGTTTGTTCAAAAGGAGTAAAGTTGTAATCTTTTTGATTGTTCATTGTAAAGCCTTATAAAAAGGCGGTCTTTTTTCTGAATCTCGTTGTAAGTAACCGAAGTTTGTAACGAATTCAAGCAATAACAATTATCCCAACTTTCACCGCGAACAAGCTGGCGACCACAGTGGGAGATGACGAGTATTCGGGCCCAAATTATCCATTATAGGGGTGAGCTTAGAGAAAGCTTCCAGGGTCAAGTTGCTCTGGAAATGCTGCTTGAGAGACTCTGTTTATGGATCTTTGTGGGGAAAGTGTTTAACCCCGACTGGAGAAACGAACCCGCTGTCAAGGCACAAGAATTGAAATCCACCAACAAAATCCCCTCTTGATTCATTTCACGAACAAGAGGTCTACTTTCAATTCGGAGTTCTTCTTTGATAAACAAATGAATTCCTAAATTACCTCCTTTTCCAAGTCGCGCCGACTGAAGGTATGCGCCGGAATTAGAATTTCCAGATCAGGCCATGCCGACTGAAGGTTGCCTGAATCTTTCCGATTCTCGGAGTGGAGACCCCACTCTTAGTTTCATCCCTTTTTTAGGTCGCGCTGACTGAAGGTATGTGCCGAAATTAGAATTTCCAGATCAGGTCATGCCGACTGAAGGTTGCCTGAATCTTTCCGATTCTCGGAGTGGAGACCCCACTCTTCGTTTCATCCCTTTTCCAGGTCGCACCGACTGAAGGTATGCGTCGGAATTAGAATTTTCAGATCAGGTCATGCCGACTAAAAGTTGCTTGAATCTTTTTGATTCTCAGAGTGGAGACCCCACTCTTAGTTTCATCCCTTTTCCAGGTCGCGCCGACTGAAGGTATGCGCCGAAATTAGAATTTCCAAATCAGGTCATACCGACTGAAGGTTGCCTGAATCCTTTCGATTCTCGGAGCAAAGATCCTGCTCTTAGTTTCACCTCCTTTTCGCTAGAGATAGGATATAAAATTCTTCCTCTCCAGCTCCCTTTTCCTGGCCATGCCGACTGAAGGTGTAGGCCGGAATCATAATTTCATCTTTCCCACGATTTAGTCTTTTTTCCGATTGAAGAAGACACCAGAGTTCGATTCTGGGGTATTTTATCCCGAAGCCTAAGAAGGGATAAATCTACGCGTCACCCGCGTTGCCGATTTAGTCTTTTATCGATTGAAAAAACACGGAATTCAAGTCGGGAGAATTTTATCCGAAGCCTAAGAAGGGATAAGTCTACGCGTAATCCGCATCGTAACACGCGTTGCCGATTTAGTCTTTTATCTGATTGAAAAAAACACCAGAATTCAAGTCAGGAGAATTTTATCCCGAAGTCTAAGTAGGGATAAACTTGTATCTAATACATGTAGCCGGGTAGTCTATTCCCGTGAGAAAGATGAAGCCTATGTATTCAACATCATAGCTCCAAGTCTAAAAGAGTTTTATTCTTTTAGCACAACGTCACATGCAGAACGGGTTGGATAATCCGCATGCTAGCTCGATTCAAACGGTAATGGTAAAGGTTCATCAAATCCGTTGATGGCTAGGGGTTAGCCAATAACCTTAAAGCCAACGCCTAATACGCGTCGCCGGTTAGTCTCTTGCCCGTAAAAGATGATAAAGTCTACGTATTCCACATCGTAGCATTAAGTCTAAAAGAGTTTCATTCTTTTAGCACGACGTCACGTGTGGAACAGGTTTAGATAATCCGCACGCTAGCCCGATTCAAACGGTAATCGGTAAAGGCTCATCAAATCCGTTGAGGGCTGAGGGTTTGCCAAAAATCCTATGAGTATTGTGGTTGATTATTCCAAATGAAATGAGAAATCACAATAAACAGCGATAAAAGAAGCTTGAAGGAGCCCCTCCTGCAACTCAGCTTTGAAAGACTCCTCATTCGCATTCAGCGTCTTCGCAGCTTCTTCCTCGACTTAAGCCAACTTTTGCTCCGAAAGCTCAAGTTTCTTGGATAGGACGGTTCGAGCTTCCTCTTCGTTGATTCTGGGATGTGGATTTCTCGACAAGGGCGATCTTAACCTGATCTACTCGGCCCCGCTGCATCTGAACCTCGAGTTCAGCAAAAACTCGAGTATCGCGCCACGCTTCCAGGAGAAGTTCCACTCGATCAACTATATAGGAAGAAGCACCGGTTGCTCGCAACTCCTGCAACTTCTGAAGCTTGAGTTCCTTCGCTGACAAGGTCATCACTAGCCAGGACCCCGGATATTTTTAGCGGGGTTATCACCCATTGAGGGTCACTTGTCAGCCGGTTCGGTTTATGCGAGCCTCATATTTACTCCAAAAAGATATATGAGTATAAACTATTTCCTATTTTTGTCAGGAAGTTTCTGGAGAATATTTTTATAAAATATTCTTAAGGATAACTCGACAACCCTCAAATCTCCTCCCACGGTGGTTCTCTACTCCAAAAAGGAATATGAGTATAAACAATTTCCTATTTTGTCGAGAAGTTCCTGAAAAATATTTTATAGAATAACTCGACGACTCCAAAAAGGTATATGAGTCTAAACTATTTCCTGTGTTTGTTAAGAAGTTTCTGGAGAATATTTTATATTCTTAAGGATAACGCGATAACCCCCAATTTACACCCACTGTGTTCAATTTTACGACGCCGGACAACGCGTCACAGTGGAAAATCGCCGATTGGATTTCAAGAAAAAATTCCTGAAACCGGTCAACACATCACAAAAGAGAGTTCACCAATTAAAAGATAAATCTCAAGAAAATTTCTCCCACTATAATCAGTTCAACAACGAGCGACGCAACGGAGAATTCGCCAATTCAAGGTTAAGCCTCACGAAATTGGATGGTCAGTCCGACGATAACTCACCAACGCGAACTAAAATAAGAAAATTCATTCATCGGTTTTCGATTCAAGACTTCAACAGCGGTCAGACAATAAATGCAGCACCGTGACACTTTCAGTCATCCTACAAAGTACTGGATAATCCGAAAGAATTGGAGAAGTCAAGATTTGAAGCTATTTTCAGGTCTCGTCATACCGACTGAAGGTTGGTCCACTCCCTCTCTCCTTTTTCACCATCTTCTAGAGTTTCAGGTCGGTGAGCTTAAGCAATTTCTAGGCTTAATTTCTAGATCTCAATTATCACATTAATAAAGCAATTTCTAGGGTTTTGTCGTGGTTTTTGGGCAAAAATAAAATGATTCATTACGATTACTTAAAGTTTAGGGATTTTTGGTGGCTTGGAGTTATTGAAGCTCATTTTCAGTGATTTTTCTAGAAATTTAACTTTTTTTTTCAATTTTATATTTTCTATTCGCTAACATTCTAGGGTTTGTTCTTGATCCCCCATGTTTATGTTGAATTTTTTTAGGGTTTCCTTGAATAGAAAGCAGCAAATAATCAGAGGTGAAATCTGAAACTTTTCTCTCTCGAGTTGGATAGCGGGAGAGGAGAGAAGGATTGGAGGTTGCAGGTAGGTTTTATTCAATTCGAATGGCTTTTTCTTTCTCATATAAAGTAATGGGGAACTTTACTTGAGATTATTGTGAAGTTCATGCCTTAATAATGTCTTGATGTGAGGATTTAAATCAGTGAGATTTTTGGGGAAATTTTGGTAAATTTGAGATTCTAATTTCTAGAGCTTTTATATTGCTTTGATTCTTTTATAATTTTGTAAAATTTCAGCTATTTTATTGTTGTAGATCTTCAAGAGATGTAATTCCTTTGTCATTGACGATCTGTTTTTTGCAATGTAGTCGCTTTTAGGATTTTATGATTTTGTAAATTGAGTGTTGTATTGAATACTTCATGGAAATTGATAGACAAAAAAAGTACTGAGCATGAGAGGAGATGGAGATGTGCAATGGCAAACAAATAATCAAACAGGTCCAATCTTTTATTTTTTTAAATTTTGTTTTGATTTGTGAGAGAGAGATTTCTAATCTGAGCGCTTCAAAGGGATACATCATCCTTTTTCTTCATGTTTTTGTTTCTAATTTTTAAGAACAGAGTATGAATCATCCTTTTTCTTCATTCAGTTACTATTTCTTTTTCTTTTGAATATTAATTTATCATTGCTTTTGAATTATACAGCTTAGAACTTGAGTTATTGTATTTCTATTTTAGATATACATAAATATCAATTTGTTTTGTATATTATCACTATTTATTTCGTAGGAAAATTAATGCTAAGAACAAGTAAACTAATATATAGTAGTGTAGTTCAAAGTATGAATGTATTAGAGTGGTGAAAACTATAGCAGGGTCTGCCTTCGCACATCCACTTGAAATGGTTGTCAATTGTTGAGAATAATTTCTAAGCATTGCAAGGGTTCAGACCCTCATAGAAGTTATAAACAAAATTTTTATTCTCTTTTACTTGGTGAACATGTAGAATAGAGGTAATCTGTATATTTAGCTCTTTTTCAAGATTTAATTATCATACATGTATATGTGTGTATTTTTTCTTGCTAACTTGGTCTGAATGTTCTGATTGGAATCAACTACCTACATAACTAAAGGTAAACCTCAAGTCTTACTATTCATTGTATAGTAATTTGTTGTGGATCCCGCTTATTCCCACTGACACATTTCCCTCACAAATGAAAAAAAAAAACAGATTTTGAAATTCAAATCTCTACTGAAATAACTATTCTATCCTCAATTATGTTGATAACTATTCAAATCTCTACTGAAAATAACTCTTCCAATCTCTCTGAAATAACTATTCAAATCTCTACTGAAATAACTATTCTATCCTCAATTATAAGTATTGTTATCGGTAACTCTCTGAATAATTATTATATTCTTTTATTGTTACATTACTTGCACGGATCGTGTGTTAGATATACTTTCTCCTATCTTTGTTATTTGGTTGGATGTAAATTTGATTCATGGTACTAATGAGAATTTTTTTCCCATGACAAGAAGAGACTCCTTCCACGGAGAGAATGATTCATACTCTCAGAAGTTAATAGAGTATCTATCACATGTTGATGAAGAATTTGGTAGCCTAATTACCAGGTAATTCTATAATTACTTCTGGTCCATACAATAAAAAAAATCAAAATACTCTATGGGATTATATGTTCGCTTATGCATTGTCCTTGAGCAAGAAATATGAACTTACTTAAGAATTAACTTCAATGCAGTGGCTGGTGAATAACAATTTCCTTAAACATTAAAATTCTTTGCTTACTTCCTCCAGTTTATCTCAACAAATGCTTCAGTTTCTCAACCATGCTTTGTAGTACTTTTTGATTAAAATTATAAAATATTGACGTCTTCAGATATATGATTTGTGTATTGAATGGATGCAATTTCAAATTGCACCATGCTTTTTGATTAAATTGGTGCCTCGGCTTAAAATGGTCTCACATAAGAATCAAAATCTGTAATTCTACTTGAAGCGTAACAGTTATAGGTGCAACAATGGTGAATAGTTATATTTTTATTGACATTTTTGGTGTTGAAATTTAATAATATGACATGTGTTTTGCCCTCATCTTAAGTTTGTTAGTTTATAGTGTTGAAGTTTAATAATATGACATGTTTTTTGTCCTCATCTTAAGTTTATTAGTTTATATCTGGTACTATCTTCACAACCGCCTGCAAAAATAATGATTATTATCATCTACGAAGTCCTTTCAGCTTTACATCTTTCATTCAATACTACATGACTTTTAGAAAATGTGATAAGCTGGAGGGTATGGGGTGTGTATAATCATCTAACGGTCCTTGCATGACGTGCACACATAGTATCTTTTTGACTTTAGAATATGAATGTTTGGAGTCCATATCAGCTTAAAGAATGAAAATAGTAAGAATGGCTAGCTATTTAAATGTCTAAATAAGTAAAATCATGTCGTTATATATCAATTTCATGGATATAATTGATTTGTAAAATTAAACTTGAGTGGTTATTGAATTATGCATAATGAAAAGGCTTGCAAACTTTGTTCCGTTTAATTTTGGACAAAAACCACTAGATGAATAATAATTGGATAACCAAGAAGGAGAGTCTTTCATAATTTTATCATTTCACCCTATAATTTTTCAGTTTCACAAATATCAATTTCATAAGAATTCTTCTATGCATTCATTTCTAATGAACTTAATGATGGTAGATAAGATACATGCTAATCTAATGAGTTGAGTTTTCCATGTCCCTCATTAGTTAAAAGGAGTATATTTAAGAGGAAAATTTTAAAAGTATGGCAGATTTTATTTATATTGGGTAATTATTTTTCTAAGATACACGATTTAGGAGTAAGTTTTTCTATTTTTCTAAGGAAAAAGTTGATTCACACTTATGTATTGGGAGTAACTTTTGCAATTGTAAGTGTGTTTAAATGTTGATTCACTCTTATGTATTGGGAGTAACTTTTTCAATTCTAAGGAAAAAGTTGATTCATTCTTCTAATGGTATAAAATAGAAACATCAAAATTAAAATTTTCTTATGCTTAATCATTCTTTGATTAGTTTTGAAATTGATCGAATTTTTTCTTTTTATTTCAGATGGATCCCCAATGAAAGACGGTGCCCAAATTTTCACTCTTCTAATGGTATAGAATGGAAATCCTACAAACTGCCCTTTTTGATGAATAAATCATTGATCGATTTGAGTTCGCGAAGGTCTTAATACCTTTTCTTTCTCTTATGAATAAGATAGGATACAAAGTATTTTATTTTTTAATTATTTCATGAAATTTAAAGATTAAAGGTATTAAATAGCATGTTTACCATTACAATGACTTTCTAACTTTAATCATCATTATACACCATCAAGTATTATATACTTTTTCTTGGTATTTTCAGCTAAAAATATTAAATTTTTTTCTGTTTTCAACATTTATACAATAGTTGAAAGATGTAATGCATAATATGACTTATGATTAGTATCTCAAACATCTGAGGAATCTGCCACATAATGAAATTTACCACAAAATCAGCTAAGAAATCTCAAACGACAAAGCCTTTCTCCTTTAAACTAACCCTCATGCTGCAAGAGAGATTATCATCTATAAACATATAACTTGCATGATATCCTCTCCATTTCAAGTTCTTAATATATGGATTCCATTAATATCAGGTACTTGAATATGTGATACACTTAAGAGCTTGGGATCACACAACTGGTACGTGGACTTGGACGATAATCTTACATGCTCTACAAATTGAAGACATTCAAACTTGAGGTAACACATTTCACCATTTTGTAACTTGCAACCTCTTATGTTCTATATATTTTAAGTCTCATTATCTTTTTCTTTTGTCATGACTCTGTAAATTACTGTCATATAACCATACGATGCCATCGAAATTGCTCAATAAGACCCTATATTTTCTACATTGCAATTTAGATCCATGGTGCTACCAAAATTTGGAAAATGGTCAGCCTCAAGGTTGTGTTCTTCTTTGCAAGTTGAGTATTAGTACATTAAACTGTTATAGTTTATTGGTGTAGTAATCAATGTTGAAATTGGAAGCTTTGTTTAGGGTCTCATTGTTCCCCTTTCTAAGGTGAGTGTTATTATTACCTTTATCTGTTATATTATTATCATTGTAACAACCAAAATTGTATTTTTTTTATTTAGATGGTAAGAAAATTATTGTGTTCATGATCTATGATGTTATGTGTACTTTGTAGCTTGCATTTTCTATAGCAAGACATCTTTCCTTGCAAAATATAGATGGCAAAATAATAAAATTAGAGCTATGTTTTATGATTTTTGTCAAATTTCTGTTGATTGTTATGGGGAAATAGAGATTTTAAGGGATTTGGGGGGTTTAATTTGTCTTTGTAGTTCTATATAGTAAACTTTTGGGTGATTTTAGAGTCTAGATAAGAAGCGGTTTAGATTTGCAAGAACAACTAGGAATTTAATGCTTGATTTTCTTTCAATTAGAAGTAGAGTTTGAAAATTATTTGGATTCAAGTCCCGTAGCTAAGTCTAATCCTCTTTCTTATTAATTATTTTGTAGGTAGCATATATTTGATTGACATGTAATTGTGGAATAATCTTGATATCTGCTAGGTGCTCATCCTTATGTCATCATCGTCTTCATTTTTGTCATCATCATCCTTATTATTTTGGTCGCTCTTTTACTTTCCTTTTTTGTTTGATATATTATCTTCTTATGGCTTGACTCAAGGATCTAAGATAAGCAAGTGGAAAGTGATAGTCAGGAATCTTCCGTTTAAGGTATTACATTGTTACGTTTGTTTCTACCTTTTGCTATCTCCCAATTCCCAACCGCACCTTTTATGAAGACAAAGAATGACCGGGCTAAAGTAAAATTAAAATGCAGGTTAAAGTTAATGAGATACGAGGTATTTTCTCCTCTGTAGGATTTGTCTGGGATGTATACAATCCACATGTTTCAGAACAAGGGTACTAGAAAACTCATCTCTCTTTCCTTTGATCTGATTTTTGATGCCACCGTATTGATCCCTTATGACCTTCAGGTTGTCCAAGGGTTTTGCTTTTGTCTCTTTTACGTCCAAGAGGGATGCTGAAAATGTATGGTTTGTGATCATTCAATAGTCTTGACAAAGTTTTGAGTAAAAATAAAAATTATCTTAATAGTGATTCTTTCCTTTTTAGGCCATAAAAAATATCAATGGCCGAGTAGTTGCGAAAAGATCTATTGCCGTGATTGGGCTGTCCAGAAGAAAATTTATGTTGCTGCTACACAATCTACCTCTTTACGAGATGGTGAGTTATACTCCTTTCATCTTCAGTATTTTCCTTTAGCTTTTCATCTCAAAATGATAGTATATGTTGTTATGGTTGGAATTATTTGTCTATATTGCATGGATGCATGTATGTATGAATTTTTGTGACAAATTTAGTTACTTATGTTTGTCCTAATGCATTATCATTGAGTTATTGAGCTCATAGTGTTTGACGAAACGCTTTGAAAACACAAAGCATAAAAAATTATCAATTTTAAAATAACAATAAATCTAGATTTTAATTTACAAATTTTAGTATATTTAACAAAGAGGCCTAACTCGTGGGCGGCGGGGGAAGCGCTGGGGAAATCTGGAGAATTGGGGATGGCTTTGAGAGAGAGGGCATTAATATGAGGTCACGGGGGCTTGTTACGGGGAATTTTTTCAAATGAGCCCCCTTCGGCTACACCGGGAAGCCCACTGCTGGATTCAGACGCTAAAGGATGTGATGAGAAACGACTGTGTGTGTGTGTGTATATATATATATATATATATATATATATATATATATATATATATATATATATATATATATATATATATATATATATATATAAGAGTATGTTTTTATGTGAGTATATGTGTGTGTGAGTGCAAGTATGTCTATGTGTATGTTAGTATATATGTATATGGGAGTGTACGTATATGTGCATGTATCTTTCAATGCGTGTGACTCAAGCATGTGTAGTTGTTAAAAATAGAGTTGAAGGGGACTCTTTTCTTGTTATAAGCTAAAATGTTGTTCATATTAACACTACAAGTTCGAAGGATTTTGTTCAAACTCCATGTAAGTACATTAATCATGAATTTTATATCCAATTTATAAATTAATTTAATTTTTAGACTAATAATGTTAGCTTAATTTAGTTGGGAATCTTCCAGCTAGTTCAGTGAATATAGAGATGTTGGAGGCTTTCAGAGCTAAAGAGCATGAGAGAGATGACAAGCTATGGAATAAGTACATGATTATCACATTTTAATTACATTTTTATATCCTTATTACCTATGTTATATGAATAACGATATTACTAATAATCATTTTTATCTTATTTTGCGTGTTAATAAAGAAATAATGAATAAAAGCCCAAATGACTCAAATTCTCCAATTTCTACCAATATTTGAAGCCCAAATCAAGACAAACCAAGGCCCAAGATACCAAATTGATCCAAGAGAAATTCGTGAAGAAAAATCAAGAAAAGACAAATTCGTTGGGAACCAATCGGTTGACCAACCGGTTGGCTAACGGTTGGCTAACCGATCGACCAACCGATCGGTTCCCAAATGATTCCAGATTAATGGTGGATTTCTTCCTTTTGGCTAGGTTTGATCCAATGGTTCACATCAACTCCGTTGGGCTATAAATAGGGGTGAAGGTGAGTGTTTTGAGTGTGAAATATTTTGTAAAACTCCATTTGGAGAGGAGGGTTACTCTTAATTGAGGAGACCTTCCAAAATTGTAACTTTGTTACACAATAAATGAAATTTTTCACCCCTTCAATTTCCTTTCTCTTCTTCTAATCCAAGGACCAAAAGGAGGATTAGATTAAGATCAGAGTTGTTGGTTTCTATTTTATTTCTTTTTCATTTTCTTTCTTGTTCATTTATTGCTTTGTAGCTTAGATTTACTTTCATGCAATTTACTTTCATGCAATTTACTTTCATGCAATGTATTTAATTCTTGTATTTACTTTCTAGAATAGATTTTTCTTTTCTTTAATTCACCTTGAGGCTAGAACCCTCTAGGAATTACCCTTTCTAAGTGTGGAGCCAATATTTGTGGGATCCCTAGAGATTGTTTGAAACTAGCTAACAAATCCAACTCATTTTCATGAGATTGAGATAAGCTAAGTGGATCTACTCTAGATTCCTCATATCTTTAATTAATCCTCCATACTTTACATTCTTGATTTTGCACTTATCCTTGTTTTCCATTTGTTTGTTATTTTCCTTTATTCTTGATTTTGATTTTCCTTTACTCTCTTCTCTCTCTCAATCTTGTTTTCTTTTATTTTGCACTTATTTTCTCTAATCTCATATTCCCTCCATGTGCATATAATCTCAAACCTAGTTTTGTTATTATGTGCATATAACCACCACCACACTCTCAACTTTATTTTCTCCTCTTTTGCACATAATCCACAATCCACTCTCTTTTATCTCTCCACATCCACTTTCACCATTTCCTTATTTTCATTTTATTTTAATAAACTCCTAATTGTCGCGCGCATAATTTGAGAACCAAAACTTGAGCAAAACTCCTCCTACTTTCCCGTTCCTCGTGGGATCGATAATCTTTTATACTATAACTTGATCAAGGTTGTATACTTGCAACTAAGGAGGTAATCACTTATTTCCCATCAAGTTTTTGGCGCCGTTGCCGGGGAACGGTGCATAAGTAGGATTTTCATTAAGTTTGGTTTTTATTTTGTGTGTTTTCTTTTGTGTAGGAACTTGGAGCTTGAAGATCAAGAGTTGAAGATTCAAGATTGAAGAATTGCCTCCAACGAGGCTTTGCATTGCTTTTGCGTGGGTAACTTCTCCATCTAGTATTTTCAATTCCACCCTTTAGATAGTTCATATACATTAGAGACAATTAGGATAAAAAAAACAAATAAATAAAAATAAAAGATTTTTTTTCCCTTGTCGACCCTAATAAACTTCATTTTTTTATTGTCGACCATAATAAAAATAAAAGATTTTTGTTTTTTGCATCCTTTTAGTTGCTTTTAATTTCTAGGGTTGCATTTCATATAATAGTAGGAATTCACCAAAGTGATTTGAGCATCTTGATTTGGCACACACTTGAAAATATTTTAAGGGCAAAACCCACTAATCAAGATAAGGTGAGGGATTTCATCACCCTTTCCTTAGCCCAAAAATCACTAATTCCTCACTACACTTACCCAAGCCTCTTAAAATTTGATTAGGCGTTGGCCCCTAAGGATTCGAGCTCATTAAGGAACAAGAAATCCTTAAGTGGACGGTCCAAGTTTATTTGGATTAATTGGTGTCTAAGGCAAGGTTTAGGGGTTGCGTAAAGGCTCGAAAGGAAAGAGGTACTTAATTGATCTTTGATCTCCCTCTAGTACTATCCTTACCTGGCTAATTACCCAAGTAAACTTTGATCTTTTCACTAAGGGAATTTTTGGTTAGGAGCTGGTCTAAGTCAAGTTTAGGCTTAACCCTAGAGTTAGGGTGATTGGAAAGTGATTGCCTTGATTTATTTTTAGTTAGTTTTTCCTTATTTTTTTTTTCTCATCATCTTCTTAACTTTTTCTCTTATCCTTTTTCAAAAAAAAAAAAAAATTTGATTTTGGTGTATGCAAACTTGGGTTAGGGATAATACTAATCGTTTAATTCGTTTAATCCATCTCTTGAACCAAACGAAATGACCAATACCAACCCACCTGTTCTTCAAGATGTTTGTTACCCCACTAGAAATGCAATCCCTCTTGCATAAAACTCCCCGAGGTAAATGGAACCAATTTTGAACTTCGATCGCATTTCATAAACATGCTTCCCAAATTCTTAGAGTCAAACCAAGACGATACATCTTTATCTCCGAATTTGAAGAAGTTTGCCTCATGATCAAGATGAGGGACTTAACCAAGATGCGATCAAACTCCGATTTATTCCATTTGCCCTTAAGGACAAAGCCAAAAATGGTCAGATAGCTTGCCCACGATTCCATCTCAACTTGGGGTGAATTTGTAGCAGTTTTTCGAAAAAATTCTTTCCTATCCACAAAACAATCAAGCTTAGAAACAGCATTCAAAATTTTAAAATTGTCAGGAGAACCTTTTGGAAGTATTTTGACAAATTCAAAGATCTTCTTATCCAATGTCCTCACCATGGTCTTGAAAAGTGGCGATTATGCCAAATCATTTATGAAGGATTGGATTATTCTTCAAAACTTCCTTAGAGTCAATGTGTCAAGGGGATTTCATGAAGAAAAATGCCGATGAAGCTTGGGACTTTTAGAGAGTTTATCAGAAAACTATGCGATGGGAACATTGTGATGACCGTGTTTCATCGGTTTCCGACCCAAAACCGATGGTTTGTCCTTAGAAACAAACATAGCCTCTGAAGCAAAGATGGCGATAATCATGCGTAGGTTAGAAGCTTTAGAAGTCAAAGAACGAGCTCGACTCAAATCAACCAAGTTTCGCCTCGGGATGTCATAACTGTCTGTCTCCATCTCATGTCTCGGAGGAATGTCCTCTTTTAGGATCCGGTCACCACTAGGTCGATAAACGCCGCATTTCGCGCTCGTGAATGATCCATTTTCTCCAACCTACAATCCGGGTTGGAGAAATCATCCAAATTTTGCATGGAACCGTGGAAACTACTCCGAAATCAAAATTTCACTCCTCTTCAACCCAACAATTCTCTAGGGCAATACAGCCTCTCAATTTTCAACAACCAAATCGTCATTTCAAAATCAGTCTCCTCATCACCAATCGCAAATCACACTCCTCAAATTGTCGATCATGATAAACGCCTTAATGTTCGAAAAGGGTCTAGAAACTTTGATTAAAACCTCTACACGGACCACGAACTTATTGACTCAAACATCAAACACGTTGAATTCCTTCATGCAATCAACCGGGCAAATCCTCACTTCCAACACTCAAGCCATAGCTAGGTTAGAAACCCAACTTAGTCAACTAGCTAATGCCATGAGTGAGAGAGAGAAAGGAACTTTTCGAGTCAACCCGTGCCCAACCCGAAGGACACGGATCAAGTTCAACCTACCAAGTGAAGTGAATGCAATCCATTCACTACGGTCGTAGACAGTCGATAATCGTTAGAATGCCTCTAAGTGAAACCCCGAACCGAACAAATTCTCTCTCCTTAGAAATCACACCCTTCGATGACCTTAACCCGAACCGTAACCGAGTCTAATCAATTTAAACCGGTTGCTCCTTGCAGGATAGACTCGGGCCTAGGAAGCACTCCTCTCGTGAGGAGAAAATTCTAGAGACTTTCAAGCGTGTTAAGGTCAACATTCCTCTTTAGATGTCATTGAACAAATTCCTTCTTATGCCAAATTTTTAAAGGAATTATGTACCAAAAGAGGCAAATAAATGTTCCAAAGAAAGTCTTTCTTGCCGCCAATATCGCTGAAGTCCTCTCAAAGTCCGTACCATTGAAACATAAGGATCCGTGTTGTCCTACCATCCCATGTATCATTGGTAATACTCGTATCGATAAGGCTTTTAGACTTAGGGGCCGTGTCAACTTGCTTCAGATTCGATCTACCAACAACTAGGTGTCGGGGAACTCAAGCCAACTAGATGCACACTTCAGTTAGTGATAGATGCATTAAGGTCCCTATGGGTGAAATAGAGATGTCTTGATAAAGGTTGGAGACTTTATTTTTCTGTTGATTTCGTAGTCCCGAAACACAACCCGTTTCCAATCCCAAAGGACGATACCCGTGATCTTAGGAAGACCGTTCTTAGCCACTTCTAATGCTCTCATCAACCGTAGAACTGGTCACATGAAGTCGTCTTTTGGGAATCATTGCTGAACTTAATATTTTCAATCCAGAAATAATATTGATAAGCGACCTTTGAAATCAATTACATCCAAGAAAGTTTAGCAGTAAAGAATGAATCGACATTAGTTTTGAGAAAATCTTTCATGAGGCTGGAAATTTTAAAAATTCGGGTTTTATTTTTCAAAATGAGGAAGCGTGTTGAATACATGCCTCTTGAATGCAACATTGAAGAACTCTATTCGATGCTTAGATTTTTGAAAGAGCAACCAACATGTCATATTTTTATTAATCAAAAATCTAAGTTCAAAATGCATAACACCAATAAGACCTACCTTAATTTCTTTGCAAAACACATTGCAAACCCCGGAATTTTCAGAATTTGAGAACATCATTGATTATATCATCTTGAAATTCTTTAAATTTCGGGTAGAATTTTCAACAATAAGGTAGGATTTAATGTAGAATGTGAGCTTCTCATGTTTCATCTTTTATTCTACATTTTTATTTTTGTCCCACAATAATAATAAAAGAATTTATTCTTCTCTCATGTGAGAGTTTCTTGTTCTTTTCAACAAAAAAAAAAAAAACATATGAAAAAAAAAAAAGAAAAAAAGAGAATAAATTTTGACTTCACCTTCTCATACCAAAGGTCATTACAGAATTTTGTCATTGTTGAAGTGGACCGAACAAATGTAAGTGCTTCCATTCTTATCTGTTTTACTTTGTGCATAATAGAATTTGCATTGAGGACAATGCAAAATTTAGGTGTGGGGTGGGAATTAGTCATTTTGCTCTTTATCTTAGTCATTTTTCCTCTTCTTACCATTTTCTTTCTTTTTATGTCATTTTTCCCTCTTTTCATAAATAAAAAAAAAAGAGTCACTTGCCAACTTAATAGAGTTGATTAATAATTGATCAATTTGATAGAATTTAAGTCTTCTAATCCTTAGTTGGTTATATACTCAAGTTTACCTTTTATGATAACTCCAAATAAATTTCTTAAGAAATGATTTTCAAAGTAATATACTTTACTTAAGTTGTAACTTAGATTTTTAATTAAAGTAATGAAATTTTGCATGCCTAACTTAGAGTTGAAAATAATTTTTCAAGTTGTCTTGATCCAAATATTGTTCAGAATATATATACATATACACACATATATACTAACTTAATAAATAGAAGAAAATTTTCTTAAAATCATTGGTGGTTCTATTTTACTAAGCCTAAGTTGATGAGTAATTAAGCCCGAGGAGTATTTCTATGCTTAATGACCTAAGCCCAATTGGGTTGGGATTCATTGGCCCAAAACTCGCTAAATGGTCACTTAGAAAGCCCGATTAAAAGAACAAAACCACCAAGGAATAAAGAGTAAAAAAAAAAAATCGTACTAACCATGTTTTTGTATATAGTTATATTTGTATATGTTCTTGAAAAATAAAATGGATTAAAAGACTTGAAGTTGTTTAAAACAAAGGGTTAGCATGTCCGCTTCAAAACTTTTAAATTAAATTTTGAGTTAAACTTGGTTTTGTATAACTATAATGAAAGGATTTTCTTAAGAAAATTACATTGGAGTTATGATAAAACGTTTTCTTGAGTATTAACCAACTTCAATTGGAATGTTTGAAGATATCAAATGAATTAATTATTTTATTAACTTCTTTAATTTGGCAAGTTGACTGAATTTTGTGGGTATATTCACTGCAAACCCTCACGAGACTACAACTCGCCCACTAGGGTAACCTAGGGGTTTAAAGGCTTGTTATATGCTTAAATACAACCGCGATTCCTCGCGAAAGTGAGTTAGGTTTTCTTTTATTTTCTTTGCTAGAGGACTAGCAAAAGTTTAGGTGTGGGGTATTTGATTATCACATTTTAATTACATTTTTATACCCTTATTACCTATGTTATATGAATAACGATATTACTAATAATCATTTTATCTTATTTTGCAGGTTAATAAAGAAATAATGAATAAAAGCCCAAATGACTCAAATTCTCAATTTCTACCAATATTTGAAGCCCAAATCAAGACAAACCAAGGCCCAAGATACCAAATTGATCCAAGAGAAATTCGTGAAGAAAAATCAAGAAAAGACAAATTCGTTGGGAACCAATCGGTTGACCAACCGGTTGGCCAACCGGTTATTAACCGATCGCCAACCGATCGGTTCCCAACAGATTCCGATTAATGGTGGATTTCTTCCTTTTGGCTAGGTTTGATCCAATGGTTCACATCAACTCCGTTGGGCTATAAATAGGGGTGAAGGTGAGTGTTTTGAGTGTGAAATATTTTGTAAAACTCCATTTGGAGAGGAGGGTTACTCTTAATTGAGGAGACCTTCCAAAATTGTAACTTTTGTTACACAATAAATGAAATTTTTCACCCCTTCAATTTCCTTTCTCTTCTTCTAATCCAAGGACCAAAAGGAGGATTAGATTAAGATCGAGTTGTTGGTTTCTATTTTATTTCTTTTTCATTTTCTTTCTTGTTCATTTATTGCTTTGTAGCTTAGATTTACTTTCATGCAATTTACTTTCATGCAATTTACTTTCATGCAATGTATTTAATTCTTGTATTTACTTTCTAGAATAGATTTTTCTTTTCTTTAATTCACCTTGAGGCTAGAACCCTCTAGGGAATTACCCTTTTCTAAGTGTGGAGCCAATATTTGTGGGATCCCTAGAGATTGTTTGAAACTAGCTAACAAATCCAACTCATTTTCATGAGATTGAGATAAGCTAAGTGGATCTACTCTAGATTCCTCATATCTTTAATTAATCCTCCATACTTTACATTCTTGATTTTGCACTTATCCTTGTTTTCCATTTGTTTGTTATTTTCTTTTATTCTTGATTTTGATTTTCCTTTACTCTCTTCTCTCTCTCAATCTTGTTTTCTTTTATTTTGCACTTATTTTCTCGCAATCTCATATTCCCTCCATGTGCATATAATCTCAAACCTAGTTTTGTTATTATGTGCATATAACCACCACCACACTCTCAACTTTATTTTCTCCTCTTTTGCACATAATCCACAATCCACTCTCTTTTATCTCTCCACATCCACTTTCACCATTTCCTTATTTTCATTTTATTTTAATAAACTCCTAATTGTCGCGCGCATAATTTGAGAACCAAAACTTGAGCAAAACTCCTCCTACTTTCCCGTTCCTCGTGGGATCGATAATCTTTTATACTATAACTTGATCAAGGTTGTATACTTGCAACTAAGGAGGTAATCACTTATTTCCCATCAGTACATGTCTTAATGCAATAGTGTATACAAAAATTTCCTTGAATCAAATATTTATAATTATAAATTAGTTTCATTATGATTTTCTTGTCATTGATATTTTTTAGCTTGTGCACTTAAAAGCAGATGTTCTCAAAATTGATATATCCAAAGAATTTGTACCTAAGATTCTTGTTGGTCTAATTTCAAGTTGTGGAATCAAGAAACCGGTCATGGGATTCAAAAGCATGAAATCATCATCATGGTAAACAAAATGGTTTTTCAAGTAAAAGGTTAATTTGAAAATGATGATTTAGAATTTTTCATGAAGATAGCTAGATTTTTTTTCATATTAGAGTTCCTAAGAAAAATTTATTGAACTATGCAGACAGTAAGTTTTGTGAGGTGACAAACCGAAACAAATTTTAAATTCTACAATAAAAAAGGAAACATGATATAAAACTTCAAACCTCTGGATGTGTATGTTAGTGTACAAGTATATGTGCATGTTAGTGTTAAGATAGTGTATATATCTATTTGTGTATATGCCCAGTATTGGCCCACTCAGGCATATGTGTCACCTATATATTTATATCATATTCTAAGATTAATATAAATAATTATTCTCTCACAATTATCATGGTATCAGAGCCTAATTAAAACCCTAACCCTAAGTGAGCCGCCGCCATTGCCACATTCGACCAGGTCAGATTTTTTTCCTGCCGTCATCGTCATCAACTTGTGTTTGCCGCCGAATCTTGTAATCGCCATTGATCTCGTGTTCGCCGCTCCCCTCATCGTCGACCAGATCTCGATCAAACCTAGCCCTAACCTCGCTGCTTTGCCGACACTGTTCATCCGTGATATTCATCGAACTGTTCATCATCAGTTTATTATTTGGCCGTGGTTACTATTCATCACTTACTATTCACCGCTGGTCTTTCCTGCGCTTCCCTGTCTACCAGATCGTGTCGTCGTTACCCGTCGTCATGATCCAATCACATCAATGTTTGCCACTACTCCATCTTGTTTTTTCATCGTCATCATGAACAAGCAGGGTACTTCTCCTGGAGTTTGTCGCAACTGCAAGCTTCAGAGCTTGAGAGACACTGGATGCGAGATTGTTCAGGATCACCTCTAGGTCCATGTCTCAACTGTAAGTTTCAAGGACACTGGCTATGAAATTGTCCTACGAAGGTTTCATATTGTCCTCAGAACACGACTACTGTTCAGACTACTGCTGCTCCCAACTCTCTTTCCACTATTTAGATATTTGCCACTGCCAGTCTTTTTGTGTAGAATCCGCATATAATCTTCAGCAGCACATTCAACTAATTAAAACAATGCCAACAATAATTTCATTATCTAATATTTCACAAAGCCACCAAATTATATGAAAGAGATGCAAAAATCTTTTAAGGTAAAGAATTATGTGGCATCTCTTTCTAACTTAGAGAACACTAATCCTCATTGCTAGTTTTGGAAAGGCTGTTAAAATTAATTAGTAGGCTCGCCTAATTAAGTTTTCTTCTCTGTTCTCCATTATTATACTAACAACTTAAATTTCCAAGGGTAGTGGATTCATGGTTAGGATATCAGCCAAGCAACTTGGAAGATTTTTGGCGTTTTAGTTCATGATTTTATATCATCTCCTATAATTTCCATTTTGATTCACCTTGTCGTTGTCATTGAAGAAAGATAAATTCGACGGCTATGTATAAATTCCTCGTTACAAGCAACAAAGCGGTTGCCCATTTGGTTTCCTCCCATCTGTTATGCATTATTCCGTATCTTTCTACCTTGTCATCTGAGAGGGTCACTAAAGATCCCATTTTATATATCCTAGTTGTAGACCCAAACTTTTTCAAAGTATGTAGTCATTATTCAATGTAGGTCAATGCAATTTACCAAGTTGATGCAAGCTTTGGTGTAACCGTAACTAAATTTCCTATATAGTAACTCAAAGAGTGTGGTAGGCTCAACGTCCACCATCTCTGTAAAAGAGCATATACTATTTGACTTCGCCAGCTAGTTGACCGTAGGACCACATATATTGTCTTTTGTTAATTGTGCCAACCCTAACCTTAGCAAATTGTATTGTACTGTACCTCAACAAATTGAAATTGTACCTCATTACTTTTGATGAAGGTGAGGGCCAGAGCAACATATAATGTCAAAAAGTATGATAAAGTGGAGACAACCCTTTATAGGGGTGGTCACCTTTAAAAGTAACTATGTTTTAGAGTGACCATACAGTAAATCATGTCAATTAGACAGCTATTTATTTGAGAGATTTCTACATTTTAATTAATACAAAATAAAAGATTTGAAAATGAACATGCTGATTCATATGTTCTTCCTTCCAATGGCAGATCCGCGATTTCTGGAAAGTGGTATCAGTATATAATTAATAATTAAAAAGCTTTTACAATTACCCCTGAAAGTTTTCATATTTAAAAAAATAGATAGTTATATCATTAATAACACTATCAAGTACATTTTTTCAATATTTGTCACTACTAACAAGTTTTCATGCTATAAACTTGAAGTGAAATGTGAGTTTTTTAGTGAATAAATTTAACGAAAAAACCCCTTGAGTATGGACGTTTTTCGGATAACCACCTTAACTTTCAACCTCCACAATATCCTCCTTAAAATTTGGAGTTATTAGAAAGCTCCTTTCAACTTTCAACATCTTTAACAAAAAAGAGAAAAAAAAAATTGAAACTGTGTAACGGCAAATTTCATGTGGGTTGATAAAATTAACAATGAGATATTTTTTCCTAGTGAAATTGTGGTTCACACTTTTAAGAATTTTCTTTATTAAAACATCGAAAGTTGAATGAGGTTTTCGGAGAGTCTCAAAAGTTAAAGAGTTTTATGACTTTTTAAAAGTTAAGGGAGTTATCTGAGAAATTAATCCCCATACTTAAGAGGGGTTCTTGGTCCTCCTTAATGAAAGTGGGTCACGTGACCCCTCTTTGATCAAAGTGGATCCGCCTATGCTTCTATGCCTAGACATTAGCTATCTAGTGAACATAGCTTACCCAATAGTTTCTCAATCCTCAAAAGGTTCATGTTATCTACATTTGTTGTTTTCTTGATACAAATATCTGAGGCTTTCATGATGAATGTGTGTGTAAAGCTAAAGGGAAAAGAGAAGAAAGGTGATAGAATTAAAAGATGGCATACAGCTCAAGGAATCTTTGCGACTCACCACTCTAGCTAGCTAGATACCATATCCTAAACTATGAACCCCTGACATGGTACAAGGTTACAAGATCTTACAAAATCTACCCTCTCCCTTTGCAAGGCAATTGGTGGTGGTGCATTTCTATTATTGGGATTGCATTGAGTTAAATTGATCATTGATGGCAGGGTTCTGACGTCTATAAAGAGAATGGTAAAAAATCTAGTTCTAGTGTTTTCCCATTAAAACTTATGGTGTCCAACCGTGAGTCCAGAAGGATCTAAGATCAACTTGACCACTCTCTCTCATCTATCATTTTGTGTCAAACTTGCTCTTGAGTCATGGACAGCAAACCTGCAACATTAGAATATTCCTTGGAGGACAATTTCCATTTAAGTAAACGTTCTTATAATTGCTCTTGTTGGTTACGAGAGGAATTTCTTATGCATGACAAGTTGACAACTATGGTGTAAAAAATATAAATAAATATAGAAGTAGTATCACATCATGTCCTTTATCCGACAAACACTTTAGTCATTTCAGTAGATAAGCTTATTCATGGAAAGTAGTGCCAACAAAGTGATCTTTTCCTTGCAGAACCTGAAGAAGATGGCTCCTTCTTGCAAATCTACGAATTATAGATCTAAGAGGCTAATAAGTCAGTGAATTGTTGCTCTAGCTTAAAATTTGAAAAATAAAATTCATGTATCAAATAATTATAATGACATTTTTTTTTTCTGTAAACTGTTGTTCTAGCTTTTATTATGTAGGTGCATAACATATAGAGAATTGATTGAAAATGTTATCCGTATGCAGTAGATAATAGACATGAGTCACAGAATTACGCTGATAGAAAGAACTAAAATGAGAGGAAAATATGAAAAATAAAAATAAAAGGGAGGGCAAAAAAAAAAAAAGATATAGCCAATGAAAGTTCATATCTAATGACTCAAGGCAATCTCCTAAGGGGGCTCACGATAGAGGATTTCTTTTAAAAGAAGTCTTCGAGCAAAGTTTTCAAAATCGGGCCTTTAATTTGCAAGCACTAGGTAACACAAAATTTTCCTAATACATCTATAGATTCATTAGAAATTATAATATATATTATAAGCAGTTGAAAAAGACAAAGCATCAACTAATATTAATTACTTATATCTTGTCAAATTTGGCTTTTAAAGATGAGTAGTTATTCCTGTGACTATCGAAAAAACAAATGCTAGACATTAGTTTAAAGAAGTCAACACATTCGTTAAAGGAAATTATTTTTGTAGATTTCGCACAAAAATAGCTAACTTCGAGTTATTAAGTTTTCTCAAGTCTCTTCTAATATTCCTTTAGAGTATTCACCCCTTGCATTTATCAAGCATATTGAGCAAAGGATCACTATTAGGCTTTAGGATCATGATACACTGTCTTAATTAGGGTTTACTTGAATTGACAATAAAGCCTTCAAAGATTGCTAGCCTACTTTCAGTTATTTGAAATTACATGATCTTTTCCAAACATAGACTGCTCAATCTCAATAACAACCCTAGAGTTTAAAGAGCATAAAAAGATGTGGCCTACTCAATTAATGAGTGACATATTGAACAAATTCATATTGATATCAGCTGAAAAAGGATCTTTACGTATGAATTTTTCGGTTGTATGCAATACAGTACTCATGTTTGAGACAAACTCATGATATGCTACTTTTGAGATTATAACATTTGAATATGGAAATATTATTCATAAAAACAATGGACATAAACCATGAAGAAATCTTCTCAAAGCAAAGGGTTTATCAAAGTGGCCCGTGTAAAAAGTAATGATATTCTACAAGTCGAATTGATCTGTGGGTATTGGGATCATTAACACAAAGTATATACTTATGTAGGGATTGCGCAAAGCACAAAGTATCATTTGTATAATATTTCCCAAAGATTTGGATTTTCTTCTACTGGCTCAACAATCAAATTTAGCCAACATCATCAACAATCCTAAAATGGCCAGGCCTGCATCCCAAATTTGCTATCAAAAGATTTTTTTTCATATAAAAAAATAATCTAAGCCACGAGGGTTCTCCATAATAGTCTTGCCTTGGACCCTTAATCCACTTAATTAGCTACAATCAACACTCAATAATGCACTATTAGTCTGCTACATAATGAATTCAACAGGATAAGAAAGTGTACCATACGACAAAATGCGCATACAGTACACCGCAAGTATTAGTACTTTTGATCGACGGGGGATTTGTGTTGGTTCTAAGCTCGAACATTAATGCCATGAATGATTAATGGAACCTTCCTTTATCAAGAAATATTGGAATTTAAAGGTAAACCTTATCCTACTCTTAGAATAGAAAATGCAATGCATATTGCTGAGATTGCGCAATCTAACAACTTGATCTTATCTTGCAAACAAATATAGAAACAATATAATGATCCTTTGTGCCCCTTCCATACTCTTTCCCCAATTTGGTGTAAGAGATTGCAAATGGTGACCACTTGACCAACTAATGGCATATGAAATGCTAGCGCTAGGGCAACAAGAATTGAGGAATTGATGAGTGGAAGAGCTAGGTCCGTGCTTAGGTTTCCCAAATATATATCCAAGTCCACCCATGAGGGTACGTAGTGCAAGAGAAAGTTCAAGGGCCCCCCTCCTTTGTGGAAGCCAATGCAGGAGCAAATCTTGTCATCTTATCCTTTTCTTTGTCTTTGAGATAAGTATTATGAATCAAAATTTATTCAAGAACAAGGACGGTGTCATCACTTTGTTTAAGGCCATCCATGTTTAGCACTTGTACACATTTCATAGATATGTGTGGGTTGGAAATTAAGGCCAATCGAACGGAACGGAGATGGATTATTCTAAATCTACTTAAGACTTAATTGTTTCAAAGGCCATTAATTAACCTAATTTCAGTTATGAGTCTCAACATATTTAACCTTATACCCATCTAATTGTTTCTCCATATGACATTAAATCTCATCTTATATATGCATTTTTCCAAATAAAGTACTCAATCCTGATCTAAACGGATGCGATATAAAACATTTATATATAATAAAATTATGATATAACTCTGAAATGTAATATCGAGCAAAATGTAATATCATGCAAAATTTTTAATTGAAAATTAAAATATTTTTATTGCACAATTTTAAACCTTAGTGAGTCAAAGAAAAAGTTACTCTCAATTTTGATTTTGAGGCATTTGGTCTACTTAGATAATCTAACTCACTTTCTTTCTTCTTTCTTACCTTCAAAAGTGAGGGCTACTCGCTAAATCTTCCACTATCACATGCCATGCATGGAGAAAAAACAATAAAAAATAAATAAAAGCAAAGCAGAAAAGAGAGGCAGAGAGTGAGAGATTACGCCATCTATTTCATGCGCTTGCCTAATTAAGCTTGTAATTAACTAATGGGCTGCATTAGTCTCAGGAGTTATCTTCCTCTCCATGCATGCTCTTTCGTTGCTCTCACCCTTTTAAATTATTTAAGCACATATCCACAAATATCTCCCCCCACCAATTCAAACAAATATATATATAGTATCTTTTTGTGCCATGGCCCATAATTTTGGCTTGTCTTTTTACTAAGAAAATATCTATTAATGCCACCTTTTTCAATTGAGTGGTCAAATTATACTAGCTACTTGTAATAGCCGTTGGCTCAATTTAAGCGCATTAACTAATTTAGGTCCAATCCTTAATCTTAATCTTATCCATGCCACTAATTCTCTATTGGCTTTGTGCAAAATTGTGATTATAAAGAAAAAGGTTTCCTGATTCACTTGATTAATCAAATAAATTTTAGGATTATGTTAACCATTCTAAGTGGTCTTTGATAGGTTCAAGAAAATAACTAATCATGAAGTATGAGTACAAGTATCTTACATGGATCCTTCCTAATACTGTACAACCTCATGTGTTTTGACTCAAGGGCCACCAAGAATGCTAGCAATGGGATATTTAAAAAAATAAAAACCCTAGAATTGGTAATTAAGTTGTTGTGGTGTATCTTCCAACTAATTAAGGTTTTATTATTTATACTAGTCAACCTAGTTGATGATCTAGTTGAGATTAAATAGCAATTTAGTGGAGTCGCAACCTTGCATTAGTAGCTTCTAGCTGTTAGCCAATTTTGGATGTTGAGATTTGAACATAAATGGACTCATCAACCAAAGCAATCAAATTATTAGCCAAATAATATCATTATTTGTCATTAAGTCAATTGTTGGCATAAGTCTCTTTCTTGATTAAGTTCAATTAACCAATCACCCAAAGCTAATGAAAACTCAAATAACAATTGTCTACAGCTAACTGGCTCCCTAATTTTTTGCCTTAAGTCTCGTGTTTATCATAGTTAACCATCAATTCCTAATTAATACTTTTGAGTCCGCGTACAAGGAACATCATCAATCATAAAGGGAAGCTCTTTTAATTGTTGCTAGTGATGTTCATTAGCTCTCTTTGGTTTACATAGTCTTAGAAGCCAAATGCTGTAAGAATCAATGATTGAAAGAGAGCACAATAGGACTCTTAGCTAGCTCCCTCATTGTGCATTTCATTATGCCAAATCATCACTCTCTTTATATCTTGTGGGGAGATCATTTGGCGTTTCTTGTTTGAATAACTTGAGGCCACGTAGAAAGCACCAAGACCAATCGTAGGAGAATATGGATTTGGGCCATTTGGCTAATACTAGTAGCAATAAAGATGTGTATTTGAGCTTTGGATGATATAAATACACATGTTTTCATGAACTTGAAGAGCCAATAACAACTTTTTTTTTTGGTGCGTATTTGATTTTATTTCTTCAAAGTTCTCCTTCAAATTTATCCTCTTTATATCCAAACTCAAGGGGGAAAAAGACTAGAATGATTTTGCCACAAAATGTTATCCAAATCAATCATGATTAGCTAGTAACAAACAAAATCATAGATGATCCATGAGAGATGTGAAATAGTAGTTAGTTGAGGTATGCAACTGTTACATCAAGATATATCTAACATCGTCCAAAGTAGAATACGTGTTATTAGAGATGACGACAACAGCGATGATTTGTATATATATCTTTTATGATATCTTTATGCATGTCCCAATCTATATATAGATGTACCTTTTAAATATTTTTAATATCCCAATCCAAATAAGAGTCAAAATCTGATCGTGTCTATAGTTTGGTATACTACACACACAATATAGTTACCCAATTCACTGTTGATTCTGATTATAGGGTGGAAATTAAAATGTAATACTTTGTTATTTTATACTATTTATATAGTCACTATTCATTTGTTACCTCATCTTCCTTTTGTTGTATTAGCGTTATCAATATATCAATTTTGCTGATCTATTAATATCCAGATATGTTCATAACAAATATGTATAGATTTCTATACCTAGCTGATATAATGTTTGGTTGGCCAAACAACACAATGAGAAACCTATTTCTATAAAGTTTTATTTTCTTCAGTTTAGTTTGCTCTTTAAAACCAAGTGAAACCAAGAGTAAGGATGAGTTGGCACTCTTCCAGTGGTTGATTTGACTCCAATTTAAGGAAATCTATTTAATCGCTTGAAACCTCTTGAGATGATTTCTTTGTCAGGTTTATTGTTTTGTTGGTGCTTATGTCAGAAAGTTAGTTTTTTGACAGAAAGTTAGTTTGTGAGTGAGGGCATATTTAGAGGAGCTTAGGGTCCCTTAATTTTCTCTGATGACTGATAAATTGTGAGAAGTAGTTCCCTGCACAAGCAGTAGACGTTAGAGGCCCGAAGGAGATTTTCCCTGGCGTGCCCTTCAAAGCTCAAGTCAGTGATAGAAAAAGCAATCTGAAGAGAAAACACATAACCTAGTGTAGAACATGCACAAGACAGTTTTTCGGGCTTAGTAGTCGACTACTCTGAAGTAGTAGTCGACTACACTGCAGACGACAGAGAGATGGTTTTCCGCTGGAACCTTAGTAGTCGACTACACTGAGTTAGTAGTCGACTAATCTGCAGTCGACAGAAAGGTGTTGCTCTGTTTTGGGCCTTAGTAGTCGACTACTCTGAAGTAGTAGTCGACTAATCTGGGCAGATTCCGAATACGGGTTTGGTTTTAAACCCGGTTCGTTTAGAGTTTATATATAACCCTAAATCTGATTAATTAGGGTAGTATTGAGCACGTTTTGAGCAGCCTTTAAGAGGGTATTGTGCATCTTTTGGGAGGAGATCTTGTGAGAGATTTGAGAGGTTTGTTTTTAGGGTTTCTTGGTGAGAACTTGTAATCCTAATTTGTATTCTCTCTTTTCTAATAGTAAAGTCCCCCCTCCTTGCCCCGTGGACGTAGGCAACTTGCCGAACCACGTAAATTTCGTGTCTTTACTATTTTTGCTGTGTATTTGCTATTGTTTGTGTGGTGGTTTCTCTCGGCTCCGCTGTCCGCGCTCCCAACAATTGGTATCGAGTCAGTATTCGATTGGAAGTGGTGTAGCTTCTGGTTTGAGGTGGTGCTCGGTAATTTCTGAGAGAAGCGGGTTTATTAATACAAACGGAGAATGGCGTCTACCAGTAAATCGGTCAAAGTGGGAAAATTCGAGATTGAAAAGTTCAATGGGAAGAATGATTTTTCCTATTGGAGGATGCAGATGAAAAACTCACCGATTTCGCAAAAATTGCACAAGGCTTTGGTGGAAAGAGAAGAAGCACAAGGATATATCGATGAGGATTGGGAGGAGCCGATCCGAAGCACGGGCATCGATTATCCTATGCCTTGAAAGGGATGTAGCTTTCTTGGTAGATGGAGAGGAAACGGCCGCGGCGTGGAAGAAGTTAGAAAGTACCTTCATGACGAAGAGTCTAACGAACCGGATCTATTTAAAATCTAAATTGTATACTTGCAAGATGGAGGAGGGCTCATCAATCCGGAATGCATCAACAAGTTTGATAGGATCATATCGACTTGAAAGACTTAGATGTGAAAGTTGTAGATGAGGATCGACGCTTCTACTACTGCCAAGTCTTATGAGAACCTGGTGCAAACACCGATGCTTGTAGGAGACAATTTGAAGATGGATGAGACTAGAACGGCGCTTCTAGCGGATGACCTTCTGAAGATTGCAACCGTGACATGACTACCGGTGGTAACAAAGAACAAGCGCAGGATTGTTTGCTAGAGGAAGGAGCAATGAGCGAGGAAAAGGCAAGGGAGGAAAGTCTAGATCTAAATCGAGACCTCTTGCGGGAAAATCGTGTTTCAAATGTGGTGAAGTTGGGCATTTCAAGGTCGACTGTCCAAATAAGAGAGTAGGTGGAAAGAAGAACAACAACAAGACTGAGAGGAGAGAGGGCAAGGAAGAAGCGAAGCACGCTTCGAGGAAGGGAGCGATAAGGAGTGCTATGTCGTCACGGGTGGCGAGGATATCTCCGGAAAGTGGATACTTGATTCTGGTTGCTCTTACCACATGTGTCCAAATAGAAAGTGGTTTACTACCTACAGAGGCATTGATGGTGGAACCGTATTGATGGGGAACAATCATGCTTGTAAAACGGTGGGGCTAGGTAATATCAAAATCAAGATGTATGATGGAGTGGTTCGAACCTTGACGGGTGTGAGGCATGTTCCCGACTTGCGGAAGAATCTTATCTCAGTTGGTGCATTGGACTCCGGCGGTTGTAAAATTGTTACGGAGAACGGAGTGAAGAAGGTTGTTCGGGGTTCCCTTGTAGTGATGAAGGGTATTCGTCACGGTAATTTATATACTCTCTCAGGTACGACGGTGACGGGAGATGCAGCGGTTGGAACTGAAGGAAGTGGTAGAGACCCATGTGAGCACACACGGTTATGGCATAGGCGGCTTGGGCATATGTCAGAGAAGGGTCTAGTTCTGCTTGGTAAAGAGGGTCTGCTGAAGAATCTGAAAGAACCTAGCATGGATTTTTATGAGGATTGTGTGTATGGAAAGTCACACAGGGTTCAGTTTCTGAGAAGCAAGTCTAAGAGCATAGGGATACTAGATTATGTGCACACGGATGTTTGGGGTCCGGCTCAGACCACTTCTAAGGGTGGTTCCAGATATTATGACTCGTTCATAGATGACTATTCGAGGAATGATTGGATTTACTTTCTGAAGCATAAGAATGAGGTGTTCGAGACATTCAAGAAATGGAGAGCAATGGTTGAGAACAGGACGGGAAAGAAATTGAAGACACTAAGATCTGATAACGCATGCAGTATACGATGGTGCTTTCAAGGAGTTCTGTGATCAGGAGGGAATTGTTCGACACCGACAACAGTCAACACCACAAGAGAATGGGGTCGCAGAGAGATCGAACCAACACCGCGGAGAAAGCAGTGAGTATGCGATCTTATGCGTGATTGGGCAACGAATGGTGGGCGGCGGTGGCTACTGACTTGTTACATTGTGAACCGTTCACCACATTCGACATTGGATGGTGATACACCCTATAGGGTGTGGTCGGGAGCATGCGATTATGATAGGCTCGAATTTTGGATGTACCGCCTACTATTACGCCAACGAGGGAAAGCTTGACGCGAGGGCCAAGAAGGCAATATTCTTGGGATATGCAAGGGCGTAAAGGCTATCGCCTTTGGTGTACGGAAGATTCAAGTTCGTGATCGCCAGGATGTTACCTTTGATGAGAAATCCATGATTGCTAGGGCGCCCAAGGATGATGGTGTTATGACCGGTGAGATTTCTAAGTCTCGTGTTATTGAAATAGAACCTAAAGACCAACCGTGTTCTAGTCGTGTTCAAGTGGGAAGTCGTAGATGATGAGCTTGAGCAGAGGAGGTTCAGCAGAAAATACACAGCACTACAACAACAGCTCGAGGATAATTTGGCTTCCACTAGGCCAAAGCGAGCATACAAGGTGTTTTGAAGTCGGGGCTGATCAACCCCTCAAGCACTATGGGCGAGCTAATATGGTTGAATACGACTCTGGTGGAGGAGGACGAGCAGGTCTCCTTCAAGAAAGCTATTCGGGACAAGGATAGTGAGAGTTGGTTGGTCGCGATGGAGGAAGAGATGGAATCTCTTGGAAGAACAAACATGGGAGGTGGTCCCATTGCCCGTAGGAAGAAAAGCTATTGGTTGTAAGTGGGTGTATAAAAGAAAGGAAGATCTTTTAGAGCTCGGTGGTGTAAGATACAAGGCGAGGCTAGTGGCTAAGGGTTTTACACAAAGAGAGGGTGTGGATTACAATGAGATATTTTCTCCGGTGGTGAAACATACTTCTATTCGGTGCTATTGAGTATTGTTGCTCATGGTGATCTTGAGTGGAACAACTCGATGTTAAACGGCCTTTTGCACGCAGACTTGGATGAAGAGATCTACATGCATCAACCCGAGGGCTACAAGGTTGAGGACAAGGAGCATCATGTGTGTCGCTTTGAAGAAGTCATCTGATGGATTGAAACAATCTCCTCGACAAAGGGTACAAGCGATTTGACTCCTTCATCTTTGAAGCATGGGTTTTCCGGCGACTATGATTGTTGTGTTTACATCCGTAAGCTTCGTGGAGGTAATTATATCTATCTCCTTTGTATGTGAATGACATGCTTATTGCTTCTAAGAGCGTGGTGGAGATAGATAGGTCAAATCTCAACTTGGTGAAGAGTTTGAGATGAAGGACATGGGCCGCTAGGAAAATACCGGTATGGAAATTAGAAGAGAGCCGCGAACCGCGATTGTTCTTAAGTCGAAGGGCTACATAGAGCTGGTGATCGCGAGGTTCGGGATGCAAAGTGCTAAGTCGGTGGTGACTCCATTGGCTCCACACTTTAGGCTTTCTGGTAAACAATCTCCTACTACAGCGGAAGAGAAGGCGATATGGAGCGTGTTCCCTATGCTAGTGCAAATGGCGCCTTAATGTACGCAATGGTGTGTACACGCCGTGATATTTCACAGCGGTCGGTGTGGTCGATAGATTCATGGCGAATCCGGAAAAGACGCACTGGGAAGCAGTGATGTGGGTTCTGGGGTACTTAAAGGGTACCGTTGATACGGGTCTGTGTTTTGGTGGAGAAACATGTCAGATTGATGGGTTTGTGGACTCTGATTATGCGGGTGATCTAGATAGACGGCGATCTACTACTGGTTATGTATTCAGGATACATGGGGCTCCGGTTAGTTGGCGATCGATGTTGCGTGCTACAAGGGCACTTTTACTACAGAGGCCGAAAGTACATGGCCATGACAGAGGGAGTGAAGGAAGCATTGTGATTGTGGGGTCTTCTAGATGATTTGGGGATTGAGCAGGAGAACGTGAACTTGTGGTGCGACAGTCAGAGTGCAATTCACTTGGCGAAGAATCAAGTTCATCATGCACGTACCAAGCATATCGATGTCAGGTATCATTTCGTGCGAGATGTCATAGAGGAAGGCGATATTTCTCTCATGAAGGTACACACAAATGAGAATCCCGCAGACATGTTAACTAAGGTGGTCACAGGTAGCAAGTTTAAGCATTGCTTGGACTTGCTTCATATCAACCCGTGTTGATCTGCCCAAGAGGGCATGGCCCTTCGGGGCGGTGATGGGTGAGGGGGAGATGATTTGCAGAACTACGATTAGCTTGATCCCGGTGGAGGGTACGTAGGCAGCCGTGGTATAGTGGCACAGCTGGATTGGCCTGGTTTGGCTGATGGAGATCTCTCTAGATATGTTCGCGGTGTTCTTCTGGTGTTCGTCCAAAATTTGAGGTTTATCAAATGATGTACGAGGTGGAGAATTGTAGAACATGCACAAAAACATGCACAAGACAGTTTTCGGGCTTAGTAGTCGACTACTCTGAAGTAGTAGTCGACTACACCGAGTTAGTAGTCGACTACTCAAGTAGTAGTCGACTACTCAAGTAGTAGTCGACTACACCGAGTTAGTAGTCGACTACACTGAGTTAGTAGTCGACTAATCTGCAGTCGACAGAAAGGTGTTGCTCTGTTTTGGGCCTTAGTAGTCGACTACTCTGAAGTAGTAGTCGACTAATCTGGGCAGATTCCGAATACGGGTTTGGTTTTAAACCCGGTTCGTTTAGAGTTTATATATAACCCTAAACCTGATTAATTAGGGTAGTATTGAGCACGTTTTGAGCAGCCTTTAAGAGGGTATTGTGCATCTTTTGGGAGGAGATCTTGTGAGAGATTTGAGAGGTTTGTTTTTAGGGTTTCTTGGTGAGAACTTGTAATCCTAATTTGTATTCTCTCTTTTCTATTAGTAAAGTCCCCCCTCCTTGCCCCGTGGACGTAGGCAACTTGCCGAACCACGTAAATCTCGTGTCTTTACTATTTTTGCTGTGTATTTGCTATTGTTTGTGTGGTGGTTTCTCTCGGCTCCGCTGTCCGCGCTCCCAACACCTAGTCTAGGGTTTTTATCAGGTGTACCGTAGTATAGTGGAAATGACCACTATTTATAAAGTATTTGTAGGGGGCACATTGGTAATCCAACCTAACCGGCAAAGCAGGCATTCTGTCTCTACTTTACATGTGTCGGCGCCCAGTTGGGTGGATGTGAAGGGCTGCTCTTCTCACATTTAGGGGGTGTTTGTTAACATGCAAGTGAAAGATGAAAGTGAGAAAGTGACTTTCTTTTAACATTTTATGTGTTTGTTTGCATGCAAGTGGTTATAAAAGTGAAATACAAGAAAGTTGTCGCATAAGATTTAATGCAATTTTGACTTCCTCTAAAAAAGTGTTGAAGTCACATGAAAGTGACAAAAATAGTAACTAATTTTAATTATATTTACTAATTGATCTAATTTTGCCACGTCATCTTCACATTGTATTTTCAACAATAAATTTATTTTTTCAAACAAACATTATATTCCACTTACATGCTGATGTGGATGTGAAAGTTATTTGCAAAAAAAAAATAACTTACACAATTTCAATTCACTTTCGAATAGCCAAACAACCCCTTGAGACAGAATGGCGGAAGTGCATGCGACGTCCAAGGAGTCATTATGACACCTAGCTATGCATTTAATGCGATGGTGATTGATAGGTCACTCCCTACTTTGGGATGTTCCCTAGTGGAGTCCAATTAAAAGACGCCTTTCGTCTCGGACTCAAACTTCTTTGATGGATTCCAACTTAAAGACACATTTCGTCTCAAACTTGGTCTGCTAGAAAGGTCGATTTGGTTAGTCAAACTGTGTTTATATCCGGGTCAGGCCTTTTGGTCACACGACTCAACCCATTAATTTGACACGTGGCCAACCTTTAAGCGCTTGTTAAACTTAGTAATTTTCAGGGTATTACAGTTGGTTTGTAGGAAATCAACCAAACAACCCCTATATATTAATCAATTTGTATTTTTTATCCAATTAATATTAACCATCACATACATTTCCTAAATCTCACAAAATGGTATTTAGTCATAGGGCTCTTTGGTTCGTTTAGTCATATAATCATTACCACACCCTTTTGTTACATTAAATCTTCCTTTTTGCTCAACCAGAGGTTGTAATTTTTTTTAGAAGAATTAACAAAGTGAAAGATTTGTGAGATCCGCCATTATTTCTTCCAAATCTATCTTATTTAGTTGGAAATAAATAAATAAAAATAAGATGTCATCCCAAAAAAAAATATGATGTAGCAGCCAATATCTTTTTTTCTTTTTCTTTCCCAAATTAGTTGGATTTTGACTGATAACCCACGTAAGGCTCAAGTAGATGAACCTTTTCCAAACATCCGATCAACCTCTAAGGTAAGAACGCTCATTAAACGATAAATAATCTTGATTGGGGAAAACAAATCTTCATTGTTTATTTGAGGGTACGAATCATGATGTTATTGCTCGTGATTATGACTCTTATCATATTTACCTTAGCCATGGTACGGTTCATTACCAAATTACATATGCGACTAATAAGTTGAAAATTCACCACTTTTCTTCATTTATAATTCTCAAAATAGGCAATAATGCACCCAAATATTAGACCCAAAAATCATGGACACGTGATGTGACACTACAATATCACATCACTATATATGCATGCACATGAAAGTATCATGGTGACGTAAAGATAAACCGCCACGTCATCTCCCCAATGATTTAGACGCGAAATTTGAATAGCTCTCTGGTTTCCGATTTTAAGAACTACTGCTACATGATAAAATTTGTTGGCTACGTGGCATCCAATTGTGGGCCCCTAGAAGATGACGTGTCATCAAAATCCCAGTACGGAAAAGGCTCACTAATTGCTGACCTTCGGGCAGCAGTCAGCATGACGAAGATTTTTCGTGGGTCCCACAATAAGGGGAGAAATCATTATCCTTGTCTTGACGTGGGAAGCATGCCCAAAATACTTATTTTTAATTTTTAAATTTTTTAATCATAATAATTTATTAAAAAATTTAATCATAATTATATATTTACACTTTAATTTAAAATATACAAATAACTACGTACAGTCCGTCAAACTTTATTATATGTTTTTCTCATATAAAAGCAAACTATACTAGTGTGGATACTATTAGATAACGATGGTAATAAAATAGTCTCCGATGAAATTATTGTAGAAATAATCTGCAAATTAAGCTTTGTTAGCTTATTCCAATAATAATAATAATAATAATAATAATAATAATAAAGCTTTGTTAGCTTATTGGACTCTCCGTAAAAGTTTGACTAATGGAAGCTCATGGGCCATTAAAGATTCAACGAAAGATAGCTGATTAAAGATGGTGTCAACATCAAAATCATGGTTTAAATGCAATTAATTACATGCTTTATGAGGCATTGTAACCAACTGGCTCTATGAGATTAAGTTAATTAACATTTTCATCCATCATCTTAACATCCAATTACTCTTATCAGATAGACAAAGCTTTATTGAGTGGTGAAATACAAATTTTCACATGGTTGATATTCTCATAATTATGCACCTCATCTACTAAAGTATAGCGTCACTAGATTGTGATCTTTTAGTTGTTTATCAATTTAATGTCACTTTTTTGGTGACAAAATTGTGCCTAATACCCCTAGATATTCAAGTGCTTCTTTTGTTAGATGCGACACCATACAAAACATTTTTTTAAAGAATAATTAAACACCATATAAAACTTGCGATATGATTTTGGCAGGAGCAATGAAGGAGACAGAATTGATATTAAATATGCGTTCAAATTTATGTTGGGGATTTTAGTCCCCGCCTACTATAATCTGCGCAATTCGGAAGCCAATCAACAATCTACGAGATAAAAGTATTCACAATCAAGAAGAAAGAACACCGAGATTTAGGTGATTCGGTCGACCAACTTCGACCTACATCCACGGGGCAACAATACGATAAATCCACTATGTATCAGGGAGAACTACAAGAGGAACCACTCAACTCTCGTCTCTCAATCTCTCAACCTCACATACATAATTAGCTCTCGTATTCTCTCCAAAACCCACTCCTTATAATCTTTTGAACGGACAAAGACTGCGAAACCCTCGCCTCTCGCACAATATTCTTGAATCAGGCTACGCCCTCTGCTAACCCTAGATTACAAGAACATTGGCTCTCTCTCTTCTCCTTCTTGATTTTTCCTCCAATAATAGAAGAATATATATAGGGAAATCAAAACCCTATCTCTAGCCTAACTTCTTAATTAGAATAGGATTCAAACTCCTAATCATGATGAGACCCAATCTCCTAATCATGATAGATCTCTAACCATATCTAATTCTCATGAAGCTATACAAAGAATCAAAGACACAATACCAACAATTTATGTTTCTAATGCTATTTAATCTAAGGTCAATGTTGAATTTATTTAAATATTGACTGGTGTTTTATGTTTTTTCGAGTGAGAAAGCGTGTTAGGTTGCCTTTCGCTAGTTCTCCATGGAGGAATATCATAAAGGTAGACTTCAATCGTTTACCGAAACAGAGGAAGAATTTTCGATATTGTTCTTATAAACTCAAGAATTAATTGTAGCTAGAATTTCTGTGGAAAAAGTCGGAGAAAGAAATTTTTCTCCGAAAAGGAAAGTAAAAGACTAAAACGATCATGGATCAAAGTCTCTAATTATCTGAACTTTTTTGGTGGCATATTTTATAAATAAATAAGTGTTTTAAGACACCACTAAAGTACACATATGTGTTTATCATGTTTTTTTCCTTCTTGAAGCAGATTGTTAGTGAGTGATCAATGATAATATATTAAGATAACATGCATGCGCAAGCACTATAAATGTGGATTATCACCAACAGCACACTTTATTAAGTATGTTAAACCAATACTAGTGTGTTTAAAAAGGAGATTATCTCTAATTAGTATAGAAAAACTTTCGATCATGTGGTTTATCCTAAAAGTCCTTCAGCTTTTTACGTCCCATCCTTCTTTCACTAACGCATTTGGCAAAAAAAGTAAGTCATCAGAGAGGAAAAAGGAACTTATATGTGAAAATGAAAAACATATGATAAAATTCAGCGGCGCCATATATACAAATGACATGGAGAAAAGTAATATCAAGAGTTGTTACCTCTAATATATTGCTTTTGGTACTAATGTATATATTATTTATTAGTAAAACCAAAATGGCTAAATTGAATTAGAACTTTATCTTTAATTACCATCCAAGGTAAGATAGTGTGGTGCCAAAAATCCGACCTTAGAGAGAGGCCACCACGTGTATCACGAGTCAACACGATCGAGCTCTGACCAAAGAACGAGTCCCGACGCCCAACTGAGGCAGAGCAGTGGGTCGCCGTTGCGCTGGCTCAGCCATCTCAACCCAAGCTTAGCTATCGTCTTCCCCACAAAGGAAAAGGATAATATATAGGGAAAATTGCTTCTAGCCCCCAAAATCGGAAGAAGTATTCCCCAAAGACTTTTTCAACGCTCCCCAAACACCCAAAATTCCATCTTTTATTCCTTTAGCCCCCAACAGTGTACTTTGAAGCATGAGATGACCAAACTGCCCCCCAAGCCACCGGTTCTTTCTTCCAGCCGGGCATCCAGCTCTCAGTAGTACTGTAGCACATTAATGGTGATTAGAAGGCTGTTTTGGAGGGGAAAAAAACCCAGTTCCCTCCAAATAATTGTCATCTTCTACCTCAGTGACCCCCCACCAACAATAATTCCTCTTTGCTTACCCCAACTACTCTCTCCCGGCCATTTAATCCTCCATAACTCATCTTTGATTATTCAACTACTTTTCTGCAAAATGACGGATAGATCCCTCCTTTGTATGGTTACTAACACTAAAAGCAACGATGAGGGTGAGGGTGTTTTCGTAGTTATCAATGAGTCTACGGAAATCATTGGCTTGAAGTATCAAGTGTCCTAAAGGCTTAAACTATCGTTGCATTCTCTTTCACTGAAATTCATATCCGAAAGGGAAAAGAAGTTCAGTTTTGCAATTGATAATGACGACGATTTGAGGTTGATGTTCGAGTATTGTGGTCGTAATGGATTTACAGACATAAACTTATATGCTACCTCCGCTGGGGAATCCTCAACTTCTCAGAACTCCCAAACCTCTCCAGAAAATGTGTAAGCATTTCAATTATAATTTCCTTATGTTTTAGATGTTAGGTTATGAGTTGGTTGTTAAGGTAATGGGTTTGTTGTTAAGGTTATGGGGTTCTTGTTAACGTTATGTGTTTGTTGCTAAGGTTAGCTGGTTGTTGTTAAGGTTATGGATTTGTTGTTACGGTTAGCTGGTTGTTGTTAAGGTTTTGGGTTTGTTGTTAAGGTTATGGGTTTGTTGTTACGGTTAGCTGGTTGTTGTTAAGGTTTTGGGTTTTTGTTATCCTTATGAGTTTTTCCTCACTTTTACAGCACTATCCCGACAGAAAATTCGCGATGCGCCGGTGCGTCACTCATCCAACCATGTAATGATGAGCGTATTCCTAATGACAATCCCACTGGAGACACGATCATGATGATAGAAGACATGGTTAACAACCAAACCAAGATCCCAGCTGAGTGGCACACAGCCATAAGTCAAAAAGGACAGAAATTTAACAGTGCTGATGAAGTTAGATTAGCACTTCAATACTACTCAATTGCAAAAAGGTTCGAGTATGATTTTGACCATAATGAACAAAGACGTATAAGAGTCCATTGCCGATTCAGGGACACGCTGGATTGCCCTTGGATATTGTTTGCTTCCCCACTCCGAAATTCCACAATTATGTCTATAAAGAAGTTCTGCTCTACCCACACTTGCGGTCAACATGGAGCTAATGCTGGCAATTCAAGGGCATCACGAAAGTTCATTGCAAACCAAATACAAGCTGTTTTGAAGGTTAGGCCAGATCTTAGGCCATATCAAGAAAGACTTGTACTCAAATTACGGCATCAATATTAATTACAGTAAAGCGTGGCAAAGAAAAGAGAGGGCACAACAGGACCTGTTCGGTGACGATGATGAGGCTTACGATTCACTCAGATGGTAATACTTATATTATTAAATAAGTATTTATACCTTAGCTGTCATGCCTCTGTTATCCTAACTAGTTGTTAAGGTTATGCGTTGGTTGATAAGGTTATGGGTTTGTTGTTAAGGTTATAGGGTTGTTGCTAAGGTTATGGGTTTGTTTCTAAGGGTATTAGTTGATTGTTAAGGTTAAAGCTTCGTTACTAGGGTTCAATTATGAGGTTAATATACAGTGAATACTTGTTATATTTATGCAGGTATGAAGCCATGGTTCAAGCAACTAATCCAGGAAGCCGTGTTGCTATTGACGCTAATGACGGCACATTTAGGTGTTTGTTCATAAGTTATAATGCTTGTATCGAAGGGTTCATTGCTGGATGTAGGCCTCTGTTATTTTTGGATGGAACATTTCTTAAAGACCGGTACAGAGGTATATTACTTAGTGCCACAGGATATGACGGCAACCAAGGAATATTTCCTCTTGCTTATTGCGTATGCGACCAGGAGAATGAGGAAAATTGGAAATGGTTCTTACAAGGAGTTTGGACCATACTATATGATAGGGAAAAGCCTTACGATCCTCCACATCAACTGGTCATGATTTCTGATGCCGACAAGGGTATTAGGTTAGCAGTCGAGGAATTCTTTCCAAATGCATTCCATTCAAGGTGTGTTCTACATCTAGTCGAGAATTTCAAAAAAAATGAAGGAGTTGGGTCACAAAGCAAATGCCGCTCAAATATTGGGTGATTTATTACAAACCGCGGCTTATAAATACACAATTTTCGAATGGGATGATTACATGAAAGAATTGGAGGCGATAGATCAAAGGGCTTATGTTACTGCAATGAATTACTCGCCGGAGAGATGGGCAAACGCTCATTTCCCTGGTATAAGGTATGATAATATTATTTATAATTTAATTGTTAATGTTATGATTTTGTTGTTAAGGTTACAGTTTTATTGTTACGGTTACAGTTTAGATGTTAAGGTTACAGTTTTGTTGTGATGGTTACAATTTTATTGTTAAGGTTACAGATTTGTTGTTAAGGTTACAGTTTTTATTGTTAAGGTTAATGTTTGGTTGTTAAGGTTACATAGTAGTTGTTAAGGTTACAGGCAAACTTATGATTTTTTCCATTTGATTTACAGGTATGGCCATGTGACTTCGAACGTCGCTGAGTCCTTCAACAGTTGGATAAGAAAGGCATGAATGTTACGAATCTTAACGATACGAAAGCAAATCATGGAGCGTATGCGTGAAAAAAGGCTTATGGCAGCGAAATGGTTTGGATACTTATGTCCGGAAGCGGAGATAGTCTTGAGTGATAATATTCATCATGGAAGCTGCTTACCTATTAAACCTTCAACAGCAGATATTGTGGAGGTTGAATCTAATAAAACTTACCGTGTAGATTTGAAGAATCGGACATATTCATGCAGGTCTTGGGATATCATACGCATTCCTTATAAGCACGCTTGTGCTGCAATTACTTGGATGGGACGAGATATTTATCAATATTGTGATTGGTTTATGACTGTTGAAGCATTCACAGCATCTTATGAGCCGATCCTCTATCCTATTCAGTTACGAAGCGTTGTACCTCCAGAAGACCGTCTGTTAAAGCCTCCCCTTACTAAAAAAAGACGTGAAAGACCATGTACTAGACGAATAAACAACAGGTCGCTGAACACCCGTCCTGTTAAGTGCTCCCGATATCGCACGGAAGGTCACAATCGACAAACATGCAACGAGCCTATCTAGTTGCCAAACATATGTATTAATTGCTAACGTTTTGTATTATCAGTTAACAATATGTTGTGCATTCAGATTATGTCTTTGTATTATCAGCTAAAGCTTTGTTGTTATGGTTATCCCTTTGTTGTTAAAATTAGGGGTTGGTTGTTAAGGTTACGTCTTAGTTGTTAAGTTTAGGCATTGGTTGTTAAGGTTATGGGTTGGTTGTTAAGGTTACGTCTTAGTTGTTAAGGTTAGGCATTGGTTGTTAAGGTTAGGGGTTTGTTGTTAAATTTAGGGGTTTGTTGTTAAGGTTAGGGGTTTGTTGTTAAGGTTAGTCCTTTATTGTCATCTAGCAACTTCTTAGCAGTGTTATTGTTATCTGAGATGATCTTAACAACTTCTTATTATAATATTTACACCAATTTGGTATATCCAACAATTTTGTATTTACACTAATTCAGTTAGAAAATACAATATTTTTGTATTTTACAATAATCTTGTATTTTACAAGTAAATATTTACAATATCTGAGGCTTTTTGGAAAAAAAAAGTAACAGTCTATGACCAAGAGCTGCTTTCAATGTCATCATCGTCAAGTACACCGAGTTCTTTTTTCATCTTTCTCCTTTCAATTAATAATTTAGCTGCTAGCCTCGACCGTATGACCCATGTGTTATGAGCTTGAGGTGTGAGTTGCAGGACGCTTTTACCTCGAATAATAGCTTTTATATACAAGTAGTCGTAGATCCCGCAGTCATACCTAGGCATAAAATAAATATACACCATTAAAAATTGTTAAGAAGCTCTAACTTTAACAACCAATGCCTAAGCTTAACAACCAATTCCTAACCTTAACAACAAATGACTAACCTTAACAACCAATGCCTAAGCTTAACAACCAATTCCTAACCTTAACAACAAATGACTAACCTTAACAACCAATGCTTAAGCTTAACAACTAATGCCTAACCTTAACAACCAATGCCTAATTCGTGAAAAAGAGTTTCAGAAAACTTACGATCCCTTTTGTATCTCGTTTGGAACTGGGATTGGATTGAAAAAGTTGTACAAATTATTCTCGTCGAAGCCAGCTTTAATGTAGTTGAAGGCTTTAATGATGTTCATCACAGGTTCCATATGTCCAGTTCGATCTATCAAGGAGTCATAATGGCGCGCAACATTATTTTCTAGATCAAACTCCAAGAGATGCCAATGATCATTTTTGACAATGGGAACTAATAGGTTGGTAATTCCTTGATCGATGAAACTTTTGATGAAGATATCATATGCGCCCTTGTAGTCAGGTATTCCTTCATCCACAAGTATTGTATGCTATAATCAGGAATTAGACTGGTCAGCCACTTTTAACATGAATTGAATAGACCTATTTCTGCAAAGATATAGATACTTACTGAAAAGAAAACAGAGACCAAACCATATTTTTGGCGATATGATTGGTTCTAAGGCATATTCTGCCATTCACGTATTGTTTCAATTAGCGATTCATTAACCTAGAAGATGACAAATAACCAAGAATAAATAATAGTAACATAAAATAATAGTAACATAAAAGCCTCCTTCAAATTAATTATTAAGAATAAATTTTAGCTTACAGAATCATCAAGTCGACCACCACGTAAGATGTTCAGAAGCTCAAATCTGTCAATAGTTGGCCACTGAGTTTTGTTCACTTTAAATACTCTGCAAAAAGAATGAAACAATTGATATACATTAACTATAAATCGGTAATAAATCAGTAACCTTAATAACCAAGCCGTAAACTTAACAACAAATCCGTAAACTTAACAACAAATCTGTAAACTTAACAACAAATCCGTAACCTTAACAACCAAACCGTAACCTTAACAACCAAGCCGTAAACCTAACAACAAGGGGACAACCTTAAAGGCAAAACAATAAAATTATAATATGAGATAAATACTTACTTGTTGCACCTACAAATACAGAAATGATTGAGAGCTTTATTCTCCTCTTAAAGTGTGAGCTGACAACATCTGCCGATACCTTATAATTATGAAAAAATATGGGGTGCTCATCATAAAATTTTATGATGAAACCTAAGGGAATGCCTTTGTTTAAGTCATTCCTGAACTTTTCTTCTTCCTCGTTCATAGGAGAACTCATGACGGTTTTCCAAATTGAGCGGGGATCACCATGTAGCCCAGCAGGAGGACGCAATTCCGATCCCTTTTCCCCCACTTCTATTATTTTCTTTTCCCCCACAATTTGTTTTTCTTTGTCTGCCTTCTTCTTCCCCTCAGTGTAAGGGGTAATTACATGTTTGGAAGGCTTCACTCTTTTTTTTGTTCTGCTTCTTTTAGGGGAGTAGGCCCGTCAGGCTGTCTTCGTTCTTCATCGCAAAAATGAGAGGAACTCCGTCATCTTCCTCCTCAAAAAATAAGTCAGCTCCTGATTGTGCAGGGACTTTCTCTGGTCGAGGACCTTCCCTCTCCGTATCAATGTCAGTGGTATCAGCTGGAGGGAAACTCTCTGTTGGAGGGTCTTCCCTAGCACCCACGTCCTGTGGAGTGCCTGAGTTAAAAAAAAAGTAATTAGCATTTTCTTCACAACGTACCTCAAACCTTAACAACCAATCCGTAATTCCCACGTACTAACCTGTACAAGCTTGCTTCTCAATGTCAGTAAAAGTATCAGCTGGAGGGAATTCCTCTGTTGGAGGGACTTCCCCTTGTCGAGTGCCTTCCCTCTCCGTATCAATGTCAGAGAAGTCAGGTTGAGGGAATTCCCTCTCCATCTCAATGTCAGCCGCATCTCGTGAAGTGCCTGAGTCAAAAAATTATAATTATTTAAAAATTTAACAACCAACCTTAACAACTAATACATATACTTAACAACCAATAGGTAAACTTAACAACAAATCCGTAAACTTAACAACAAATCGTAACCTTAACAACAAATCCGTAACCTTAACAACCAAACCGTAACCTTAACAACCAAGCCGTAAACTTAACAACCAAACCGTAAACTTAACAACCAAGCTGTAAACCTAACAACAAGGGGACAACCTTAAAGGCAAAACAATAAAATTATAATATGAGATAAATACTTACTTGTTGCACCTACAAATACAGAAATGATTGAGAGCTTTATTCTCCTCTTCCGTCAGCAGGGCAGCAACATCTGCCGATACCTTATAATTATGAAAAAATATGGGGTGCTCATCATAAAATTTTATGATGAAACCTAAGGGAATGCCTTTGTTTAAGTCATTCCTGAACTTTTCTTCTTCCTCGTTCATAGGAGAACTCATGACGGTTTTCCAAATTGAGCGGGGATCACCATGTAGCCCAGCAGGAGGACGCAATTCCGATCCCTTTTCCCCCACTTCTATTATTTTCTTTTCCCCCACAATTTGTTTTTCTTTGTCTGCCTTCTTCTTCCCCTCAGTGTAAGGGGTAATTACATGTTTGGAAGGCTTCACTCTTTTTTGTTACGCTTCTTTTAGAAGTGCGAGCCGTCTGTTGTCTTCGTTCTTCATCGCAAAAATGAGAGGAACTCCGTCATCTTCCTCCTCAAAAAATAAGTCAGCTCCTGATTGTGCAGGGACTTTCTCTGGTCGAGGACCTTCCCTCTCCGTATCAATGTCAGTGGTATCAGCTGGAGGGAAACTCTCTGTTGGAGGGTCTTCCCTAGCACCCACGTCCTGTGGAGTGCCCGAGTTAAAAAGTAATTAGCATTTTCTTCACAACGCACCTCAAACCTTAACAACCAATGCCTAAGCTTAACAACCAATTCCTAACCTTAACAACCAATGCCTAAGCTTAACAACCAATGCTTAAGCTTAACAACCAATCTCTATCCTTAATAACCTGTACATGTTGAGAGAAAATGGTCTAACCTGTACATGTTGAGAGAAAATGGTCTAACCTGTACATGTTGAGAGAAAATGGTCTAACCTGTACATGTTGAGAGAAAATGGTCTAACCTGTACATGTTGAGAGAAAATGGTCTAACCTGTACATGTTGAGAGAAAATGGTCTAACCTGTACATGTTGAGAGAAAATGGTCTAACCTGTACATGTTGAGAGAAAATGGTCTAACCTGTACATGTTGAGAGAAAATGGTCTAACCTGTACATGTTGAGAGAAAATGGTCTAACCTGTACATGTTGAGAGAAAATGGTCTAACCTGTACATGTTGAGAGAAAATGGTCTAACCTGTACATGTTGAGAGAAAATGGTCTAACCTGTACATGTTGAGAGAAAATGGTCTAACCTGTACATGTTGAGAGAAAATGGTCTAACCTGTACATGTTGAGAGAAAATGGTCTAACCTGTACATGTTGAGAGAAAATGGTCTAACCTGTACATGTTGAGAGAAAATGGTCTAACCTGTACATGTTGAGAGAAAATGGTCTAACCTGTACATGTTGAGAGAAAATGGTCTAACCTGTACATGTTTGCTGCTCCATTGTTGGGCTGGACATCTCTCCCGTCAGCCTCTTATTGTTATATACAGTGAGGCTTCTTTCTCGGGCATTGCTGAGCTCCTCTCTCAGCCTTCTCACTTGTGCAGACAGAGAAGCCACTTTTATAGATAGAGAAGATATCTGTAGTCCGTCGGCAGCACTCTGATCTTTGTATTTCTTCTCTTGGTCGCGACGTAATTTTTTATTATATATCGCGATTATTTTCCAATAACGCAATTGCTGAGGCAATTCCATTTGATCAACTACCTCGTTGTGCTGCTCGCCTCATCAATATTATGTGGCATGGTCTATGCAATAGGCAGATAGAGTATTGTTTAAATATTTAAAATAAAAAATAATTAAAATCCAAGATAGAGTATTATTTACAATGCTTACCCATCCTTCAATAGTGCTATCATCTTCTGATCCCCTCTTCTTTTTGTTTTTGGGGATAGGATGTCTTGGGCTACGTGCCCTGCCGGTGACTCTAGCAGCCGGCTTCTTATTCTTCTCTTCTCTCTCTCTCCTCTTCTTCTCTTCTTCTTTCTTCTTCTCTTGGAGCCTCTTCTTATCTTTCTCCTTCTCCTGCTCCTTTCCCAACACCCCTCTACCTGGTACTCTAAAAACATTCTCAAGCCTTTAAACTTGGCCATGGAACTCTGGATGCTTTATAGTAGCTTGCTTAGCTCTAGCTTTCACTGTGGCCAATCGAAGGGATCCCCCAACTTCTCCCAGTTTCACCCAATTTATGAGGGGAGGCCGTATCATACTTTCCATTACTGGCTTCTTGATGCCAGTAAGGTCATAGTACCACAACTGCACATGAGAGAAATAGAGGATTAACAACCACTCTATGACCTTAACAACAATTACGTAACCATAACAATAAATCCGTAACCTTGACAACCAAACCGTAACCTTAACAACAAAGCAGTAACCTTAACAACCAAACCCTATCCTTAACAACAAGTTCGTAACCTTAACAACCAACCTCTATAGTTAACAACCAATCCCTAACCCTAGCAACCAACACGTATACATAACAACTAACGCCTATACTTAAGAACTAATCAATCAAGATTGCATACTATTATTTAGTCATTGCACTCAACAATAAAAAGTAGGATTACTTACACAAACAAGCTGGTTACACCCTTGCAGATATAGAGTCCTCTTTCCTTTTGCAGGGCTCTTTTCTTTTGTAGGGCCCTTCAATGTCTTTTCAATTGCATCATATATCTCATCGAAGATATAGGTCCCCCAAACAGTGTCATTTGCTTGTTGAATGCTGTCAACATACTTAAACAAATGCCTTGGAATGTCAAGAACAGTGCTTGGACACCAGATCATGCTCAGCTGATAGAGGATCTGTAGCAGGACAAAGTCCTTCACGTCTTCACGGTCAGTTGAATGTACAAGCTTTTTGAGTAGATCTTCAACATGGTGTCTGGTGGGTACTGGAGGAGAAGCCTTCTTCTTGTCACCTTCACCGTCACTGTGACCCTCAGGTCTAGTAAAAAACCTAGATCAAATTCTATTACTCCGATCTCTGTTGGGTCTACCAAGATCCCCCTCATTGGAGAACCATGTGTGGCTCATTACCCATTCAAGGTTGAATGAGCACTCATTTTCTTCTCCACTTTGTGCATCAGTGAAGACAAATTTCATCTTCTTCGAGTCCCACTGCCTCAGCACGTGTTCGAAAGTGGGAAGATCAAGACCGGGAGGGCAAAAGTGAACGTAGTATCTGAATACACTATCTTCGTAGGCTTCCCAGTGACGCTGGCCCATAAGTGGCACAAGAGAATGCATGAACTCATAGTAAGCCGTAAAGCTGGAAGTGGGTCGCAACTCTAATACTTGATTTTCCTTGGCCTTTTGACTTTTCTCTACAAAACAAAACCACAAAACATAATGAAATTGTAACCTTAACAACAAACCCATAACCTTAACAACAACCCCATAACCTTAACAACAAACACTTTACCTTAACAACAAACCCTTTACCTTAACAACAATCCCATTACCGTAACAACCATTCAATAACCTCAACAACCAATCAATACATGCAGCATCATACACAACTAAATTATGCAGTCAAACTCACTTGTTTTTGGTTGCCGTATGCTTCTCTTCCATTTCGCTCCTTTCCGTTCCTCTCTTTAGATCTACGAGAGCTCTAGAGGCATCGTCGGTGCCGGTGCTCGAGATATCTGCGTGTTGCGCTAGGTTTTGGGGCTGAGGATGACAAGATGCGATGTCGTCTAGAACATCAGCAATTGTTGCTTGATTATCACATTTTAATTATAAATTTATACCCTCATTACCTATTTTATATAAATAAATATCCTACTAATAACTATTTTTATCTTAATTTGCAGGTTAATGAAGAATTAATGAATAAAGGCTAAAAAGAGAACTCAAATTTCCTCATTTTTCAATCTTTTCTGAAGCCGAGATCAAGCCGAGCAATCTACGTAGTCAAGATGCAAGGATCAAATATAAAAGAAATCAAATAAAAATAATGTTCAAGATGTTAGCCACAAAGAAATGGCGATATCTCTCAATCCGGAAGGCGGAATTTAACATATAATATATGAAAATCGCCTATCTCGACGAGACGGAGATAACTGTATTTTTAGTTTTTTTAAATTCCAATCGTTTCACCAACCGATTGGCCAATCGATTGGTCCGTAACTAACTCGATTTGTGGCTAAGATTTGATCCTTGGAGCCCAAGTTTCATCCAATGGTTCATGTGCATTGCTATAGGCTATAAATAGGGGTTGAGGGGGAGAGGTTTGAGTGTGAAATATTTTGTAAAAACTCCATTTGGAGAGGAGGGTTACTCTTAATTGAGAAGACCTTCCAAAAATTATAACTTTTGTTACACAATAAATAAAATTTTTCACCCCTTCAATTTCCTTTCTCTTCTTCTTGTCCAAGGACCAAAAGGAGGATGAGATGAAGATCAGGAGTTGTTGGTTTATCTTTTATTTCTTTTGCATTTCTTTTTCTTATTTTCTTTCTTGCTTGAAGGTTGTATACTTGCACCTCTAGGACATCATTTAGTCCCCATCAAGTTTTTGGCGCCGTTGCCGGGGAACGGTGCATAAGTAAAATTATGATTAACTTTGGTTTCTTATTTTGTGTGTTTTCTTTTGTATAGGAACTTGGAGCTTGAAGATCAAGAGTTGAAGGTTCAAGATTGAAGAATTGCCTCCAACGAGGCTTTGTATTGCTTTTACGTGAGTAATTTCTCTATCTAGTATTTTCAATTCCACCCTTAGTTAGTTCACCACATTAGAGACAATTAGGACTTAAAAAAAATTTACTTTTGTTGACCATAATAAAATCCATCTTTCACTTGGACTTTGACTAACAAGATAATAAACTCAAACAATTTCCACCTCTCTCACATTGTTTGTTGCTAACCATAATAAAAAATGAAAAGATTTTTTATTTTTGCATCCTTTTTAGTTGATTTTAATTTCTAGGGTTGCATTGCATATAATAGTAGAAATTCACCCAAGTGATTTGCACATCTTGATTTGACACACACTTGAAAATATCTTAAGGGCAAAACCCATTAATCAAGATAAGGTGAGGGATTTCATCACCCTTTCCTTAGCCCAAAAATCACTAATTCCTCACTACACAACCCAAGCCTTCTAAAACTCATTAGACGTTGGCCCCTAAGGATTCGAGCTCATTAAGGAACAATAATTTATTAAGTGAACCGGTCCAAGTTTATTTGGATTAATTGGTGTCTAAGGCAAGATTTAGGGGTTGCGTAAAGCGCCCTGCAAGGAATGAGGTACTTAATTGATCATTGATCTTCCTCTAGTACTATCCTTACCTGGCTAATTACCCAAGTAAACTTTAATCTTTTCACTTAGAAAATTTTTGGTTAGGAGCTGGTCTAAGTCGAGTTTAGGCTTCACCCTAGAGTTTAGAGTGATTGAAAAGTGTTTGCAATGATTTGTTTTCAGTTAATTTTTTTTCCTTCCTTCTCTCATCTTCTCTTTAATCTTTTAGCCTTCTTTCTTTTTCTTTCCTTAAAACAATAAACTAACTTTAGCCTTTCTTAGAAAATTTTTTAGTTTCTAAAAAAATGCATAACACCAATAATACCTACCTTTATTTGTGCAAAAATCATTGAAAATCTTGAAATTTTAGAATTTGAGAACATCATTGATTATATCATCTTAAAATTCTTTAAAATTCGGGTAGAATTTTCAGCAATAAGGTAGGATTTAATGTGAAATATGAGCTTCTCATGTTTCATCTTTTATTCTACATTTTTATTTTTGTCCCACAATAATAATAAAAGAATTTATTCTTCTCTCATGTGAGAGTTTCTTGTTCTTTTCAAAAAAAAAAAAAAGAAAAAAAGAAAAATATATGAAAAAAACATATAAAAAAAAGAAAAAAAAGAGAGAATAAATTTTGACTTCACCTTCTCATACCAAAGGTAATTACAGAATTTTTATCATTGTTCAAGTCAATCAAAAAATATAAGTGCTTCCATTCTTATCTGTTTTACTTTGTGCATAATAGAATTTGCATTGAGGACAATGCAAAATTTAGGTGTGGGGTGGGAATTAGTCATTTTTTTGCTCTTTATCTTAGTCATTTTTTTTTTGCTCTTTATCTTAGTCATTTTTTTCTTCTCTTTTCAAAAAAAAAAGTCACTTGCCAACTTAATAGAGTTGATTAATAATTGATCTATTTGATAGAATTTAAGTCTTCTAATTCTTAGTTAGTTCTATACTCAAGTTTACCTTTTATGATAACTCCAAATAAATTTCTTAAGAAATGATTTTCAAAATAGTATACTTTACTTAAGTTTTAACTTAGATTTTTAATTAAAGTAATGAAATTTTTGCATGCCTAACTTAGAGTTGAAAATAATTTTTCAAGTTGTCTTGATCCAAATATTATTCAGAATATATATACATATACACATATATATATATATTAAACTAACTTAACAAAAGAAGAAAAATTTCTCTTAAAATCATTGTTGATTCTATTTTACTAAGCCTAGGTTGACTGAGTAATTAAGCCCGAGGAGTATTTCTATGCTTAATAACCTAAGCCCAATTGGGTTGGGATTCATTAGCTCAAAACTCACTAAATGGTCACTTAGAAAGCCCGTTTAAAAAGAACAAAATCACCAAGGAATACGAGTTAAAAAAATCATACTAACCATGTTTTTATATATAGTTATATTTGTATATGTTCTGAAGAATTAAATGGATTAAAAGACTTGAAGTTTGTTTAAAATAAAGAGTTAGCATGTTCTTTTCAAAACTTTTAAATTAAATTTTTGAGTTAAACTTGGTTTTGTATAACTATAATGGAAGGATTTTCTTAAGAAAATTACATTGGAGTTATGATAAAAACATTTTCTTGAGTATTAACCAACTTCAATTGGAATGTTTGAATATATCAAATGAATTAATTATTTCATTAACTTCTTTAAATTGGCAAGTTGACTGAATTTTGTGGGTATATTCCCTGCAAACCCTCACGAGACTACAACTCGTCCACTGGGGTAATCCAGAGGTTTAAAGGCTTGTTGTATGCGCTAAATACAACCGCGATTCCTGCGAAAGTGAGTTAGGTTTTCTTTTCTTTGCTAGAGGACTAGCAAAAGTTTAGGTGTGGGGGTATTTGATTATCACATTTTAATTATAAATTTATACCCTCATTACCTATTTTATATAAATAAATATCCTACTAATAACTATTTTTATCTTAATTTGCAAGTTAATGAAGAATTAATGAATAAAGGCTAAAAAGAGAACTCAAATTTCCTCATTTTTTAACCTTTTATTGAAGCTGGAGATCAAGCCGAGTAATCTACAGAAGCCGAAGATGCAAGGATCAAATATAAAAAGAAATCAAATAAAAATAATGTTTAAGATGTTAGCCACAAAGAAATGGCGATATCTCTCAATCCGGAAGGCGGAATTTAACATAGAATATATGAAAATCACCTATCTTGACGAGACGGAGCTAACTGTATTTTTAATTTTTTTAAATTCCAATTAGTTCACCAACCGATTGGCCAATCGATTGGTTCGTAACTAACTCGATTTGTGGCTAAGATTTGATCCTTGGAGCCCAAGTTTCATCCAATGATTCATGTGCATTGCTGTAGGCTATAAATAGGGGTTGAGGGGGAGAGGTTTGAGTGTGAAATATTTTGTAAAAACTCCATTTAGAGAGGAGGGTTACTCTTAATTGAGAAGACCTTCCAAAAATTATAACTTTTGTTACACAATAAATAAAATTTTTCACCCCTTCAATTTCCTTTCTCTTCTCTTTGTCCAAGGACCAAAAGGAGGATGAAGATGAATTAGAAATTGTGGGTTTCTCTTTATTTTCTTTTCTCTTCTTTATTTTCTTGTTCGTGGAATAGATTTACGCTCATGCAATTTACTTTCTTGCAATTTACTTTCATGCAATTTAATTCCATGCAATTTACTTTCATGTCTTGTCTTTAATTTATAGAGTAGATTTACTTTCCTTGCTATTAGTTTAGATTTTCTTTTTTCTTTCTTTGCTTTTATTTTTTCTTTTCTTTTGTAATTAGTTGAATTCTCATTCTTCTCCTCTTACTCTCATCTTTATTTTCTTTCTTTTATTTTCTAATGATGTGGAACTAATCCCTTGAAGGAAATTTAGTAATGCATGAAACTAGTCTAATCACTTTTATGATTCTTAAATTACTCTCTTGTGCTTAAAATAATCATGCTTAGGATAATCAACTAGAGAACTAATTGATAGAAAAAGTATTGGATAATCTATGCTTGCCTTAAAAGTGGTAGGATAGAGTATGCTAATGAATTCTAGGATTACTATCTTGTTGTTATTTTTCTCATGAGTTTTAATTTTACTTGGATAAACTTTAGGATAGGCTATGCTTGCCTTAAAAGTGGTAGGATAGGCTATACTCATTAAATCTATAGTAAAATGTGATTAAAAGAGAATACTTCATGAATTCATAAATGAGATTAGCTAGTGGATTCAATTCTAAATTCCTCAATATCTTTAATTGAATTCTCCATCTTTTACTTTCTTGTTTTACCTCTTTGTTCTTGATTTTGTTTTCTTAATTTTTTCCTTCTTGATTTGATTTTCCTTTACTCTCCCCTCTCTCTCTCAATCTTGTTTTCTTTTGCACAAATTTACTACACACTCTCTAATCTTTTTACTCTCATTTTGTGTTTATTTGCACTCCATTCACCTTCACATCCTCTAATCTCCTCGCACACAATTTCTTCCTCGTTTTCTTTTATTTGCGCATAATCCACATTCATGCGCTAATCTCTCACAACCATGTTCACCACTTACTCTCATGTTTAATAACCCCTAATTGTCGCGCATAATTTGAGGACCAAATTGGACTAACTCTTACAAAACCCGTTCCTCGTGGGATCGATAACTCTTTATACGATAACTTGAAGGTTGCATACTTGCACCTCTAGGACATCATTTAGTCCCCATCATTGCTCTAGCATCAGTCCACTCTGATGCGCTCGAAAGTATTCTTTCGACGACGTATTGTGACGAGTCGTCCTCATCACTGAAAGAGGCAGGGGCGACTCCTTTGGGGGTTGATTTGTCGGCCATTTCTCCGGTCAAGTTGTAGGATTCCACTCGGGTCTGGGTTGATCTAGGGTTAGGGTTTTGAAATGGATTTGCTCGGTTCGCTTGGGACAGAAGAGAAATAGGGGGGCACGCTCGACGAGATGATATTTTGAGAAGTGGGGGCGGTTAAATCAAAGGGCATTTTGGGGATTTATTTTTTATTTTATATAACAGGTCACGTGGGACAGGGTTTTGGGGGCTAAAGGAAAAATATAAGTTATTTTGGGTGTTTGGGGAGCGTTGAAAAAGTCTTGGGGGGGGGGGCAGAATACTTCTTCCGATTTTGGGGGCTAGAAGCAATTTTCCCTAATATATATCAAATGGTCTACGCGTGAGCTAGAGAATCTTAACTAATTCATAAGAGGGGCATCTATGCCATCATCTGGCACATCTTGTCTATGTTCTCTTTAGCTGGTATAAATATGCATAATTAAAACCTCCGCCAATCAAGAGAGACGCATAGACAATTCAGTTGTAAATGAAACTTCCTCATAAATCTTCCTCGACCAATGAGATCATGGCACATGTTCTTCTTCTTTTACTGATTTATCCCTTCAAATCAGCATAGAAAGAGGTATACACATGGTAAGAAAAATACGTAGTGAGGTGTTTGGTTTGGTGTAGTTGGAACTACATCAAAATTTTCAATAGTGTGTTGGGTTAAATGTTGTTAATGCAACACCAAAAGGTTATTGTAACAACAAAATAAGCTAAAAATAAAGGTGTTGGAATAACACTCAAGTTAAGAGTGTTTCTATACCCAGAGTTGGACTAGCATGATGCTTATAAAAATATTTGTTGTTTCAACTCCTCCCAAACCAAACACATTATTTACCATATTAATTTCCATCTTATATATTTTTCTACCATATTTCTATGACTTTCTTCTCCAAGTTATTGACTTAGTTTTGGAGAGTCGTCAGAGTAGCCAGCTTCGATACCTTCTAACCATCTGTTCGTCTTGTAGGTGGAGGCCTAGCATGAAGATCAGTCAACGGGGTGTCGGAGATCCCTAAACATCTACTCCCATCATAGAGATTGAATAAAATAGATTTTTTTTTAATGTATTATCTTCAAAAACATATTCTTCCATTGAATATATTTTTGATGAAAAGTACACATACTCTATATCTTCGACTCAATTGGAGTTCCTTTACGTACACTGTCTTAGATTTGACAGAAATCCTCTAGTAATCTTAAATATAAAAGCAATTTCATGTAAATATTTACGACTCATATCTGATGGGTTGGGTTGGGCCTGAAGATACGATATAGGATCAGGTCTTTCTATTCACGTGTATAATGCGGACATGTGGTAGAGCTGATTAAACTTCTTTAGTATTTTAAGGATTGATCAAGGGAGTCATATATGTCATTCAATAGACATCAATATCTAATGTGGCCCAATTTTTAACCAAAAAGTTTAAAGTATTATGTATTGAACTCAACTCTTATTTAAACCCATCACTTTTATTTTATCTTATCCAAATCAATAATATTTCCATTCGTGCATGATTTGTTCGATGTGTTCTTAATTGGGCCCATGAATAACCTTAGCTCTGATAAGATTTGTTGGGGAAGTAATCGAGCTCGACATAGAGTTAATAAGTCTTAAATAGAGACTAGAAATCAATTTTTAACCCAAAAGCTTAAGTTATTAGGTATGGACCCTAATTCCTATTTAAACACGTCACTTTTTCTTATCCTATCCAATGTGGAGATATAGTCATATATAAATACTCAACACTAATGAATATGTTAGTGAAAAATAACATCTAATAGTAAGGAACTTAGTTAAATTATTTTTCTTAATTATTAATTTCTTACAATTGGGGCAAGGGTTGTTTAGGGTATCACAATCCTCATTTGAATTTTCTTTGGTTACATATGTGTTCGTTCAGACACTCTCCATATGAGTATTTATAGAGTCAAAAATGGATACAATATCAGTGCGAATTGGTCGATACACCACTAGCTTTTTCGCGGTCTCACTTTCTATTTCATTTATGAATCTTCTGACGCCTCCCGTGCTAAAATACAAGGCTATTTCCCAACATGAGCATCCACAAGTAGCCTATTGCATTCGCATAAAGGGGTTCATTTTATCCTATTCCTCCCTCCACAACTAATATCAATACCTACATTAAGTTTAAACTTAAGTTTTGGTCAAATTGATGAATTAGATATTGATCTCAACTCTTATTTAAACCCATCACTTTTATTTTATCTTATCCAAATCAATAATATTTCCATTCGTGCATGATTTGTTCGATGTGTTCTTAATTGGGCCCATGAATAACCTTAGCTCGATAAGATTTGTTGGGGAAGTAATCGAGCTCGACATAGAGTTAATAAGTCTTAAATAGAGACTAGAAATCAATTTTTAACCCAAAAGCTTAAGTTATTAGGTATGGACCCTAATTCCTATTTAAACACGTCACTTTTTCTTATCCTATCCAATGTGGAGATATAGTCATATATAAATACTCAACACTAATGAATATGTTAGTGAAAAATAACATCTAATAGTAAGGAACTTAGTTAAATTATTTTTTCTTAATTATTAATTTCTTACAATTGGGGGCAAGGGTTGTTTAGGGTATCACAATCCTCATTTGAATTTTCTTTGGTTACATATGTGTTCGTTCAGACACTCTCCATATGAGTATTTATAGAGTCAAAAATGGATACAATATCAGTGCGAATTGGTCGATACACCACTAGCTTTTTCGCGGTCTCACTTTCTATTTCATTTATGAATCTTCTGACGCCTCCCGTGCTAAAATACAAGGCTATTTCCCAACATGAGCATCCACAAGTAGCCTATTGCATTCGCATAAAGGGGTTCATTTTATCCTATTCCTCCCTCCACAACTAATATCAATACCTACATTAAGTTTAAACTTAAGTTTTGGTCAAATTGATGAATTAGATATTGATCTCAACTTTGCCTACCAACATCTACATGATGTCCATTTCTCTCGCTGGCATCCATCATCTCTGAAAACCGATGGACAGTGATGGATCAGAATATATATAGCTACCAACATCCATTATAATTTCCATAATCTATTTATAATTTCCATCATCTATAGCGGTGACATATCTGAGCGACCCATACCTTAGTCTCACTATTGCGAGTCAAAATTTGAAATGCTAGAGGATGGGAGTTCGAAAAAGCAAATGAAACTTTAGATATTCATCTAAGTTTCCATAGTTCATCATTATTTCTAATTCCTTCAAGGATCGAGGATTATAGTTTTATATTAATTTTAACATACTCCCACAGGTTGAGCATCCTTTTTATTCGTTGAAAACCTGGACTTCATGGCTAGCAAGATTCGAACCTGGGCTGCTCTGATACCATCTTAAATTAATTCTCTCTAACCATTAGACCAAAACTCCAAAGTTATGGTAAGGATCGAGTACTATTATGATTTTATATTAATTCTAACATGCCACCGCAGGGTCGAGGATTATGGTTTTATATCAAAAATTCTAATAGGTAAATTTAGGTCTCTCCTAATCCAATCCTCGCTTAAGTTATAACCCCAAAACCAAACCTCAATTTGTGCATCTCTATGATTAATTCAATTAGGTAATGTTTCAGATCTTTATCAACAAGTGAAGAAAAGATACTAGACATGAACCTACTCTAATTAAGGGGGTGTTTGTTTGTATGAAAGTGAGAGACGAAAGTGAGAAAGTGAAATGCATTTAACACTTCAGGTGTTTGTTTAATTGTAAGTGGTTATGAAAGTGAAATGTCAAAAAAAATCCACGTCAGATTTAATGCAGGTTTAAGTTCCCCTAAAAAAGTGCTGAAGTCAGATGAAAGTGAGAAAAGTGGGAACCACTCCCAATTAAAATACTATATTAACTTTTTTTTATTACCATAACCAAATTTATTATTATTATTTTACTCCGTTAGTTTTATTCCTTCCGCATTATCTCGGCAATTCAGGGATAACAAAGGCGTCGTTGAATTTTTTTATAACACATGTCGTCGATATTTTTTATATATTTTTAATAGACTCGTGTATCCATTATGCCTAAAACTAACATGCACATGAATTGACATAATAAACTTTTAGTCAAGGATAAGAATAATAAACTTTTACTTTAGATAAAATAGGTTAACAATGACAACATATAATCTAACTACTTTGGTGATTTAGAAATTGATTTAATAAATAAATAACTAAATTGCCACATCATCTTCAATTTTTCACTTTCACTAATTATTTATTTTACAAACAAACATTGTATTTCACTTGTTTGCTCACGTGGATACATTGTCTCACTTGTAAAAAAAAACGACTTTCACCCTTTCAATTCACTTTCATTTTGCCAAACACCCCCTAAGTCCAATCAACCTCAAAAGAAAACCCAGTAAGCAATGGCCGAGTGCCTTAAATCTCGTCACGATAACAGTTTTTGGCCGTCGAGTGTGTGGTACGAGTCAAGATGTTGCATTAAAAGCAAATTATTGCAAGCCATAAACTCTTGTTGAATCATGCCAAATCTCAACAGTACGAAGTCCTAATAGCCACAACTAGTTTTTGTCTTATTTGTGACAGGTGTTTGAGCCTCACACTCACACATCTCTAATTTCCCCCATTTAATGTGTACAAGTATCTATGGTACGATAGGTCTTTTAGATCTTAATGAAGTACGAACATGGTATCTCACCCTGATTTCTTTAGTCAAAAAAAAAGTATCTATGGTACGATGCCAAAATCTAAGTATGGAGGTGCCATCCACGTAAATTGAACCGCCAATAATTTGGGGTTGGTTCTGTTTATAATTTTTAACAATTCATGAATTCACGGTTAGAGTTAGCATTACTCACCGAAAAAGTTGTGAAGAAATGAAGCGTCTAGCAACTTGCCACAAAAGTACTTTTTAGGACATCTCCAACATACGCATCACATCTTCCTATTTTACGTAAAGAAAAGCAAGAAATTATGTTCTAGATTCAGTTTCATAAAACAAAATTGATGTACAAAGGGTTGTTTTGTCGAATCCGATTTACATGGATAATACATATCATTAAAATTTAGAATTTGACCATGCAGAATTGCATCTAACTGCCAGGGCCTGATATATTGGTGGCAGCCCTACATAGTTCCACTGACTGATCAACGAGTAAGGGTCTAGGGGGCAGCTCCCTTGGTAGGGTCTAGTTGTAGCGCCTAGGAAGAAAATATTCCTTTTCGCTTACGTAGTGATGATATTTTCATATTTTCGTCCCTAGCTATGGACAAAAATCCTATACTATAGATATGTATATCTTCAGTCGCCTGTTGTTTTTTAGCCAAAAGAGAGAAAAGTACAATAGGGATATGAGGTTACGGTTTGGGAGATTGGCTGTAATCCTTATTGATCAGTAGTGGAATCTTGAACAAGTTATACTACACGAATATAGGTAATCGCATTGATTGCGTGATAACCAAACTCATTAAAATCTTTGTATATGTGTGATCATTTCTCTATTTTTTTTGTCCATTCTATTTCGATCAAAGTTAGTTTTTCCGTTGTGCTGCTAACACAAAGGTACAAAAAGCATTATCATTAATGATATTCTTCTACTTCTTATATACATCATATGTGAGTAGAAGTTCTAAACCATACAAAGGGGGATCAGAACATTCCTATCGTATGCTGGATGTTCAAATAAGATTTGTATTCTTCATATGCATGCATGCTTGCTAGTTAAAAGAAATATATACCAAGATCACTAGACTGCAACTTGCTAAGTGTTTGTTCTCAATGATGTTTTTATATTGTAAAAAAATGGAGGGAAAAGTGAAATTCGGTTAGACTACTAGTTATACTTTTCATAGACCTCAGTTGAGAGCTTGAGAAAAAAGAATGGTGTGCAAGAGGTCATGAAGTTGATAACAAGGAAATGAATGAAGATCAATGGAGGAGATTACTTTGGCTGGCTACAAGTGGGAAGATCAATGGAGGAGATTACATTGGCTGGCTACAAGTGGGGGACATGAGACATGATAGAGTACTGCACAATATTATTACCTTAGTGGTTAAGAGCAAACCTCATGCATTATAAGGTCTTGAAGGAACCTTCCCTAATATGTTGGCATCTTGGATTAATGCATTAGATGATGTTAATAACTTTTTTGGTTTTGATAAATATATGGTTCATTTCAAACTGACCTCCCTTCAAAAGTTAAACTCATGATCTTTAATTTCTTACATTTTTCCTACTTTTCATTCAAGTAATATTCTAACAACCAAAATAATAGTAGCGACTAAATTTCGCGGCTCCAAGTCCCCCCTTTACCTTTCGTGAAGTCCTAAGCGTGACTCAACACAATACAGCTAAACCTCAACTGGGAGAAAAAACTTTAGAAAGGCAAAAGTACAATCAAAGGACTCTATAAACCTTAAACAAACTACAGGAGGAATATAATCAAGTGACACTGTCCAAAAAGGGCATGAGTATCAAGTCAAGCCAGTGGTCATCCATTGGACTGAATTATGATGACCATGTTAATCTATGTGAAAAAATCATTGACGTGAATCTACTCTTCAGATTTTTTTTTGTTCCTTTTGTACTGCTGTGGATTTTTAACCCTTAAACAAAGGTGATCCTTTTAGAGAAAAGGAAAAACAAATATTTGAACCAAGCTATATCTTTCACATTGATAAAAATACATTGTATTTACAATATAAGCTGAACATGTGTGTCTACATGTTTGTGGGTTAAAGGAAAAAAGCTCCAAAATTTCTGCCGATCCTAATTAAAGATCCAGCTGGGTGTTCTACTCAATCACATGAGTTGGAATTCAAATTATTGCTAAGTTTGTTGGATCATTATTGGGCGTTAGCTCTTTGTCACATGACATATGTTAATCATTTAGGTTAATCAAGACAATGTAGTAGCTAATTTATCTACTCCTCATTGTGGTGCTCAGTTTGATTAGGACAAAGCATTTATGATGGAGGTTGGATCAGAATATGTAGCATAATTATATATCGAATGCAGCGGAGGTTGAATAAATTAAAAGCTCAGGTGTTGCTTTACCACATGAAATGAAAAGCTTAGTGGGGAGCTACTAGCTAGGGTTAAATGACAAGTGAAAATAGTAAGTAAAAATCAATTCTGGATACTTAAAAATCTAATTAGTTCGTATTGAATCCTATTATTTTATTATGGAGGAGGACTCAATGACTAAGCCACTTTAGATCATCTTCTTCAATCTTCATCGTCATTTAGATTGAAGACACGTGTGGTGAGCCATAATCTACCAAGCCCCCTTCAAAATTCATGGTTAATAGAGAAGAAATGCCCTGAAAGGGTTTAACACAAATCTTGAATCAAAAATCAATTTTAGTGGTGTAATTCAGTAGCATTACTCACACACACACATTCAATTTTTTAACGACCACGTAACAATTAATGAAAAGTTGCAAAATTTCTTATACTTATAATCACATTTCCTTTTTAAGTCATTTGTCAATTTTGGACTAAATTTTCTTTTTAAGATAAAATGTGCTCTGACATAAGGTTCTTACTCATAATAGATCTAAAAACCCAATATGATTTGTCACATAATTTATAAATTTCAACCTGTTTGGCAACTGGATAAAAATCAGGTCAAACCTAGTTTTTTATTTTTTATTTTTTTTTATTTTTACTAGATCAGACCGATTCAGGGTAGGGGGTGGACTAATTATGACCTAGTTTTAGGCTCACATTTTAGTAACAATTGATAGAATTAATGCAGTTTTAACCAAACACAAATGAACATTAAAAACTTTGCTAGGTTTAGTTCTAACCCAATTTAGTGAGTTGCCAAACAATCCCATAAAAATTAAACCATTCTTTGAACTACATTACAATTTGATAGAGGTTAACCGAGCTAAAACTAAGAAATGCACTATTAGTACTCCATTAGTAAAGTAAAAGATTGGATGAAAAATCAAAATTCAAAATCAGCCAGTCATTTTTTCCTCAATGCGAGTAGGGGTGGCAAACGGGTCGACCCGACCCATATAAATTTTGACCCGACCCTTATAATATTAACCCGACCCGACCCATTAAATAATCGGGTCAACCCGTTTATTAAATGGGTTATCCATCGACCCGAGTGACCCATTTAATTGTTTTATGATTTTCATGTACTTAACATAAAGTCCATGGTTAAAATTTTTATGGTCCTATTTATCATTCATACATTTTGTATTGTTTAGAAGTTTAGGTATTTTCAGGGTTTTTTTTGTAAAATTTGAATTTTGAGGGTGTTTTTTGTAAATTTTAAAAGTTCTAGGGTGTTTTCCGCAAATATCATTTTCTCAAGGGATTTCTTCTAATTTATAAACTTTATACTCTGTAGCTTTTGCCTATTCAGGTTTTTTCTAAATTTTGAATTTTAAGGTGTTTTTGCAATTTTGAAGCTTTTAGGGTGTTTTTGCAAATACCAAAATTTTCACGTTGCTGTTTATAAGCTATATATTTTGTACTACTTGTAAGTTTTCATATTTTTGGCATGTATTTCTGTAAAATTTGACTTTTTAGGGTGTATTTTGCAATTTTGAAACTTTTAGGGTGTTTTTGCAAATTTCAAAATTTTCACATTGCTATTTATGTTATAGATTTTGTACTATTTTTAAGTTTTGACATAATTGTGGTATGTTTCTGTAAAATTTGATTCTTTGAGGGTGTTTTTGAATTTTAAAACTTTCAGGGTGTTTTTGTAAATGTTAAACTTTTCATGGCACAGTTTATAACTTATAGATTTTGTACTTTTGTAAATTTTGATGTATTCGGGCGTGTTACTGTAAAAGTTTGACTTTTGGGGTGTATTTTGCAAACTTGTAAACTTGCAGGGTGTTTTTGCAAATTTTAAAATTTCATGGTGCTGCTTATAACTTATATATTTTATACTTTTTTAGGTTTTGATATTTTTGGGGAGTGTTTATGTAACTTTTGAGCATGTAGTTTGTAATTTTGAAACATTTAGGGTGTTTTTGCAAATACCAAAATTTTCACGTTGCTGTTTATAAGCTATATATTTTGTACTACTTGTAAGTTTTCATATTTTGGCATGTATTTCTGTAAAATTTGACTTTTTAGGGTGTATTTTGCAATTTTGAAGCTTTTAGGGTGTTTTTGCAAATACCAAAATTTTCACGTTGCTGTTTATAAGCTATATATTTTGTACTACTTGTAAGTTTTCATATTTTGGCATGTATTTCTGTAAAATTTGACTTTTTAGGGTGTATTTTGCAATTTTGAAACTTTTAGGGTGTTTTTGCAAATTTCAAAATTTTCACATTGCTATTTATGTTATAGATTTTGTACTATTTTTAAGTTTTGACATAATTGTGGTATGTTTCTGTAAAATTTGATTCTTTGAGGGTGTTTTTGAAATTTTAAAACTTTCAGGGTGTTTTTGTAAATGTTAAACTTTTCATGGCACAGTTTATAACTTATAGATTTTGTACTTTTTGTAAATTTTGATGTATTCGGGGCGTGTTACTGTAAAAGTTTGACTTTTTGGGGGTGTATTTTGCAAACTTGTAAACTTGCAGGGTGTTTTTTGCAAATTTTTAAAATTTCATGGTGCTGCTTATAACTTATATATTTTATACTTTTTTAGGTTTTGATATTTTTGGGGAGTGTTTATGTAACTTTTGAGCATGTAGTTTGTAATTTTGAAACATTTAGGGTGTTTTTGTAAAACTCAAAACTTTCAGCAGGTTTTGTAATTTATAAACTATAAAATTTTCACTGTTTAAATGTTTCAATTTTCAGTTTTAAAAATTTTGACTTATTTTGGGTGTTTTTGCAACTTTTGAAACTATCAGGGTGTTTTTTTGCAAATTTTAAAACTTTCATGGTGCTATTTATAAGTTATAGATTGTGTGTTTTTGTAGATTTTGTTTTTCTGGGTATGTTTTTGTAATATTTGTTTTATTTAGGGTGTTTTTTGCAACTTTTAAAACTATAAGGGTGTTTTCTGCAAAATTTTCATTTTACTATTTATAAGTTTTAGATTTTGTACTGTTTGTAAGTTTTGATACTTCTGGGGTGTGTTTTTATAAATTTGACTTTTTGAGTTTGCATTTTGTAGTTTTGAAACTTTCAGGGAGTTTTTTGCAAATTGCAAATTTTTGATAGTGTTGTATGTAATTTATAGATTTTATAGTGTTTGTAAGCATTGATATTTTATAGGTGTGTTTTTAAAAATTTTGAATGTTAATGGTTCAATGATAAATGGGTTAAAGTTAAACGGATAGGCGGGTTGACCCGTTTATAACCCGATTAATAAATGTGTTCTTTCGGTCGACCCGTTTATGACCCGGCCCATATAAAGGGGGGGGGGGGCGAAGAATTTTTTTTTCTTTTGAGTTTTCACATTGGATCTTTAATTTCTCCTATCATTGTAAATTTCGTTCTTTTTCCAACGGACTATATTAATTGTAAAGATGATTTAGCCTCAAACATCACTCTTCATGGTTGTAATGATGGTTCTATTTACGGCCAAAATCATGATGCAATTGTGCTATGATTGGAACCTTGATAGCAACATCCCTCTGTTCGGTTGATATGAATATGCAAGCTGTGAAAATGAAAAGAGAGAACCGGATGTAAAGAGAAAAGATATAAGCTAGAAAGTAATAGGATTATATATATTGTGTATTATGTACGGAGCAAAGTTAACTAGAGTCTTAAACACGTTTAACCTACACCACCCAAAAGTGGGGAATGAACGGATGCAAAAGAACTAATTAATAATAAATGCTCAACATTAATGGCCGGAAAAACATGTAACAATTTATGGGGACCTAACTTTAATTATCAAGCACAATAATATCATAATGTGCAAGATATTGTAAATTGTTTGGTTTGAATTTTTCCCTTTGCACTCAACTATGCCAAATTACCTTTTGCATCAAAAAGAAACCGGCCGTGACAACATCACTTAGGCAAGATCTCACCATGGAGTACAGTACCACGATATTATATGTGTTAAGAGTTCAAAAGATTATAGCCCTTGATACTCTTCTCAACTTTAGGGTTTGATACGGTAAAAGAGACTTAAAGATGATATCACAGCAACTCAGATAAAAATTCTATTAGTTGTGCATTTAAGTTATGCCATGTTTGATATAAAAATATTGCTTGTGAGTCCATGTTTTGTCCATGAAAAAAACTTCAAATCTGTGGAACATCTTTAAAGTGTAAAATTATAATGCTCAACTTTCACAACAGCTGTGAAATTTTGGTGGTGGGAAAGGGACTAAAAATAAGCAGGTGTAGGTACGTATTTCAACACATTTCTTTATAGAAAGTGGTGCCTAATTCTAAGAGTGTAACCCCTATGATTTTGTTACGTTTGCTTCACATTTTCTCATAACATGTTACCTTTTGTTTTTGGTGGTGGGTGTGGGCCCTTTTGTTGCAACACTTGTTTCGCAATTTCTTCACACATTATTGCTACTAGCTAGTAACTTGGCGGCATGTGGAGGTAGCCAATGGCAACAAAGTAATAATACGCCTAATTAAGGAGAGTGAATGGTGATTTCCATTGCCACTCCCCCACTTTGTGACCTCTCCTATATAAAGGGTATTCATGCGAGAGAGAAGAGAAGCAACGAGAAGAAACAAGAGTTTTCTTAAGGCTAAGGTTTTTCTTCCTTCTTTCCTTCCTACATTTAGGAAGAAGAAGAGAAAAGGCCTTTAGCAAAGCTTGCATTTTTCTCCTCTTGATCTCTTCTTCTTTCTTCAGCTTCATACTCCATCCTTTGATTGTTTCATTCTTCTAGCTTAGAGGAGAGATGGCCGGATTATCCTTGGACCACCCTTGGGCTTTCGCCTTCGGAATTCTAGGTGAAGATCATAGAACAATTAAGCTCATTTCATCCATTTTTTTCCCATTTTAATTTTATCATCAAGTTATATTAATTGGCATTTGCTTTCCATTTCATGCATTCTTAGGTACAGTATAGTTTATTTTCTTCTTTTTTCTCTTATATTTTTCATCTTTTATGTTTTAAGAGAAGTTGGTCATGCACTAGATGGGTTTGCTTTATTTTAGAGCAATAAAAACAAAGATCTAGATACAACATGATAGCTACCCCCTTTGCCTTTTTCTCTTTCACCATCTTGCATAGAATTTTTAATCATAAGAGGTTGGAACAACTTTTCCACTAAAATAGTTGTAAAAGAATTATATAAAATAAAGAAAAGCTAACCAGTATGAAGAAGAAAGGCCTGGTGTCTCTTTTTGTGGCTAACTTGAGAGACTAATAATTGCAAACTCCTATTAGCTCTAGTACCGTGCTTACATAGCTAAGAATTTAATATATAATTAATTTAGACCACCCCATCTGTCCTTGTGCCCCCTTTCTAGGTTAAACATACAGATGACAGTGCCCCCTTTCTAGGGTTAACATACAGAACTCCCATGTGTGTGGACCTCTCCATTGTCACTAGAGAATACGCAAAATGTATCTATAGCATCATATAATTTCTCTCAATGACATTTTACATATTTATGTGTGTATATGTGCAATTACTAAGAGCCCCAAACTTGTTCATACTTTAATGCAGGCAACTTGATCTCGTTCATGGTGTACCTTGCCCCAATGTAAGAACTCTATATATCCTACAAAATTTCTCTTCCAAAAACTCAACATATTCTAATAAAATTTTCAAGTAACTAATTATAGTCACATATTTGATGATACCATTTCAGACCAACATTTTACCGAGTATACAGAAAGAAATCAACAGAAGGGTTCCAATCAGTGCCTTACGTTGTTGCACTGTTCAGTGCCATGCTATGGATCTACTATGCATTCATCAAGACTGATGAGTACCTCCTCATCACCATCAACTCTTTCGGTTGCGTCGTTGAGACCATATACATCGCAATATTCCTCGCATACGCCCCCAAGAAAATCAAGGTATGTTTATTAGCAGAGTGGATGTCAGCATATTTTATTTAAGAAGGAGATGTCACCCCATGTTCATTTTTTTTTCCCCTTCCATTATATATAAATTAACTTTGACGAGATATTGCTTTTGTTTGTTTGCAGATATATACGGCCAAAGTGATGTTGATCTTGAATGTGGGAGTATTCTCCTTGATCGTCCTCTCAACTCTCCTACTCGCCAAGGGCCCCAACCGCGTAAAACTCCTTGGGTGGATATGTGTTTGCTTTGCAGTGAGCGTTTTTGCTGCCCCTTTGAGCATTATCGTAAGTATATTTATGCGTACATACATATATACATATATGTAATTATGTTAATAGTAATTCGTCCATTATAACTAACTACTTGTCTTGTGAACTACAGAAACAAGTCATTAGGACAAAGAGCGTCGAATTCATGCCGTTCTCCCTCTCGTTCTTTCTCACATTAAGTGCAGTTGTATGGTTCTCTTACGGCCTATTCACAAAGGACATCTATGTCGCGGTAATTTTTTTAACTATAAATTTATTTCTACTTTTTTGATATATATATATATATATATATATATATATATATATATATATATATATATATATATATATATATATATATATATATATATTCTCTACTAGTTTTACTAACTTCTTGTTCTTACCTATTTGTCCTTAAATAGATACCAAACATTCTAGGGTTCAGCTTTGGTGTGGTCCAAATGGTTCTCTACATAATCTACAAGGATGCAAAGGAACTTGCCATTAAAGATGATAAATTGCCCGAGTACACAGTCTCAACGCCAAAACTTAGTGAGTCACAAATTGCTCCTCAGATCTCTGATGTTGTCATAGTTAATGAAGAAGCGGCGACGATGGAGGAGGAGAAGAAACAAGATGATGGTAACAAAGAGGAAGGCCAAGAGGGGATCGAGATGAGTGCAGTGTAGAGATTTTAGAGAAAGGAATGCAAGTGTTTAGTCCACTCCTTTGATGAGTTAGCATATATGAAAACACTTTGCATGAGAGAGATATAGAGAGAGAAAGACTGACTTATTATGCATTTTAGTTGTAGTAGATGACATCCTGCCTCATTAGGAGATTATGTGGTGATGTAATAATTTGTTTAGTATTCGATTATCATTAATAAAGTTCATTTCATTGCTTAGTCTATGATTCTTCCATAGTTCAGAAAGTGTAGCCGTATGGGCTTTTTTAAAAAAAAAAACTAAACCATAGCATATTATAGGAAATAAAAGATTACAAACAAAAGCCCCTCATGGGTAGTACGACTCGTACTTAACCCCAAGAGCTCCAAAAGAGTGGGACAGGCCTCACTTTGTACATGAGATAAAAGCAAAATATGGGTGAAACTTGTATCAGCTCTGAACAAAATACAAAATTCTATCATGTTCATAACAAAATACACAAGAAAAAACACTAAAACCTCTGAGGTAGCTCAATGAGTAGAGTGGCGTCGAAATTTAGGTACACCCATACGATCTAGCCATATGATCTTCAAAATATCACGAGGAAATTCTTGAGCCTGGAAAAAATAGTATACTTTATCAAGGGAATGACCAAACTTAGACAACACATCAGCAACCCCATTACCTTCACGGAGCACATGACAGACAGGGATATGATTTAATAGACAATGCAACTCATTCCATGTGTGGTGCAACTGCCAATATGGGCTACTCTTACCAATCAAGCTAGCAAGTGATTTGGAATCAGCTTGAGCATTGGTAGGGTGGATACCCACCACATAAATCATATATGCACCGGTGGTTAATGCAAGAATCTCACTCTGCAGGTTGCTACCAGACCCCAATGACCCAGCAAAAGCACAAACAAAACCACCCTTATGGTCACGGACAATCCCATCCATAGCTAATTTACCGTGACGGCATGAGCGATCAATATTCAAAGCATAGGAGTTAGGAGCAGGGGGGTCCAAGACATAGAAATTTGCCTCTTAGGGACTGGAGCTCTAGGCTTAATACCCAATAACAATAAGGAATCAATGCCAAAAGGAGAGGAGCGAAGTTTAGGCTGGATTAAATGATCCACGTGCTGTAGAGAATCAATAATAACCAGCCTAATATGCAGGAAATCTTTCTTCATGCCTCCATAAACAGAGTTGTTTCTGTAACTCCAAATTTGTCTAACTATAGCAATACAGGCCATTCTACCCATCATTGAAAAGTGTGATCTTCCTTTACATTTGATAAACCACCATTTCATTCTAGTGATAATTGATTGTTGAGGGAGAAATGGCACAGCAAATACCGCACTAAACAATCTCCAAAGAGATTGAGCAAGCTCACTATAAATGAAAAGGTGATTCATGGTTTCAGCCTGATGGTTGTTACAGCGGACACATTTGGAAGCTAAGGATATACCCGAACGCTAGACTAGGGAATCAAGAGGTAAAATATTATGAAAAATTTTCCAACACACCAATTTGGTAGAAGTTGGCATAGAGGTAGCCCAAATATCACCCAGAACCTGTATAGGGATAGAAGATGGTCTGACAGCATGTCATGCTGATTTGAGAGAGAACTTACCATTCTCTTCTGGGGACCAGTGTCTCACATCATCATCTTCCAATAGTTTGGGAGTAGCCTCATGTTCGCGGGGAAAGTTGGTTTGTTATTCATTGCTCGTTTGAACTCGTGTACAGCTTCGTTGGCCTACAACAAAATTTCAAACAAAGAAAATGCCTTTATTTTAGGCGTACAATGAAAACGAAAATTACAACTCTCTTCCTTTTGTGAACAAACACGAGGATCTCTATTTTCCGGATCCTCGCTATGCGGGTTCTTTGCCCGTGTCGGGACTTTTGTTCGTCCGTTGACCACCGCAATTCGATCCCGTGTAAACCCTGCCTGAACTACAGACGAGGGGCTCGCTTCACGAAGGAAACGGTTACCGAGGGATCACACTCACGAAGGAGAGGATCGCTGCGGGGATCACACTCACGAAGGAGAGGATCGCCGAGCGGTGAGATCTACAAGGAGAAATCACAGCGCTATCCCTGAGATTAAGACGAAGCTTAACCTAGAGGGTATCTGTAGTTCGACCCGAGTTTTCTTACCCCGCGATTTGTGGATCCGACGCCGATCGACTTGTATCGCCGGCTCGAACGCTGCGACGCTGTGGATCTCGTGGAGAATTCTTCGAAACTCCTCGAAAATCCCGCCTCAAAGCCAAAGCCAAATCCTCAAATCCCAAAAATCCCACCTCAATGAGCAAGACCCCCCCCCTATTTATACAAAACAAAGGGGGTGCGCTGGCACCGATTTCGGTGGTTCGGCCGTTGGTCGAGGGTTTCTACCATGGTGGCCGAGCCACCTCCATGGCCGAGCCACCTTGGCCACTTGGCCGAGGCACCTTGGCCAAGTTGGTAGGTGGCTCGGCCAAAGTGGCCGAGCCACCTCCATGGCCGAGCCACCTCCATGGCCGAGCCACCTTGGCCACTTGGCCGAGGTGGCTCGGCCAAAGTGGCCGAGCCACCTTGGCCACTTGGCCGAGGCACCTTGGCCAAGTTGGTAGGTGGCTCGGCCAAAGTGGCCGAGCCACCTTGGCCACTTGGTAGAGTGTAGCGTGTGGCGCTCCATCGTCCAGCGTCATTTTTATCGACTCTCCGTCGATTCTTCGTCGATTCTTCGGTCTTAGGGCTTAGTTTTGCTCGGTGATGTCGCCATTGTGTTCGAGTCCGTGTCCGATTAACTTTCGAGCTCAAACGGTTCGGTTGCATCGACGGACTAAGGACGGTTGATTCCGTCTCGTCAACGTTTGAATTTAGCCAACCTCGCCTCGTTGAGCTTCGTCGTCGGGTTTTCTCCACGACGCGCCGTTGCTTGCCAGACGCTCGCCGACTCACTTCATGGGTTCGTCGACTCGCTTTATCGTTTTCGCGTAATCGCGTCGGCGGCGTTACGGTCGCGCCGTCGGATGGATCGTCGGTTGTCAACCCACCGTTTACGAGTCTTGTTCGTGTACTGATAAGCAATTTTTAACGCCTACAGATACCCCCTCCAAAGCGTCTCAGTCTCGATTCTTGATGAGTCTGGGATGCTTTGGACATGATGAGCCCTTCACTCTTTAATTGGCGTGATAGGACTTGTGAATGACCCTGGCGTTTGATCTCTCCATTCCCTTCAGTCTTTCGGTGCTTTGTAGGATTGTCAAGGTATTACTTGCATCGCATTTTTGTCTGACCGTTGTCGAAATCTCGACCAGAAGTCGATAGATAAATTTCTTTTGAGATTGGCTCCAATATTTGATTCCTCCAATTCTCTCAGGTTCTCCAGTGCTTTGTAGGATACACGGGGTGTTGCGGTCTTTGCATTTATTGCTTGACCGTTGTCGGAATTTCAAACTGTAGCTAATTGAGTTCATTTGCTGTTGACTCGTGTCGGTGGATTGTCTTCCGATTGACCATCGAGGTTCCTCCGTTGATCGGGGAATTCTTCAGTGGATCCGAACCGTTGATCGGTGAATCCTTCGTCGACGACGCTGGTTACGCCGCCATTACTTCAAGCAAGGTGTTCATCCCTGGGAGGTATTCTTCCCCATTGTTGATTGGTAGGCCCTCGGGCGGCGATGCATGAATCGGCACTAATACAGTGGGAGGAGTCCTTTCGAGGTAGAACGCGTTGTCCGGCGTCGATATAAGCCTCGTCAGAATTTTATCCCTCCTTGAGGTCCCACAGCGGGAGGAAATTGAGGGTTATCGAGTTATCCTTAAGAATATGGTAATATTCTCTAGGAACTTCTCGTTAAGAACCGTGAATTAGTTTATACTGTAATCCTATTTGGAGTAGGGCTAGGCGGCATGGGAGAATATCCGCGATTGAGTCCGTCGGCCACATTGCGGCAGCTTGGCGGGATGCTGCGTCATTCTTGGACTCGAAGTTCACATGCATGAGGCCGTGCATCATTTGGAGGCTAGCATTCTTTGAAGCTTCGTCTTCCGTGGGACACTTTTGGTTTTGTGTCGCCGCCGAGAAGCGAGGATGGTAGAGCTCGAACAGGAACTCCAAGCGGCGAGGGAGAGCCTGATCGTCTTGAAGCTGACGAAGGCCAACAAAGAAAAGACTCTCGCGGTCGTGCCCGAGAAACTTGAACTCTCGAGGCAGAAGCTGGTTAATATCAAGAAGGAGATCGGAGGCCCTTAATGGCAGCGAGGAGGCTTTCAGGGCCGAGCTTCAGGAGGAACTTCAGCAAGCTTTTCTCAATAAAGTATTTGCTGTCACAAATCTGCCGTTTAGAAAACTTGTGTAACTTCAGTCTTTTATCGATAAAACATATTTCCGTCCTCTTTTGTGCTCTATTATGATTCTTTTATTTCGTCAGAAATAATTAACCATAATACTTATAGGATTTTTGGCAAACCCTCAGCCGTCAACGGATTTGGTTAGCCTTTACCAACTACCGTTTGAGTTGGGCTAGCGTGCGGATTATCTGGATCCGTTCCGCACGTGACGCTAGGAAGAATGAAACTCTTCTAGACTTGTTGCTATGATATTGAATACATAGGCTTCGTACTCTTTTACGGGCAAGAGACCACCCGGCAACGCGTGTGAGGCGTTGGCTTAATCCCTTCTTAGGCTTCGGGATGAAATACCCCAGAATCGAACTCTGGTGTCTTCTTCAATCGGAAAAAGACTAAACCGGCAACGCGTGTGAGGCGTTGACTTTATCCCTTCTTAGGCTTCGGGATAAAATACCCCAGAATCGAACTCTGGTGTCTTCTTCAATCGGAAAAAGACTAAACCGGCAACGCGTGTGAGGCGTTGACTTTAGGGTTATTGGCCAACCCCCAGCCCTCAACGGATTTGACTAGCCTTTACCAACTACCGTTTGAGTTGGGCTAGCGTGCGGATTATCTAGATCCGCTCCGCACGTGACGTTGTGCTAAAAGAATGAGACTCTCTTAGACTTAATGCTACGATGTTGAATACGTAGGCTTCGTCTTTTGTCACGGGAATAGACTACCCGGCAACGCGTGGTAAGCGTTGGCTTTATCCCTTCTTAGGCTTCGGGATAAAATGCCCCAGAATCGAACTCTGGTGTCTTCTTCAATCGGAGAAAGACTAAACCGGCAACGCGTGTAAGGCGTTGGCTTTATCCCTTCTTAGGCTTCGGGATAAAATGCCCCAGAATCGAACTCTGGTGTCTTCTTCAATCGGAGAAAGACTAAACCGGCAACGCGTGTAAGGCGTTGGCTATATCCCTTCTTAGGCTTCGGGATAAAATACCCCAAGATGAATCTTGGCCCCTTCTTTTGACCGGAGAAGGGTTGAACCGGACTAAGGTTGATTGAGGTGGGAAAGGAAGAATGTATTCTATTTCCCGAGGGTGGAGAGGAAGGAGGATCTTGTCTCCTATCTCCGGGTAAGGGATGAACAAGAGAGGAAGGTTTTGTATCCTATCTCTTGCCAGTGGAGAGGAAGGTTTTGTGTCCTATCTCCAGGTGCTCACGAATTTGAAATAAGAGAGGAAGGTTTTGTATCCTATCTCTTATTGATGGAGAGGAAGGAGGATCTTGTCTCCTATCTCCGGTGAAGGTGGGAAAGGAAGAATGTATTCTATCTCTTGCTTCAAGAGGAAGGATGTGTCCTATCTCCGTGAAGGTGGGAAAGGAAGAATGTATTCTATTTCCGATGAGAAACTAAGAGTGGGATCTCCACTCAGAATCTAAGACAAGAGAGGAAGAATGTATTCTATTTCCGATGAGAAACTAAGAGTGGGATCTCCACTCAGAATCTAAGACAAGAGAGGAAGAATGTATTCTATCTCTTGCTTCTGAAGAGGAAGGATGTGTCCTATCTCCAGGTGAAGGTGGGAAAGGAAGAATGTATTCTATTTCCCGATGAGAAACTAAGAGTGGGGTCTCCACTCCGAGAATCTTGGAAGGGTATGGATAGCTTTCGCTTTTGTAGGATTGCTAACCAGAATCTGAAAGTGGACCTCTCGTTCGTGGAAGGAATCGAGAGGGGAATTTGCTAGTGGTTGGACCAGGGAGATTTTTAGTGGGCCCACCGTCAATGAATTTGATCGGTGAGAGAATTTTGGAGGAAAACACGATAATTTAGGGTTATCCTCATGAATATGAGTGAGATATTCTCTGAGGAACTTCCCATCAAAACGGGTTATCCTGAATGTATTAAGGATAATACTTTTTCAGAAACTTCCCATTTATCGGCATTAATTGCCGGTCGCCATTCTGTGTGATAAGGCGATATGCACCGTTTGAATAGACCGTGTCTATTATAAACGGTCCTTCCCATTTGGGCTCGAATTTACCTTTCTTCTTGGAGGTGAGGATTATCGGTCGTCGAGCAGCGAGGACGAGATCTCCCTCCTTAAAGGTTCTCTGTCGAACTTTCTTGTTGAAAGCCCTCGACATTCTAGCTTGATAGAACTCAATGCATTGTTGAGCCTCCAGGCGCTTCTCATCTAACATCTCAAGCTCTTCGAGGCGTTTTTGATGTTGTTCTTCGGTCGTCATCTCTGTTGCAAAGGCGAAGTGACGGAATCTGGATTTCCAACGGGAGAATTGCTTCACACCCGTAGACCAGAGAGTACGGGGTAGCTCCTGTCGGCGTACGTACCGTTGTGCGATATGCCCAGAGTGCTTCTCCGAGTTTATCATCCCAGTCTCGCTTGTTATTCTTCACAAGCTTCGACAAAATCTTGATGATCGTCTTGTTGAACGCCTCAGCTAACCCATTCGCTGCTGGATTATAGGCTGTCGACGAGACATCTTGTATCTTGAATTTTTCGCAAAACCTGATGAAGGAATTGCTGATAAATTGGGGACCGTTGTCATGCACGATCCGTCTTGGGACACCATGTCGATAGATGACATGGTGTTTGATGAATCTGACGACGGTACTCGCCTTGACCTCTTTTAGTGGGATTGCTTCAGCCCACTTGGAGAAGTAGTCGGTGATCGCTAGAATAAACCGATCTCCTTTAACTGACGGAGGAAAAATGGGACCTACAACGTCCATTCCCCATGTCTCGAATGGCGGGATGTGGTGAAGGATGCAAATGCTCCGCGGCCGATGCATATAATTTGCGTGAATTTGACACGCATGGCATTTCGGCGTGCTCATTGCGTCATTAATCATTGTGGGCCAAAAGTAGCCCATTCTCCGATTCGATCGTAGAGTTTGGGACCGGTAGTGCGCACCACATTCACCTTCGTGTGCTTCGAAGGACCTCTTACGCCTCTTTGTTTGAGAGGCATCGGAGTAAAGACCATCGTACCCCGACGATATAGCATCACGGGTTTACGTGTCGTAAAAGAATCTTGGAGCTCTTCGCGGATTGACTCTCTCTCCTTCCGTCTTACGGTAGAATACCATGTAAGGCGTGTCGATGATAGGAAAGCCAATCTCGGGGCTCCAACTTGGTTTGGGTTGCATGTACTTCTTTGGTAACTACCCCTTACCTTCTTGTGCCTCATCGTATAATGGTACGAAGAGTTGGTGAGTCTGGCCGTAACTAGTTGCTCGGTCTCGGAAGGTTGTGCTAACGACACGCCTAACGCCGCATCCGCATGAGCGCTTTGGAGGCGGGATATATTCGATGAAGAATTCTTGAATGAGTCCGCCATTTCAACGACTATCGATGATAGGGATTAGATCCGATTCTCGACTTCGAGTCACCACGAACCCGCTTAACTATCGGTTGTGAATCTCCATACGCTTGAGATATTGACCCCGGCTCTTTGGCGAAGCTAAGTCCGATAAGTAGCGTTGTATTCGCTACGCTATTGGAACAGGTTCAATGAGTGAATAAGCACGGGCATGACATGATTCCGGAAATCAAGACAACTCCGACTCAGTGAGATTTTAGAACGTCCGGGGTACTTGCTACATTAGTGGCCGAAGCTCGTCAAAATACAATCGCCATATTTGTTGGTGCGGCGTAGTGTTGACTTTCTCGACTTCATCCGAAGATCATCATATAACTCAAGCTGCGTCCGTTGTCGGGTTGGCGACCAAGAGATCGCAAATCGCTTGCCCTTTGATCGACTTCGTTGTTTGAAGTGCAGTCGTATTGGGACAAGAGCAAGGCCCATTTCGCCAAACGCCAACTCATTGAAGCGGTGGGTCATAAATATTCGGACCGGATTTACGTTAGAGATAACATAAATCGTCTGTCCGACTAAATAGTGTCGCATTTTCTGAATCGCGAACACTAATGCAAGGCACTGCTTCTCGACATTCGGATATCGAGACTCAGCACCGACTAATGTTCGGCCGTAATACATCGCCGCTCGCGGACCGCCGCCGCCCCGCGAGTAAGGCGCTTAACGAGTGATCCGTTGCCTTGACGTAAATCAAGAACGGCTTTCCCGACTGCGGTGCGACAAGAACAGGAGGTTTAGAGAGATACGACTTAATCTCTTCAAATGTCTTCTGGCAAGCGTCGTCCCAAATAAACGACACGCCCTTCTTGTTCAACTTAGAAAACGGTTGGCACTTCCCAGATAGGTTCGATATGAACCGTCGGATGTACGCCAATCGTCCTTGTAACCCCCTGAGTTCTCTCAGATTTCTTGGAGGTTGCAATTCTTGAATCGCCTTCACTTTGTCAGGATCGACATGGATGCCCTTATTAGTGACGACAAAGCCGAGGAACTTGCCACTAGACATCCCAAGGAAGGATTTGGCAGGATTCATCTTTAGCTGATGGGTTCGCATGAGCTCGAATACCGTTCTAAGATCTTTGATGTGATCTCCTTTGTCACGGCTTTTCACCACCAAGTCGTCGACGTAGCATTCGACCGTTTTCCGTAGATGATCCTGGAAAATTTTAGTCATCGCCACGATATGTGGCGCGGCATTTTGAGGCCGAACGGCATGACCGTAGCAATATATGCCGATGGGCGCTCAACGTGTGTGTTTGGCGTCATCGGGTACATCTTGATTTGATTATACCCCGAAAAGCCATCCATAAAGGACATTCTTTCAAATCCACACGTGTTGTCAACTATGACATCGTGATTGGAAGAGGAAAGTCGCCTTTCGCAAGCAAGGTTCAGTCTCAGAGTCGCATACGCATCCTAATCGAACCATTCTTCTTCATGACCGACTATATTCGCCACCCAATCCGGATGTTGAATTTCCTCGATGAATCCGATTCTATGAGTTTCTTTACTTCGTCAGCGATTGCTTGCAATATTTGTGGACTAAACCGCCTTTTGCATTGCTTGACAGTTTGACATCCACTTTGATGTTGAGGTGATGGGTCACCACATTAGGGTCGAGTCCTGGCATGTCCTCATAACTCCAAGCAAACACGTCGATGTATTCCCTGATTAGGGCAATCAGCTCTTCCTTCTCTTCTGAGGGAAGACTATTACTGACGTTTATGAGCTTAGGATGTTCCTCGTCACCCATGTTAACTTGGACTACCTCGTCCTTAGTGGGGGGTTCTCTTTGTTCGAATCTATCCCCAAACTGCTCTCTGAGTTGATGGATCCATGGGTCTTTGGCATATCCTCATCACTCTCAATAGTAGCAGGATCGACCGTGGTCATATTTGACATCAAAGCCTTGAAAGCTTCTCCGAGGCTGGTGTCGGGATCCCAAGCCGATGAATCAGACGAATGTCCGTCTCCCTCATTGGGTGGATTATTATCAATCAGCCATGAGCATTCATCTTCTGAGGAGGATTCGTATCCCAACCCTCTGTTGGTCATATCGCCTTTGAGACTCCGATCTTGTTGCCAAGCCTATCAAAGAGCGACGCCATCTTCGAGTCGGCTTGGTGCGCTTACATTCGACAACACATACGATTAGTTTGAGAACACGGACAATGCGTGTTCAATTCGGGGGAACTTCTCTTTCGAGATTTACTCGTACCCCCAGCACGATAGTACAACTCATCGGCATGAATGCGGAGCAACCCTTCGTGTCTTTGGTATGACTTCTCGGTATAACGTCATCGTTGTCGGATAAGCGTCTCCTTCGAGGATGAGTCACATTATCGAGGTTCCAAGAGTCACTAATCTCAGCGTTACGTCTTTGCGGCGAAGTTTCGGCGGGCTCGAACCCGATCCGAATCGGTGAGGCGACTCTGAGGGAATCTTCTTATCACGGTTGAGGTGGGTGCGACCCCCTGTACCAGGAGTGACCCGGGACTTCCTTAACGGGCCCAATCGTTCTTTGATCGAAATTTTACCTCGATCATCATGCAATGAGCCGAGGTGCTCCAAAGCCGTTTTCTTGCTGCGGATGCATGCCGAGTTATTGAAAAGAGCCGCAGTTGGATGGACATTTGGATGGAATCGCGGAGGTGTGATCTTCTTTGAATCAAGTCACCCGTGGCGGCCGAGCCTTAGCGAATCGGTTTGAGGTGGTGATTCTTGACTAACGTTTTGGCCTTCGTCCGAATCGTTGTTCCGGATTTCGGACTCCAAACTTGGCGCATTTTCGGCGGCTTCTTGTCCACTTCTCCCTTTTCTACATCCGGGCCTCCTGAACTAGAGCCCGTGTGTGCATGGCGCCTCTGGATACGTTCTTCAAGTGTTGATCGGTTCCGTTTGACGCGGAACCAATCATTTGTTGGCGGCTTGGAGGAGTTGCCGTGCACCTATTGATGAGGTTCTTGACCTCTCACGGACTTCAGATCCACTTTGTAGCGCATAACCGCCGACCGATTCCGTGGCCTTGGCGAACTCAGCGTCGAGATTGACGCGCCATCAGCGGCGATCTCCTGCATAGATCCGGCGATCTTGGATGCCGGAAGGATGACATTTGGTGCAACTTCGCTTGGCGGAGTTAAGATCCTCGCCTTAAAGTTCGGGCCGAGGACAAATGGATCTTTCTTGCAGCGGAGATCCTACGGATTTGTGGGGAGGACGATCCGACAAGGATGATAGTATGATACTCACAGCGGAACCCGGATCAACTTGGATTCGGTTGACTTCGCTGGAGCGTAATTATTACACTCTACGCAGAGTTTTCGGCGGTCCCACTGTGGATCTGGATTCGCGGCCTTTGACTTCTTCTTCTTCGGCCGGGATCTGGATTCGCGGCTATGACACGACGATCTCTTACTTGAGACCGTTGGCTCCCACTGTGGTCGCCAGCTTGTTCGCGGGGAAAGTTGGTTTGTTATTCAATGCTCGTTTGAACTCGTGTACAGCTTCGTTGGCCTACAACAAAATTTCAAACAAAGAAAATGCCTTTATTTTAGGCGTACAATGAAAACGAAAATTACAACTCTCTTCCTTTTGTGAACAAACACGAGGATCTCTATTTTCCGGGATCCTCGCTTGCGTGGGTTCTTTGCTGTCTTGGGGACTTTTGTTCGTCCGTTGACCACCGCGCAATTCGATCCCGTGTAAACCCGTTCGAACTACAGACGAGGGGCTCGCTTCACGAAGGAAACGGTTACCGAGGGGATCACACTCACGAAGGAGAGGATCGCTGCGGGGATCACACTCACGAAGGAGAGGATCGCCGGGCGGGTGAGATCTACAAGGAGAAATCACGCGCTATCCACGAGATTAAGGCGAAGCTTAACCTAGAGGGTATCGTAGTTCGACCGAGTTTTCTTACCGCGATTTGTGGATCGGCGTCGGCCGGACTTGTACTCGCCGGTGCTTTCCGGAGCGGCGTTGACGGCTCGTGGATCTCGTGAGAATTCTTCGAAACTCCTTGAAAATCCCGCCAAAGCCAAAGCCAAATCCTCAAATCCCAAAATCCCACCTCAATGAGCAAGACCCCCATTTATACAAAACAAAAGGGGGTGGCTTGGCCCGACGGGTGGCTCGGCCACTTGGCCGAGCCACCTCGGCCACCTCGGCCACTTGGCAGGGCACCTCGGCAAGTTGGCGAGGTGGCTCGGCCAAAGTGGCCGAGCCACCTCGGCCACTTGGCCGAGCCACCTCGGCCACTTGGCCGAGCCACCTCGGCCACTTGGCCAGAAACTCGGCAAGTTGGTAGGGGTGTTTCGGCAAAGTGGTAGAACCACACCGACCACTTGCAGTCGGCTCAGCGCTCGTCGTCTCGGCGTCGTTTTCGTCGACTCTCCGTCGATTCTTCGTCGATTCTTGGTCTTAGGGCTTAGTTTTGCTCGGTGATGTCGCCATTGTGTTGAGTCCGTGTCCGATTAACTTTCGAGCTCAAGCGGTTCGTTTGCATCGACGGACTAAATGCGGTTGATTCCGTCTCGTCAGCGTTTGAATTTAGCCAACTTCGCCTCGTTGAGCCGTGCGTCGGGTTTTCTCCGCGGATGCGTTTCGGCTGCGATGCGCCTGCATGACTCACTTCATGGGTTCGTCGACTCGCTTTATGCATTTTGCGGTAATCCGCGTCGGCGGCGTTACGTGTAGCCGTCGGATGGATCGTCGGTTGTCAACCCACCGTTTACGAGTCTTGTTCGCATCGATAAGCAATTTTAACGCCACACCTCATATAGGAGTTGCACCACCGGTGATGTGAGCGAGAGAGTCAAAATGCCATTGATCCTCATGGTAGAAATCTTTAAGTTTAACCTTGCTATCCCCATTATTACCTAGGAGAGCAAGGTGAAACTCAAGAATCCACTTATCATACCAAAATGAGATGTTGCCGCATCGAACAGACCATACACAGTGGTCTGCAAATAGGTATTTTATCTTTAAAAAATCTTTTCATTCTTTAGAACGCCATTGAGGACCGGACTAGAGAAGGGGAGGAGTATCTTGTACTTGGACCGCAAAAGCAGACGGATGGAAGAGGTTGCGTAATTATTACACTCTACGCAGAGTTTTCGGCGGTCCCACGGGTGGACTGATTCGCCTTTGACTTCTCTTCTTCTCGGCCGGATCCGATTCGCGGCTATGACACGACGATTCTTACTTGAGACCGCTATTCACTGTCGCCGCCTTGTTCAGGGAAAGTTGGTTTGTTATTCAATGCTCGCTTGAACTCGGTACGTGCCTTCGCTGGCCTACAACAAAATTTCAAACAAAGAAAATGCCTTTATTTTAGGCGTACAATGAAAGCGAAAATTACAACTCTCTTCCTTTTGTGAACAAACACGAGGATCTCTATTTTCGGGATCCCGCTTGCGTGGAGTTCTTTGCTGTCTTGGGGACTTTTGTTCGTCCGTTGACCACCGCGCAATTCGATCTGGTGTAAACCGGGTTCGGAACTACAGGCGTAGAGGGCTCGTTTCACGAAGGAAGCGAAGCGCTGAGGATCACACTCACGAAGGAGAGGATCGCTGCGGGGATCACACTCACGAAGGAGAGGATCGCCGGGCGGGTGAGATCTACAAGGAGAAATCACAGCTATCCCGAGATTAAGGCGAAGCTTAACCTAGAGGGTATCGTAGTTCGACCGAGTTTTCTTACCCGCGATTTGTGGATCGGCGTCGGCCGGACTTGTACTCGCCGGTGCTTTCCGGAGCGGCGTTGGCGGCTCGTGGATCTCGTGAGAATTCTTGGAAACTCCTTGAAAATCCGCCTCAAAGCCAAAGCCAAATCCTCAAATCCCAAAATCCCACCTCAATGAGCAAGACCCCCTATTTATACAAAACAAAGGGGGTGATACAGCCGACCGTGGTGGCCGGCCACTTGGTCGAGCCATTTCACCTCTACCACTGTCGAGGCACCTCGCTGTTGGCCGAGGTGGCTCGGCCACTTGGCCGAGCCACCTCGGCCACTTGGCCGAGGTGGCTCGGCCACTTGGCCGAGCCACCTCGGCCACTTGGCCGAGCCACCTCGGCCACTTGGCCGAGGTGGCTCGGCCACTTGGCCGAGCCACCTCGGCCACTTGGCCGAGCCACCTCGGCCACTTGGCCGAGGTGGCTCGGCCACTTGGCCGAGCCACCTCGGCCACTTGGCCGAGGTGGCTCGGCCACTTGGCCGAGCCACCTCGGCCACTTGGCCGAGCCACCTCGGCCACTTGGCCGAGGTGGCTCGGCCACTTGGCCGAGCCACCTCGCCACTTGGTCAGGTGCCGCGTCCGCGGTCTGGTCGCCTCGCCGCTTTCCTCACGACTCGGCTTCGATTCTTCGCCGATTCTTCGGTCTTCCGGCTTAGTTTTGCTCGGTGATGTCGCCATTGTGTTCGAGTCCGTGTCCGATTAACTTCGGAGCTCAAGCGGTTCGTTTGCATCGACGGACTAAGTACGGTTGATTCCGTCTCGTCAGCGTTTGAATTTAGCCAACTTCGCCTCGTTGAGCCGTGCGTCGGGTTTTCTCCACGACGCTGCCGTTGGCCAGCCAGATCGCCGACTCACTTCATGGGTTCGTCGACTCGCTTTATGCATTTTGCGGCGTAATCACGCCGACGGCGTTCGGTCGCCGTCGGATGGATCGTCGGTTGTCAACCCACCGTTTACGAGTCTTGTTCGAATCGATAAGCAATTTTAACGCCTACACCTCATATAGGAGTTGCACCACTTCGTATCGAAAATCGAATCGAGAGTCAAAATGCCATTGATCCTCATGGTAGAAATCTTTAAGTTTAACCTTGCTATCCCCATTATTACCTAGGAGAGCAAGGTGAAACTCAAGAATCCACTTATCATACCAAAATGAGATGTTGCCGCATCGAACAGACCATACACAGTGGTCTGCAAATAGGTATTTTATCTTTAAAAAATCTTTTCATTCTTTAGAACGCCATTGAGGACCAGACTAGAGAAGGGGGGAGGGGAGTATCTTGTACTTGGACCGCAAGAAGACAGACCAGATGGAAGAGGTTGAGCCTAAGAACCAACATTGTTTAAGAAGGAAAGCTAATTTGATGTCAATGAGCCTTTTGAAGCCCAATCCACCTTCAGAAACAGGATAACATAATTTGTGTCACTTCAACCAATGTTTTTTCTACCAAATTCAGAGTGTCCCCAGAAAAACTTAGCAAACATCTGTTCAATCTTTTTCAGCACAGTGGAAGGGACTGAGATGGCAGCCAAAATGTGAAGAGGCATGCTGAATAAAACATGTCTAATGAGGACCATTCTGCCTGCCTGGCTGAGAATTTTTGTTTGCCACCCTTGCAATTTGTCATTGATTCTATCTAAGAGAGGCTGAAATAAGGAAATCTTACGTTGGCCAGGGCCAATGGGGACTCCAAGACATTTGATAGGAAAACACCCTCGACAGAATTTTAAAGTTTTCTAGGCAACTCTCACCCTAGGGAGGGTGGCTTGGATGTAAGAAAGAAGTGACTTTTGGATAGATTAAGCTTCTAACCAGAAGATGATTGATATGTCTCCAGAATCTTTAGGACATGAGTAAGGGATGATTTGGCTGAGTTTATGAAGATGATGATATCATCCGCAAAGAATAGATGGGTTGGACATGGAGCTAGGGTAGAGGAGAATTTTGCTGGGGGAGGGATGGACTGAGAGAGGCTAAGGGAGAGGATTTCCTCAGCAAGGATGAACAGGCTAGGAGAAAGAGGGTCTCCCTACCTTAGACCTCTAGAATATGGGAAAAATCCTTTGTATAGCCCTTGAAAAACAACCGAGAAATGGCATTGACTAATGCAAGCTTTGATCAGATTAACCCAGTTTGGGGCAAAACCAAATCTATAAAGAATAGCCCATAGGAAATCCCATTCCAGCCTATCATAGGCCTTTTCCATATCCAAGTTCAGGACAATGTTAGGGTGTTTCTATTTTTTAGCAATTTCTTTATAAATTTCCTGAGCAAGAGCTATATTGTTAATAATGCTTATACCTCTCACAAAAGCACCTTGATTGGGAGAGATTAAGGTAGGGAGGATGAGAGCAACTCTGGAGCAGATGGCTATAGCCAGAATTTTGTACACTGTGGTACACAAGCTAATAGGTCTGAGGTCATTAAGGCCAATCACAGGGAGACGTTTGGGGACCAACACTATATTCGCGTGGGTAAAGGAGGAAGGAAGACATTTATAAATAAGAAATTCATTTTCAACTGCTAATAAAGAATGACACACAATATCCCACATAGAGGTGAAAAAAGCTGCTGAGAAACCATCAATACCAGCCGCACTGTCAGAAGGGATAGAAAAGGTAGCTAAGTGAATTTCTTCCATGGAAAAAGGGCTCATGAGCATGGAGTTTGTGTCCTCATTGACAAAGTGGGGAATTAAGTGCAAGAACTCCTCATCAATGGAGTGGGAATCAAAAGAGAGGAGTTTAGAAAAGTAGGCTATAGAGGCTTAATGAATAGCATCAGAACCATGAATGACTTCATCATTGGGACCTTTAAGAGAGTCAAGTTTAGAGAGAACCTGCTTGCACTTAACGTAACCATGGAAGAAACGGGTGTTGGCATCTCCTTCTTTGAGTCATCTGAGCCTAGATTTCTGCTTTCAAAAAATTTCTTCCCTTATACAAGCTTCATGCCAAAGCACTTTGCATGCTGATAGATGATCATAGATATGTTTATCCCATCATGCCTGAAGCTGAGTCTCTAGGGAATTAGTCTTTGCAATGAGGTCCGATACTTGATCAAACACATTCTCAAAGGAAGACCAGCTCCATTGTTTCAATTTGTTTCTAAGAGTTTTAAGTTTAAAGTGAAGGTCCAGAAGAGAGGAGGGAGAGAAAGACTGTTGCCAAACACTCCGCACAGTGGCTTGGAACTGATCATGTCTCGACCACATACGTTGAAATCTCCAGAGTTTTGGACCTAAATAGGAGGAGGCAGACCATGATACCAATATGGGGGAATGATCCGAAAATTCTCTGCGAAGGAGAGAGGTAGTAAGCTCTCTAGGGCAAAGAAAGTCAGCCGGCTGAAGGACCCTGTCAAGAACTTGCCAAGTATGACGAAGACCTTCCATGTTGTTGCACCATGTGAATTTACCCCTGAAGTAGGGATAGGGATCATATGACAGTCGTCAATACAACTGTTGAACTCCTTCATCAATAAGGGTTGAGGAAGGGCTCCCCCAATTCTATCACTGAGGGATCAGATGTCATTGAAGTCACCTCCCCATATCCATGGACCATGGGCCAGCAAGCTGGGAATGGATGAATCTTAAGTGTTGCCAGAGCATACGTTGGACCGTATGTTTGCCATAGACTGCAGATAAAGAGAAACAATAACCCCCCTCCCCCCCAATATTGACTCTAATAGAAATGCACTGAGTTTCCACAAGGATAGGCTGGACACATACCCCTTGTTTCCATAGGATCCAAAGTTTACTTCCGCAACACTCATTAGTTATCCAATTTAAACTATCACAAAAGAAACTAAGGTATCTAATGTAGGAACTATTGACAATAGGCTCAGAAATGATAACCAAGGATGGTTTATGAGTAGCTATGAGAAGTTTGCAGTAGCCAAGATTATGGGGGTTGCCAATGCCCCTGGCATTCCAAAAAAAGATATTGATCTTATTCATTGAGATGAAGAGAGCGGACCTTTTCTGGTCCTGAGCTTCACCTTGAGGGGGGGGGGGGGGCAGCCTTGAGATTATACTGGTTATATGGGTGCCACTTTTTTCTACAGGCACTATGGGGAGAAGATTTAGGCTGGAGTTCATCTGAAGAGTGGCAAGCAAGAGAGTGGGGTTCTATGTTATTCTTTTCACCTTCGGTGAATACAGAGATAGATTCATCCTCAGGATGCATGTTAAATTAAACTGAGATGCATGTTAAATTAAAAATTTTGCAAAACTATGAAGAGAATGCTTATGCATACAAGCTGTGCATAAAAATACATGGCAAAAGAATGAAGCAGAGTATATATGCTCTGTTTTTCGAAAGAAATGACTCAGGCAGATATATTTGATTTTGAGCCTTAATAACAATTAATTGGAAGGGCTAAACGTTGCCTTGGCCCGTTTCTCATATTTGAAGGCCTAGACCAAATGTCCAGTTTGACCCATGCAACGTAAACAATTGCTAAGCTCAATCTTATTATATGTCCAATTGCTATAATCCAAAATATCTAACTCCAATATAAAAGATACATTTTTTTTTCATATATCATACAATAATTAATGATATGTCGTTGTTCATATAAGCAACCGGTAATTGGCCTTTTAACTATTGATTCTCCCATGTGGGACTATTCACATAATTAAGGTACTTTATGGCAATTTACAATAAATGATACTTAAATTGCATTATATCTAAACAAGGAGTAATGCTAAAACGTTGTCTTACTCAAACACAACAAAAGAACATTGTGTTCCTCTCAAAAAAATACTTGAAACCTGATTTACCTTGTAAGTAACCGGAGCAAAGTGCCTCGCAAATTTATTGACTAGAAAAACAGAAAAGCGAGAAGAAGTCCATTAGGAGGGTATAAGAGGAAATTTTAGGAAGCAAAACGACTAATATAGCTTCGAGTCAATTGTCTATTCCAGTGTAGGACGATGTTGTCATATCAAGAAGAAAATTGTCTATAACCAGATGACAAAAAGTGTATGCATCTCAAAATTTATTGGCGGTGGAGATGTACTAGAATGCTATGACGCCAAGAATCCTAACATTTTGAAGTCAATGGGGGAAGTGGAGTAATAGTTAGCGAGAATAGGATTCCAAATACTAGGAGTACAAAGGCACCAGAGGAAGATGTGATCATTAGAATTTGAATTATTGTTGCAAAAGAGACCTATAGGATTATGTGGCCAACTCCTTTTAGCAAGATTATTGACAGTAAGCGATATACCATATAATGCTAACCATATGAGAAATAATTTTCACCTTCAAGAGAGCGAATGCGGACTACAGTTGATGGAAAGACCAGATGTACTGGAGATTGTTACACATGTTTTCTTCAAAAATAAAAAATAAATTCATATGGATTCCTGCATTTTTATGTCTTCAGAGCCGTCTCTTTCCATAGAGAAATACTAAAGTAGTTTTACATGATCATGTAAGCTCCACAGTGAAATGAACATATGAAGGGTACAACAAATGAGTCACTACAGAGAAATCAGAATTTCTTCTGGAAATAAGTTATTTAATAAGAATTAGCTTTTTTTTCTCCCCCGCTAATAATAGAACTGAGAGCAGTGAGATATAAATACATGCTAACTAATAAAATATGGGCCGAGTGAGGTGTTTTATTCAAATTTTCACTTATATTACTCAAAAGCTCTATATTTAGTGACTCCTCTAGTTGTAATCCAATCCCTTGAATAGAGAGAACTAAAAAAATTAAAAGAACTAATAAGCTTCCACAACCAGAATTTAAGCAGAACTTGGAAAATTGGTGGGGAACAATATCATACTTCAACTATTCACAGAAATGTCATGAGAACACGTACATCAAACTTCATATATGAGGCCCACTCGAAGATAAAAACATTAGAGATCATAACACCAACGTGTAAGATTCAATAAATAAAAAAAAGTTAGGAGTGACTTGCGGAGAATCCCAAAATTCATATCCTGTGATTATATCACCTTTGTCTGGCCTTCAAGAACATTTGATAATTAAGTCAAAGACTAAAATATTATTCTCCGGAAAAAAGTCAAAAACTAAAATAGAATAAAGTTGGAACAACAAAATGAAAATTCCAGCAGGCTTTAGTCCAGCTACAACAAATAATTTCAATACAGCTTCAATATCTTATAAACCATCTGAAATAATAATAAAAAAATTAAGTGAGATAGAGAAGAGGAGAGACAGAGCAAAGGAGATATGACACACTTAAAACACTTGGATTTGGAGGAAAGCCACAAACCAAAGCCATGGAGAACTACAGCAACGAAGAACTACATCAAAATGTACACAAAGAAGCAACAAAGGAAACACTAATGGGCCATCAGTAAAATACAATTATGCTCAATCCTTTTCCAATCATGAAAGCCAAACAAGGGATAGAGCCTACTGAAATAATTTTACCTTCTCAAGCCACCCCAAATCATCAAACCCTAATTTTAACTCAAGCCAACTTCCACAAAACCCTATCAAACTCCATCATTCACCCGTTCTAAGCCAAGAATCTCCGTGGCATCTCCCAGTTACCACTTCTCCGCCCCAGCTCCCCTCCTCGAGCTCGCTGCTACTCTCCCTTCTGTAGCATCCGATTGCATAACTTGATTAAAATCAGGCGAAGGACCAGGAAATCCGACACCATTTTTATCTTCCAGCATTTCATTGTTAACACCTCCTCTAAATCACTTCCCATTCCTGCAACATCCCCATCCCATGCCACTGCCTTTCTCCCCATTTCAATATCCCCGACCCTTTCCCCATGTTCGGGCTCATAAAACCTCCACCACCGCTGGCCTCACATCTAACCCTTCGTCTCTCTGGACCCTTGCCCGAAACTTGTTCTTAGATGGTGAGATGCTTGTGAAGAAGACTTCTTTGAAGTTTTCAAACACTCCTCTGTTGTATGGATTAGAACTCCGATCGTATCGGTATCTAAAGTTCTCATAAGTTGTCTTCAATTGGAGCCAAAAAATAGTTTGGATTTAATCATAAGATAAATATGAAAAAGTAAATTGCAGATAAACCCCTCATCTGTACCTTTAGTAGCACTTATAAATCCTCAACTTATTTATTAGCAATTATCACCCCTAAATCCATGAACAAGTAGGGTTGTCCACAATTTAATCTCCTAAAATTACCAATCTAGTGGTGTTTAGCTAATATAATGAAAGTATAAATTAGGAGGTTATCTGCAATTTCATATAGAAAAGTGATTTAATTAGGAGAAGAAAATTTACCTGGTTGGTGCTCATGAGATATAAATGGAAGACAGAGGCCTCCCACAAACCATACTGCTATGAAACTGTAGATTATGAGAACAATGGAAGCTGGAGTCTTCGTCATCGCTCTCCAAATTGTAGTCTGATTGGCATCCATAATTTTTTTGATATAGACCCAGCAGAAGGAGAAAACATAAATGCAAAGCAGAGTTGTGGAGAAAACAAACATATAAAAGAATCGATAGTTCCGCTGCATTAACATTAAAGTAGATCAGTTAGAGGTAATGATAGTATAGCAACATGAGCATGTGTTCTTCATTTCTAACAACAGTTGATTGCTGAGACTAGGGAAATTAGCAGCCCAACCAAAGAAAATAGTTATGAGAGAAAATATATCATAGTTCTTGAATGAACTTTTCAAAACCCTGAAACTATGATGGCACTAGTCTCCTTTAGAGCTTTTACGTCTCTTCTACAAAGCTTGTTAGACAACACGGAACAAGTTTGAGAAACTCCACCTATATATCAAGTCGTGAAATTTTGATGACATAATCATTGTACTGACCTGTTGACCAATTGATTGACCACTTAGAACTAAAATTTGTGAACATGTCTAAAATTTATTAGATGTATGTATGACCATTTGGAGGACTACCCTTTCAGAAATTCAGCTTAACCACATTTTTAATTTATCAAATTCATGAGATGAACTATTATTCTCCGGAAAAAGTCAAAACTAAAATAGAATAAAGTTGGAACAACAAAATGAAAATTCCAGCAGGCTTTAGTCCAGCTACAACAAATAATTTCAATACAGCTTCAATATCTTATAAACCATCTGAAATAATAATAAAAAAATTAAGTGAGATAGAGAAGAGGAGAGACAGAGCAAAGGAGATATGACACACTTAAAACACTTGGATTTGGAGGAAAGCCACAAACCAAAGCCATGGAGAACTACAGCAACGAAGAACTACATCAAAATGTACACAAAGAAGCAACAAAGGAAACACTAATGGGCCATCAGTAAAATACAATTATGCTCAATCCTTTTCCAATCATGAAAGCCAAACAAGGGATAGAGCCTACTGAAATAATTTTACCTTCTCAAGCCACCCCAAATCATCAAACCCTAATTTTAACTCAAGCCAACTTCCACAAAACCCTATCAAACTCCATCATTCACCCGTTCTAAGCCAAGAATCTCCGGTGGCATCTCCCAGTTACCACTTCTCCGGCCCCAGCTCCCCCTCCTCGAGCTCGCTGCTACTCTCCCTTCTGTAGCATCCGATTGCATAACTTGATTAAAATCAGGCGAAGGACCAGGAAATCCGACACCATTTTTATCTTCCAGCATTTCATTGTTAACACCTCCCTCTAAATCACTTCCCATTCCTGCAACATCCCCATCCCATGCCACTGCCTTTCTCCCCATTTCAATATCCCCGACCCCTTTCCCCATGTTCGGGCTCATAAAACCTCCACCACCCGCTGGCCTCACATCTAACCCTTCGTCTCTCTGGACCCTTGCCCGAAACTTGTTCTTAGATGGTGAGATGCTTGTGAAGAAGACTTCTTTGAAGTTTTCAAACACTCCTCTGTTGTATGGATTAGAACTCCGATCGTATCGGTATCTAAAGTTCTCATAAGTTGTCTTCAATTGGAGCCAAAAAAATAGTTTGGATTTAATCATAAGATAAATATGAAAAAGTAAATTGCAGATAAACCCCTCATCTGTACCTTTAGTAGCACTTATAAATCCTCAACTTATTTATTAGCAATTATCACCCCTAAATCCATGAACAAGTAGGGTTGTCCACAATTTAATCTCCTAAAATTACCAATCTAGTGGTGTTTAGCGCTAATATAATGAAAGTATAAATTAGGGAGGTTATCTGCAATTTCCGCATATAGAAAAGAAGTGATTTAATTCGGGGAGAAGAAAATTTACCTGGTTGGTGCTCATGAGATATAAATGGAAGACAGAGAGGCCTCCCACAAACCATACTGCTATGAAACTGTAGATTATGAGAACAATGGAAGCTGGAGTCTTCGTCATCGCTCTCCAAATTGTAGTCTGATTGGCATCCATAATTTTTTTGATATAGACCCAGCAGAAGGAGAAAACATAAATGCAAAGCAGAGTTGTGGAGAAAACAAACATATAAAAGAATCGATAGTTCCGCTGCATTAACATTAAAGTAGATCAGTTAGAGGTAATGATAGTATAGCAACATGAGCATGTGTTCTTCATTTCTAACAACAGTTGATTGCTGAGACTAGGGAAATTAGCAGCCCAACCAAAGAAAATAGTTATGAGAGAAAATATATCATAGTTCTTGAATGAACTTTTCAAAACCCTGAAACTATGATGGCACTAGTCTCCTTTAGAGCTTTTCGTCTCTTCTACAAAGCTTGTTAGACAACACGGAACAAGTTTGAGAAACTCCACCTATATATCAAGTCGTGAAATTTTGATGACATAATCATTGTACTGACCTGTTGACCAATTGATTGACCACTTAGAACTAAAAATTTGTGAACATGTCTAAAATTTATTAGATGTATGTATGACCATTTGGAGGACTACCCTTTCAGAAATTCAGCTTAACCACATTTTTAATTTATCAAATTCATGAGATGAACTATTAGAGAAATCCTTGTCCACTTTATATGATTTGTAGGCCTAAAGCGTACAAAAATTAGGAAAACCTTAACCATGTCCATGTTATATCATGGGAAGACTTTTACATTTTCCCAGCGTAATATGAAGACAGTCAATAGAATACATAGTTATATACATTATACTCTTAGACTCAGTGGTTAGGGACAATTCAGTGACTCTTAGAGGTCTGGAAGAATTCAGGAAAGTTCTGGAAATATTTTTGGACATAGTTTGAAATAAATAAATATATAATATAGACATATAAATGTGATAAGCAGACTCTATTTTTCATTCTTTTTTTTACCAAAAACCGGATGGTAAAAGCAACAGGTGGATATAGTGGCGCACGAGAAAATTGGACAATTGGTGGCACAACAAATATTTTAAAAACAATAAAGTTGCTTGCACTGATGCTCTGGATGAAATGCATATTTACAATTTACAATTTACAATAATTCATCACTTGTTCGTTGGCATATTAAACCAAATTATCCAGAAGCTACCTGCCAATGTTTGCAAAAACAGTGAATTCTGCTATTTTGCAAATACATGACTATCTGTACTACTAAAAAAGAAAGTAGAATGTTCCGTAAAAGTATCTCCTTGTGCCAAATTAACCAACAAAAAGAAAATCAATGAGATCTTCAAAACTTGAACAAGTACAGGGCAGGAGAAAAGCAGAAACAGCAGAGAGGAAATAGAGGCACTGGATGACAGCCTGCTCAGCCTTACAAACAACTCAACCCATTGAACTTCGGCAAACTGACAACCCCAGGAGTAGCCATATTTAAATGCTTTACAATGTTCAAAAAATAGAAACGGATTATTTAAGTCCAATCTTTGATTTCCCAACCAATTTAAACAACGTAACTAAATAAATCGTATCAACACTAATTCCACACTTCCTAACAAATCAAACTTCAAACTAATTCCAGAACCTAATAAATCAAACTAAATTATAGATAAGCAATCCAATTAAAACTATCCAGCTATTATTAATGAACGAATTTATTTAAGGTTTACAAAAACAAAAGAGAAATAGTCATTTTCTATGACTTAAAACATTGGTTGGGTCTGTCATATTCCTGAATCATGGCATACCCGAGGAGGGTTGCTGTCTAACACGTGTCAGACATGGTACATGAACTACAAAAAATAGTAATGCTTTACGGTCCAAACAAGCAAGTTCAAGAATAGAATCAAAAGAAACTTGTTGGCTTTTCCTGTCAAGAAAATTACATCTTGTTTTAAACTGTTACCAATTTCATTTTCATTGATGAATTAATGAAGTTTGACACTGTAGAGAAATCGGGCGTGTCCAGATACAATGTACCATATCACATGGTGAAATTGTTGTACTAAGATACATTGTATCACATGGTGGAGTTGTCATTTGTCTAGACACAACGTACCACATGGTGGTGTTGTAGTGCACCTATATACAATATCATATGAAATTCTCTACTGTAAGATTAAAGGGAAGCAAGCTAAATTTAGGTCTCCCATTTTCTCTTTCTACTCCAATATGATATTGGAGCAAGTTTCTAAACCTAGAGAACCTGTCTCTTCTTCCTAAACCTCGAAGCCGCCATGGGGTTTCATGTTTTCTTCCTCGGCAGTCTCCTTCGATGACTAATCTATTCCATCACCATAAATTCCTCCTCCACAGCATCATTTTGAAGAGTTTGGTCTCACATTGCTTCCTCTTCTAATCCCTTTTGTTTGAGATATCCTCATGAGATATCCTCAAAATTCAACCTCTGCATGGTGATTCCTAATTGTCTCGAAACACTCCTCCTTAGCACAACATTTATGTCACCTATTACAACCCTGCCCCATGTCCACTAAACAAAGGGAGGATCTATGCTTTCCTCAGAAGGCGTGGTGACAATCACTCTCATCGACTTCCAACCCACAATAGTCTTTTTTTATCATTTTCCTTTCGAACCCACTTTACACGCACACGTTCGCTAGGTGACCTCTCCCTTGTTGTCAAAGACCTTGATATTTTTTTCCATGTCATAGATCCTATTGTCTGCCTCCCTGTCGGAGATCCTAATGTTTGCCTCCATGTCGAAGACCCAGTTGTTTGTCTCCATGTCGATGACCCTAAAGTTTGTCTCCATGTAAGAGATTCTATCATTTGGATCCACGTCCATATCAATGTTGGAGAATCTATTATTTGTTTGTCTGAGTCTGAAGATCTTTTTGATCTTCTAGATTTTCATATTACTAATAGTTACTTTTTCTTACAAGCATCTGGTGCCAAAATTTTAACAATGATTGTTGTTGAAGATTTGATATAAACCATGAACATTTTCAAGATTGACAGCTTTCTTTCAAGAAAATTTTTTCGCATTTAAGTGACGAGTTGCGCACACAAGGCATGCTCCGGATTGAGGAGAGCAAAGAGGAATCAAGTGCGTCTAGATATACTATACCACATGGTGAGACGATGGTGTTGTAATGTATCTAGAGAAATCAGGTGTGTCCAGATATATGTACCACTTGGTGGAATTTTCATGTGTCTAGATAGAATGTATCACATGGTGTTGTCCTATATCCAGATACAAGGTATCACACAGTAGTATTACAATGTACCTCGATACAATATATAACATGAAATATCTTTATTATAAATAACCTTAATCAGGAAAGAGCTAATCCAGCTTTCTCATTCTCGCCCTAACGCTTGGTTTGGTAGGAGGTTTGATGAGAGGGGTGAGGGGCAATATAAGAAGTAAGGTGCCACATGGTGGTGTTATAATGTACCTCAATACAGTATATAACATGTAATATCTCTACTATAAATAAGCTTAAACAAAAAAGGGATAATCCAGCTTTCTCATTCTCTCCCTAACGCTTGGTTCGGTAGGAGGTTTGAGCAGAGGTGTGGGCCAATATAAGAAGTTTGGTAGGGGGTTTTGGCGAGGAGTAGAGTCGTGGGAGGCAGGTACGAGGTTAGCCCCCGATTTTCATATTTCACATATGTGCCCATAAGCATAGGCATACTACATAGTAATTTTTGAGAAAAACTTAAGCAAACAACATATTTCTTGTTTCAATTTAGGGTGTAACAGTAAATTTATCTATCTAGCTTTTTCAAAATAATGAACCCAAACAAACATCACCTCAAAATATGTCCCGTCCACTCTTGTCGATTTGTTTTAGACTAACATATCTTTTTCTCAAAAAACGCTTAAAAGATCTTATATTTTGTGGGTTTTGGGTTTTTTCGATATTGGTCCCCTTAAATCTGACCTACTTTTGTACTAGTCCTTTAAATCTTCATATTTTGATATTAGTCTCCCAAATTTCATTGGCGTGTTGATACTAATCCATGTGGTTAAGTGGAGTTACTAATGAAGAGAAATATGTCGTTAAAGTTAACTTTTTACTTGTAAAGATAGTTATACCCCCAGACCCAAGGTTTTAAATAGCAGCCGACGTGTCGATTTAGGAGCTTCAACGCCACGATATCATGCTTCCGATGTCGCATGGCGTTTCGAGAGAAAGTATCGGGACATGACGGAACATGTCGGACATATCGGCCAATATGTCAACCTCCTGATATCGATCGATATGCTAATTTTTAAGACCTTGCTCTTTTGGGCTAATGTTTAAAACCCAAAACTCAAACCTGATTATTCAATTGTTACATTCCCAATTAAAGAACCAGATAGCCAAGTTTAGGGCAAAATTGTGCCCCAAAAATAAACTGCTCTACTCCTCATTCGCTTCCTCTCTAAGGCGAAATTGACTGAGTGATCGCCACCAAATATCAATATCGGATTGAGGTTACGACGATGAAGGATTTTAAGGCCTCCCTCCCTAGTTCTCTCTGTCTATACTCTCTCTCATTCTATCTCTCTCTTGCTCACTTTCTCTTGCAATCAAGAAGCAAATTTCCAGAATCAGTTAGTGATCGTAAACATCATATGTTATTTACATTTTGTATGCTTACACTATGTATTTTATTAAGTATGTTTAGATTACATTTAGGACATTGTATTATATATGCACACCATCCGATATTATGACAATCTGATATTTACTATATATCCCTGATATTTCCCCGATTTTCACAATCCGACATGAATTTTAGTCGTCTGACATATCCCCGACATCCGACATTTAAAATACTGCCCAAAACCAATACCAAACCCACTTAAACCCAATAGACCTGACCTGTTTCACCCTTTCTTCTCCAATGGTCCATTATAGTGATCGAATCGGCTCTTCGGAGGTGGCGGCAAAGTTATTGCCTGATCCTAAAAGGGTAAATGACCGCATAATACACCAACGAATTGGCCTCAAGAACAAACCCATTATCAACCCCAAACTTCTCAGAAATCATGGGCACATCATCTCCCCAAGTAATCAAATAAGTAGATAAGTATTGTTGGCATTTGTGAAGTAAGTCTCCCCTGTAGCTTTGATTCGATAAGTTGTGTTGTGTTGGTAATAGAAGTTATAACAAGAGCAAGAACTTTGGAGGAGATGAGATCGTCAAGGGGGAGGTTAGGGGAGCTGGGGAGAGAGGGAAATTGGAAGGAGCAATAGGAGAGGGCGTTGTTGGAGCAGCCGAGAACAATGGTGGGGTTCAAGGAGATCACATCGTTTGGTGGGGTGAATTAAACTGCAGGGATATTTTGGTAAATGACCCTCCATAGTTAGGGTTAACCCAACCATGGTTTAGTTTTAAAAGAAAACCTAACAGAGGGACTAATATCAGCACACTAATGCAATTTGGGGGCCAAATATCAAAATATGAAGATTATAGGGACTAATATCAAAATAGGTCAAATTTAAGGGACTAATATTGAAAAAACCCTTTTAATATTAGTCCCTAAAGTCTTTAAATCTTAAAAACAATTCCTCAAATTATTGAAATTGCTATTAGGTCCAATTTCTATACCTTATGGGGCTACTGTAAGAATTTACTTTGAACCAACTTATAAGAATTGGAGAACCCAATCGCAATATTGATGATTTAATTGACTAATTTCGAAATAACTTATAATAGTTGGGGAGCTATCAACAATTTCAATGATTTGAGAGACTAATTTCAAAACATAAGACTTAAGGGTCTAATATGGTAAAATAGTTTTTAATAACTTGCAATGAATAAATAAAGCAAAAAGTAACATTTGTGATTTCAGAGAATACACGAGCATGTCAATGATTATTAAACATGTTGTACTATTCTATTTGTGATTTCAAAGAATGTATATGAGGACGTTATTGTTCTAAGCAGGAAGAGCATTTAAATTGATTTTTCTTACCTTGTGATAATTCATTGAGTTATACTAAAGCCTTTACCGTAAACTTAATAACAAGGGACAATCTTTTTACAATTAACAAAATGAAAGATGATTTAATTAATAGTATGTTCGACTTCATTTGCTCATTCGTGACACTGAGCCCTCTCCACCGAACCAAACAATCCTGGACTCTCATCTAAGTGGAGGTGAGGGAAAGAAAAAATAAGCTTGAAATGGCTATTGTTCACAGTCCCCCAAATTGGAGGGACATTGAACAATAGCTGAGGATGGACAAAAAAGCTATCTAATAATGATTTATACCCTCAAATTTTGTCATAGTCCCCAAATTACCACTCCTTGTCAAAAGCCCCATCCTAATAATGTCAAACACACTCTTAGACTAGCTTTTAGGCCATGGTTTAAGGCTAAATAACAAAGCATTTCTAGCAAACAAGTAAATAGCTGAGTGACAGTGCATTTGAACTCAAGCTTGCGCTGAAAGCCGACCAAGAGCTGAAAGCTTTTCAATCTAGAACATATAAGAGTTATTTAGTTCTTTTCTTGTAAAGAAAATATACTCAATAAAAAGGAAATTATTGTACTTTAACTAACTCGTCAACTCACATCACTTCCCATCCCCTCAACCAAACAAGAAAAAGTAAAGTACCTTCCTTCACTCCCCCTTCAACCAAACAAGGAGGCTAAAAGGGACTCCCTTCCCTCTACCTCATTGCACTCTACTCCCTATTCCCTTCCTTCTCAACCCCCTTACTATTTTCCCTTTAAACTTATTTACAGTAGAGAAATTACATGAGACATTGTGTATCTAGACACATTACAACACCACCAAGTGGTACATTCCAACATAATCAAATGCGCTCCAGGATGTGCGCCCAAGGTGTTGGGAATTTCAACGCATAGAAGAAGTTCCCCATATCATATGTAGAGCGCTCTACTTTTGCAAGGCGTGAGCGTCTTGCGAGCGCCTTCCGCATCAAACAGGACGCTATTGAGGCTTTGCTTCTATTTTTTTAGAATAAGATTTCTCCAATCGGTTCTGCTACCCGCTATTCAATACCAAAATAAACCCCTTAATACCTCTATTACTAATACCCTACACAAAAAACTATAATCTGCACCTTCGTTCTTTTTTCCAACAGCCTCTTTCTCTCTTCTTGCGTCTTTCTACAGACTGAGGATTTGAAGCGAACACTCCAGCAAAGAGCCCGATGGCTAAGGATCCTTCAATGAACACATCTCCGGCAAGCATCCTCCAATGAAATCTTATGATAAGGTATTTTATTTTTACCCATTTTTTTCTTTTTACTTTCTTTACAAACTTGAATCTCTATTTTTTTGTTTTCTGCAGGTTTATGGAATATGGAGCAATGTTGTTTGTGAAAATTCTGTGGGTTTAGTGGTGTCTTCTCTTTGAGCCTATTGTGATTTATATTTCACTTATTCTCCTCTATTTTATACTTCAGCAATTTCCTTTAGACCAAGCAGTGCCTTCTCTATTTAGTTTCAAGCACTGAATATTCATTCTACCTAGTTGATTGAGACATGTCGCCTACAAAACCAAAAAGAATTAGTAATTCGATGTACAACTATGAATAATTTGTATGAAGAAATTGTTTTATGATTTGGTAAGTGAAATTATTTATCTTGACATCTTTTTCATATGGACATTCTTAAACATGTTCCTACATGTTTGTTAGTTTATCTTAAAAAGACCTTTTGTGTGGTGCGCCTCGCTTCAACGAGGCGAGTGCATCGCTTTGCGCATGGTGCGCACAAAGGGACTTTGTGGTCTGCATTGGGCCTTGCGCCGTGATAATACTGGTACATCACATATGGTTATATGAATAACTCCACTATGCGAGACATTGTATTTGGACACAACTTATTTCGCTATGCTCCTCCTCAAGCCAGAGAATGACATACATGCCCAACTTGTCACATATGACTGAAAAACTTTTCCTAGAAGAAAAACCATCAATCTTGAAAATCATCATGGTTTTTGTCCAATCTTGGTAGCTTTATAAGCAAAAGTATCAATAGAAACTTTGGCACAAAACCTGGATTAGTCAAGGTATCCAGTAGTAAACTGAAGGTCCACAAATTTTGCAACATCATGAGACAATAAGATCTCCAATATGGAGACATGCAGTAGGATCTCCGACATAGAGACAATAACTAGAAGGATCTCCGACATGTAGACAAGAACTAGAACATCCGAAATGGAACTGACAATAAAATCTCTGACATGGAGATGGACAATAAGACCTCAAATGTGGAGACAAATTGTAAAATCCCCAGTGTGGGGACAGGAAAAAGGATCTCAAGGATCTTCAACATGGAGACAAACAATAGAAACCAATATGGAGAGGAGCAGCGAGATCTCCGACATGAAGACAAATAATAAGGTCTCTGACATGGAGACAAACAGTAGAATCTCCCATATACGACAAGCAACAAGATCTCTGACATGGTGACAAACAATAGGATCTCTAAGATGGAGACAAGAAATAAGATCACATGGAGATAGGTAGTAGGATGAAAGCATCACCGCCGCCTAGGTGTAAAGGAGCAGATAATAGCATGCTTCGTTTTCTGCTTGATGATCAGTTCAGGTCTCAGGTTCACCATGCATGCTCCCACACGATCAGTAAAATCCTGATGGCAATGGTGATGGCATATTTGAGATCAAAACCAAGTGTGTAGTGAGTGGTACGATGTTTGAACACTTGACAACTTTAAGGAACTGACCCTCGATTATATTTTTGTCCTGACTTCTTGCAAATGACTTTGATGGGGTACTAAGTGATGCTGTCGTCAATGTGAAGATGACAAAGATGCTGGGGGAAGCATGGGGGATAGCACTTGTGATGCGGTCTCCTCGACGCTCCCAAGGTGTAGGAAGAAGAGGGGTTCTCTTGGTCTCAGATTTTTCTTTGCTACCATGTTGAAATCGAGGGTCAGAATGAAAAAGGCTTGGCTAGCTCTCTCTCCACTTTACAGTTATTTATAAATTATAGTCGAGAAATTACATTTGTTACATTATACCTAGACACATGTAACTTCACCATGGTGGTACACACTGTTGTAAATAGCGGTAAATAGCCCCGCAATAGCGACGCTAATAGCGTTAGCGGTCCCTTCCCGCGACGCTATTGCCCACTATCGGTGACATTGCGGAATATGCGCTTTCTGCTCATAAAAGCGGCCAATAGCGCGTCATAGCGGTGAATAGTGGGCGATTGCGAGCAAAATCCGCTTTTTGACCGCTATTTAAAAGCGATTTGAGGTTCATTTTTTTAAAATTAAACTGACTTGCAACCACTACATCCCACCGCCTCCCGCTATTTCTTGACCGCTATTTAAAAGCAATTTGAGGTTTATTTTTTTAAATTAAACCTGACCCGTAACCAATGCATCCCACCGCCTCTCGCGATTTCCGGCGTACTCCCGCCACCTCCCATAGCCTCAGGCACCTCCCTCAGCACTTCCTCTCACCTCCTCTCGCTGTGAGCTCCTCCTACTATAGTCCTCTCACCGCTCAGCTCATCTTCTCGAAGACGACGACTCTTTGACTCCTCCTCCAGTCATCTTCGGTATTATGTGACGTTACATGTCTATTTCATATTTAGGATCTCTTTAAATCATCAAATATGCACTTTTAGATTTTTGATATTTGTCTTTAAATTTTTTTTTAATATTTGTACATATCTAAATTAGACCGCTATTTGACTTTGCGCTTTTTACCGCTATTTTATCGCAATAGCCCCAAATAGCCTTAGCGATGCCTCACCGCTACGCGACGCTATCCGCTATCGATAACCTTGGTGGTACATCGCATCCAGACCTGACAACTCCATGTGATACATTGCATCCAGACGCATGACAATTCCACCATGCGGTACATTGTATCTAAACACATCTAATTTCTCTATAGGAGTATAGAAAAATTAATCTTCTAATTCTCCAATCTTTTCTTTCATAATGAAATTTCATATTATTTTAGTTTCCACTTTATAAGAATCCAACCTGCAGATAACTTTTTCATAATTAATAGTAGAAGAGCTCTTGTAGATTAAGACATAAGTAACATCATACATATGAAACGAAAAGATATTATAACCAGCGTGAACTGCAAAACTGGGAAGATAAAAACAAATGGACTTATTTAGTCAATGCTGACATGGGAATAATTGACCGTGAGCAAACAAAATTAAATTGCTAGTAATAATTTGACATATACTACTCTCAAAACTTGCAGAGATCTAATACCTTTCATATCTAATCTTTTTATCCTATAACAGTCACTGTAATTATCATCTATATAGTGTTGAGCTAAGTTTTAAGTAATTGCACTTACCAGTCCAATGCATTGTCCCACCCAAGGGCAGTGATGATCGAAGCGTTGTACGCAATTGTTGCAGATTGAACAGTGGGAACACCGAGGAGGCCGATAAAGCATGCAAGTATCACAATACTTAATTTTCACTGTCATACCATTAACAATGACATCCTTTGTTCGAGGTAAACGTAACTGTGGAGTTTGAACTCCCCCAACTTCAATGTTGCCATCAAAACCTTCAGGCTCTGGAGGATGCGTGTTACGAGGAATGATACCCGGATCTCTTCCAGAGGTTAGCAGTAGGAGAGCTAGATCCTGGAAAAAGAACCCTATAAGAAACCTTCTCTTCATATCATGAGACACCAACATAAAAGGAACAGGGCAGATTTCAGGAAAAAATGTTCTAACTTTTAAAAGAAAAGAATACAATTTTAAAACGAGTGTCATAAGATATACTTCTTTAAATCCATTACAGATCTACATCAAAGGGAAAAGGATAGAGATGTAATAACTTTTAAAAAGAACAGCATGTGTTTTCTTAAATTCTGGATCATCAAATGATTGTCATTGAGAACAATTCTATAAGTGAGTTTAAGCTTTGGAAATTTCCGAATCTGCAGGTCAGGAGCTCTTAATACACCAAGTGGAACATAACTTTTTGATCTAAACAACACAGATTAAAAATCAAATATATTTTTTGCTCCATTTCTTTCTCCTTGGATCCAGATGACGTCACACCATGTCTGTTAGTCCTATTCAGCTCAACCAAATCAACATAAAAAAGTCCAAACCAATATCACATGTAACTTTAGACAATAGCAATCAGTAATTGCATTGACAAAATTGGAACATGGTCTATTAAGTGCACAGCATCTGGTTTAACTGGCCTACTTGTGAGTTGTGATGAGAATAATATTTAATATTACCCTGCTCAGTAGTTGGTATTTGGTAATTCTCTTTTTACCAACTTGAAGTGTTCCTCTTCGCAACCACAACCAGTACACACGATATTTATTGTGAATCAAGATTATGTTGCCAGATTTGCAGCATAGATTTCAATTAGTTAGGGGTCAAAATTTTACTCAAAAAGTCACGGCCAAAATAGAAAAATATCAAGTTAAAGCTAACTTGAGTATTTAACATTTAACAACTGAAAGAAGTGTAGATATGGATCAACAGAGCCCTAGTTTACTTTTGCAATCCATGTTAATCCAAAGGCAGAGATTTACCGTACAGAATTTTGGATACCAAAAGCTCCAGAATGTAAGGAACACGCCTTATCATGAAAAACCCTTAGGCTTCACCAAAGTTTTTTTTTTCACAGAAATGGTGTTAATTTCAGTTTCCAGATCCGTGTTGTTGATCCATACATGACTAACCCAAAACCTTCCTAGTTATTAATCAGCTCAAGAACTTCTAGTAGAGAGAATTGAACCATAATCACCTTAGGTGAATATACTAATATTAGATTTAACACAATAACCACCAAGGCTGATTATCTTTTTTTGTTTGAACGTAAGTTTTTATTCAAGGTTTTTTATTACCTACTTGAGACTTCTTTATTATTTTCACACATTTTGATTTATTTAATTAAATCACAGATTCAAATTGGGCTAATAGCTTGAACCCCATTGACCTAACCCATTCCATATATTAGTCCTGTTAAACGGGTTGATCAGCTCTTATTCATGCCTACTATGCCCGGTCTATATGCACATGTCAACCTGAGGGGTTAGATCAAGATTGCCACACCTACAAGAAAGTTGGATAGAGGTTAATAGGAGATCACATGTTACCAGGGGCAGAGCCAAGGTGGGGCCAAAGGGGCCTTGGCCCCACGTTGAAATGATAAGAAAATCAAGTACGGGTCGCTAACAGAGATTTTCTAGGGGTTAAACGCACAATCAAGATACTCAAATTTCACCACTGCAATTTTTTAATTAAAATTTATTTATATGTGTTCGTCTATCAAAAAGCTAGACATCCACAGTCGATAAAGAAACTGCAATGGGAAAAATTAGAAACAAAGCTGCAATAGTATGAATTGGCTTGTTATAGATGATCAACCCATAACTAAATTAGATAATAATTCCAAAAGTAGCAAGGTCTTGAGATTTGACAAATTTACTAGATAGTGATACAGACCTCAAAGAGTTCTTTCCATAGAGACAGTAGCAACTCTTTAACCTTCAGTTATATGACAACAATCAACAGGCCATTTCACTGACTAAGAAATTCTAAACCTGCTTTTATCTATCTTGCAAAGGGAAGACATTATGAATAATCAAATGATTTGATTTTAAGAACAATAATACAAATAGAATGATCACTTGAATGGAAGATGGATACTTTTATATCCTTTGGTGTATAATTGGTGAAGTTGACACTACTCTTGCCCTTTGTAATGGCAAGTGTTAAAAAAGTATTTTCGTCAATGAAATTTATTAAGAATGACCATGGAAACCAAGAGATGAGTATATAATGATTGTTTTGATTCCTTATATTGCAACAAATAAAATTATGTTTGTAGCATTGATGAGGAAGATGTCATGAAATTGTTCTAAGAAGTAAAAACAAGAAGAATGTTATTATAAATAATATATTCTAATTTGAAATTTGATTTTATAAGTAATGATCCGTAGATACTAATCAATCATGGAAAAAATTTATATCGTGTTTAATTATTAATTTTTTGGACTCCCCACCCCACCCAACCCCCCCCCCCCCAAATTGAAATTTCTGGCTTCGCCACCGTATGTTACTACCCTTCTACTTGCCAATTAGTATGTAAGGTTACTGAGAGTGTGTGTATGATGAATTTGTAGTTTTAGACTGCTTTATCAGTGGCCTTTTAAACAAGATCTAGAGGGATATCAGCAAATTCAGAGTATTGAAGTAATCAAAGCAAGAGATCAACTTGTATGGACTATGGAAGTTAAAAGATGACTTCCAAATATTTCTCATACACAAAAGCCAAAGTTTAAGTAACATGGTAACACAACAACTATAAATATTCATATAACCTTGAACCATTTGTATATTAGATAAACTAAAACGAGAGATACTGCAGTTGCCCAGATAGTGAATTCACACATGCACGCATGCGCCCGCACGCATGCACTCGCGCACATGCATGGTGAATGTAAATCAATGATTGTCAAAGATTCCTAATTAACCAGTAAATTAAAAGGTACTTCAAAAAAAGAAAACATGTATTACTACGATAGAGGTAATACTAACATATATCGTGAATGCAACAGCAACCACCATTATGGATATTCCCAGATGATGAGAAAAATGATCCATGAGCTTTCTGGCAACGAATACACAAAAGACAGCAACAGGAGCCACAATAAGAAATATAGTAAGAAATAATGATCTCACATCAGGTCCAAAGATAAATCTCCCTTGAAGGAAAAATATCTGCAAAACATGAATAAATTGTATTATTCAAAAGAAAAGCTAGTAATCAGGATACATGTATGGGAAGAAAAGAAAGGAAACCAAAAAAAAAAACTCAACATGAAATCTAAAGGAGGCAGTCAATAAAAGGTTGAAGTTAAGAAATTCAATGCAAAAGAATAATGAAGCATCATTGTCTAACCAAGCTTTCACTTTCAGTTGCAATGTCTTGATAAATGTAATTTCAGTGAGCACTTTGTATATTTACCCAAATGAATATTTAAAGTGAAGGGGCATGCGATATGCATCGAGCACTGTGCAGCTCCTCTATTAAGCATCCCTGAATCACATCGCCACTTTATTTATTGCAATTAGTTATACAATCAATCACCTGTCACTCAATGAACTTGGTGTATGTCTTCTACAAGGGGCAACTGAGGAGTTGCAATATCTAAAAATTTAGTCTATTAATTTTAGTTAAGAGGGTGGAGAGACAAAAAATTAGGACAGATTACTAGTGTATAGCCGAAGGAAATAATAAGTAATAACATCTTGGAGAAAAGTTCTGCACTGAGATAAAGTATAGATATTAAAATGGGATGTGAGTTCCATGTCCCCAAAGCATAAGAAAGAACACCAGATTAGGCTCCAGAGCTCTGGTTAAACCGTATATCTTTCCTTGCAAGACACAGTTTGAAACTTTGAAATAAAGCATAGAAAATGACATGACATCATCGAAATAGGGGCAATAACAGATTTATCATTTTAGGCAGAAGAATTGGGAATGGCAAGAAAACAGAAGCAGGATAATATTGTTCGAGAGATCTTAGAGATGCCTAAATTCAATTGTAATGTCTTGGAGACTTCTGAAAACATGGAGAAAAAGAGTTGGTAATCCTCAAGAATAAGATGAGAGGCAGTATGGAGAAAAGGATGAGAGAGGGTAAATCACCACATAAGTATAAGATTTGGTAAACTTAAAGAAAGAACCACCATGAAATAGCTGTCATTTCTATAGTGATATTCAATGTTTTAAAAGTGTGAGGCCTCATACACTCAGGCAAGACAATTTTGTACCTTAGAGCATTGCATATCATCAGACGATGAAGATTAGGAAGGTGAGCGCCTTTTGGTGCCTCAAGAGCTTGCCTAGGCACCTCAAGCACTCCCCTAAGGACTGTGCAGCAAGGCGCAAGAGGCGTATGCCTCTGTTTTGAATTTTTGAGGTTGCAAAAAGTGTCTGAGTCTGCCAAAGTATGTGTGTGTGTGTGTGTGTGAATTTTCTACTCTTTTTCTTGGTTGATTTTCTGCTTTTTTTGTTGCAAGGTACCATTTTGAGGACACCACAATTTGAACCTTGAAAGTTAAACTTTGTCGCTTAAATATCTATATTAGTAGTTATTAGTAGTAGTAGTATTACTATTTAGTATTTGTTACTCGCTTTATTTGGATGGTTTATGTCTTGTTAGGTATCATAAATTGTGATTTAGAAAATACCATTGTCATTAATTTGTCCTTTTATCACTTAATGATATTGTGCTTAATTGCATACTACTTATAGTTATAACGTGTTGGTTCACTCAAGTGATCGCCTTCTTTGGCATCTCTCGCCTCATGCAACATAAGACCTCATCTCCTAGACCTGGCCTTCCGCACATTGATGCTATTATATGAATATATTACTGGAATAGCATGGAAGTTCGGTCCTAACTTTGTTCTAGCATTGATATTTGGTAGAAACTAAATTCATTTTTAGCTTACTCATTAAAAAATGGCAACTTCAACATACAATTCCTAGTATCACTACGCCAATCCAAATACTTATTACCGTATGTATTTTTAAATAAAGGTTAACTTCTCAAAAATAAAAAAGAGAGTTCTATTAAAATTAAATTAGAGTGACAAAATTACATGGTAAAGTAATAATGTTCATAAGAGTTCATCCACTAAATCACATGAGATACAATGATGAAAAGGATAGTCACAGGTTCACCTTCTTTGGTTTGAGATTTCAGTTTGAAAGATGGCTATTTTTTCTCTCTTTCTACTTTAACGATGTTCACATCGAGTAAGTGGCAAATCCAAATTTTTTTTTTTGGGTGTGTGTGTGTGTGTGTGTGTGTGGGGTTGGGGACAATTATCTATTTATCCAAAAATTAAAACTTTCATGGCTTCAAATTCGAACATGGTGCAAATATTTTATATTATGGGGAGCGAGTTGTAAATTTAGAAGGCTTTAGAATGCAATGTATCATATTGTCAGAGGTGCAATTGCCCCCCTAGCTTTAATGTGCATCCGCCCTTGCGAGTAATTGATGATGATTTTTTATTTCTGAAAGGAGGCAACTTTATATGACCTAATTGCTCAAAGATCACCTTTAAAATCTATATCACATGCTTCGTGTCGAGGTTGAGAAATTTAGTACTTGCAAACATTCTTAATTCTAAACAGCTTATTTATCTTTATTGGAGGCTTATTGATCCATCCAATCTCATCACTGCCTTGGAGTTAGTTACCAGAACTTCCCCACTATAGAAATGTCACTAAAACAAGTACATATCTGCTAAGTTTCACCACCACCAATCATTGAATTGTATGAAGTTTCCAGTAAAAGAAAAAATCTGCACATTCCTTGCTCTACTCACACACCATAAAGAAACCAAAATGCCCAATATCAAATAAAACCATTTTAATCAACAAAAAAAAAATCACAACTTTCCAATGAAAACTAGCCAAATCTTTCTAAATAATCAACAGTACTCCCCCCAAATACCCAAAAACAAAATCAACACACTTTACCCTAATCCAACAAAATATTTACTATAACAACAATAAACCCTCACAGATCGAACCGTAACTTACCAAATAAACCCAAAATCCTGCAACAAACCCTACTACTTTCCAAATTCAGCAAAAAAATTAGAGATTAGAAAGAGACAGACTCACATTGCTACCCTTCCAAGCTTGGTAAACCCTAGGCTCCACCCTCGCCGTTTCAGCGGTTGCGGATCCGCGGGGTGGCGGAGCCGCGTACATTCCGCCAACCAAGATCCGGATCCGAATCCTATAGAGAATCTCCGCTCGAATCCGATAGGAAATGCCGTTATCGGAGCTCCGATTAGATTGCGACCTCGGCCGCCGACCCGAACTTTTTCTCTTTTTTTTCCCCTCTTTTTCCTTGTGTGAGAGCCGAGAGGACAACGAAGAGAGAGAAAAGGAGAGGCTAGTCTTGGGTGAGCGATGCACGTGGAGATGTTTGGAAACTTGGACCAAAGAAAGAGACCAACCCGACATTTGATATTTGATTTGATAAGGATGTCTTTAGAATTTAATATTTGATTAGTCGTTTAACTACTTAGATTAAGGACAATGGTTAAGACTTAAGAGGTGAGAAAGAAAGGGATGGAGGAGAGCGAACATTTCCTCTTTTAGCCATGAGTTGTATATTAGTATGTAAGTGATTTAACTAATTACAAACCAATAAGCAATAATTTTGTGGGTTGATGACTTTGTTTCATCTAGCTAAATCGCTTTTGGATAGAGTTTAGATGCCATTTTGAAATGGGGCCCATTTGACAATGATGAAGACATGCGGAGAGCAGAGGATAGAAAGTGCAATTTCATATCGTTATTTCTCTTTGATCAAGTTCATATGTACAAAACCCTTTGGCAATTCAAGTTAGTACTTGAACTTGAATAAGGACAAAAAGTCAAGCTGAAATAGTTGATCTAATGATTTTTACTATCTAAAGGCATTTCGAGCTCGTATCTCACCTTCATATAGGAAACTCTTTTCTTTGGTGCCAATGTATCATGAACACGCATTGAGGAAAACTTTTGCCCGGGTGATCAAAGACAGACCAGTTACGCTCGATCGAGCTTTCAGGAATCAACGGTAGAAAACTAGGGATTTTTATCATAACAGACCCCTAAAACTTCTTTAATTATCATTAGACCCTCAAATTATATATGCTTGGATATCATAGTGGATTGGGTTGTGTTTTTCTAGGAAAACATCATCGCCGTTGTGTTTTTCTCTAAAAGTGTTTTCAAAACATCATGGTAAGTATTGTTGCTCAACAATAGTTTGATCCTTTATAACATTTATCTATATACTAAAAATAATTGGGTCTACACATGTAGCAGCTACAGTAAAGTTTTAATAAATTTAATATTTTGTTATTAACAATGGCTTTAGCATATAAAGTGACACTCATTTTTCAATAAGACATAAAAATTGACGCCGGCAATAACAAGACTTAAAAATTGACACATTTAACTAATAAGGCCTACTCCGATCATTGGAGCTTTGATTTGAGCGGGAAAATTATGGATTTTTGCATATACACTACTCAATCTCCCACACTTACAGATTTGCCCTCCAAAATTTGAATATTTATAAATTACCCCCCACCCCCAAAAAAAATCTTCCTCCTCTCCTTCACTCTTCCGCTCCATCTCTCCTTTCCTCCTCCCCAATATTCTCATCCTCACCTCCCCCTCTCCCTCCTTCTCCAAGCTTATCCCTCTTCTCAACCTCTGTCTCTTTTCAATCTTATCTCTCTTGTACGGTAAAGTTTTAATAAATTTAACCTCTTTTCAACTTCTCTCTTCTCTCTCATCTCACCCTCCTCCTCTCCCTTTCTATCTCTCCTCTGTCCCCTCAAACATTTACCAAATTTGAAGAAGGGAGTGCTGGAAGGGGAAAAGAGAAGGAAGGAGGAAAATGAGAAGAGTGAGCAGAGAGGTTAAGAAGATGGATAATGTAAGTGAGGAGAGAGAGAGAGAGAGAGAGAGAGATTTGGTTTTTTTTCCATAATAATCTCGCAGCATAGCCAATTGTAGATGAGGTTTATGCATGTAAACTCAAAGTTTCATCCTCATTTGATTTTATACTCACCCCTTTAAAATAGCGTTTAGACTGTGAGCCCAAGTTTAATGCAATTTATAGTAATTTTCTATATTTTTGTTAAGTGGTAATGTTTTTTTTAAAATAGGATTAAGTGGTAGTGTTTGTAATGCAGTTTTAAACTAGATGCTTAAACCACTAATATTTAGGAATTTCTTTTCACACTAATCATGTCATGCCATTGCGAATTGTTGATGAGTTGTTTTCCTGTAAACCCAAACTTTAGCCTATTTGTTTTTATACCCACCCACTCCTAAAATATTTTTTTCTATAAACCCAAAGTTTTCACACTGTTAACTTATAGACCCACCTTTCCAAATCACTCTTAGATCCAAAATTCCATCCAAAGTTTTATTTTCATCGATTTTCAAATCCATCCATTTCTAGAAAAAATTTCTTACAAACCCAAAGTCTTACCTCTATTTTTTTTTAACCATCCACTTTCAAAATCACTTTTACACATAAAATACTCCGCTAAGTTGCTATACTTTCTGTAATTTGCTATAAATTTTAATTCTAAGTGGTTAGATATATGATATTTTTAAAACCAAATATTTAAATCATTATTTTTTCCGTTTTCGCACTGATGATACCATATCATGAACTATAGATAGGTTTTTGCATACAAACCCAAAGTTCCTCAGTTGATTTTTAACCTACTTTAATCATTTCCAAAAGGAGTTTTCGCCTATAAAGCTAAGCTTTTATCCCAATTAATTCTAGACACACCCACTTCAAAAATTATTCTCAGACTCAAAAATATTTAGTTAATCAGTTTTAAATCTACTTTGCATTTAAGTAGTTTAGTATACAATGTAGGTTCTTTTATTTTAATAAAACTTGCTATATTTTGTTCTAAGTGGTTAGGTATATACTTGTATTTTTAAACCAATTATTTAAACCATTATTTTTCTTTTGAATTTTTCAAACTAATGTCATGCATCACGCGGGTTAGTTTTTCTGGTTAGTATTGAAATTATTAATATCCTAAATATTAATTATAATAAATACATTTTACTTATCATATTATAATATATATTATATTATATAGTGTACGCATTTTCAATATATTATATTATATTATAATTATTAAATATTACTTTCAAATATTAATATATGTAGTTATTTTTATATTAATATGTTATTGTTATATACTGTATGATATTATTTTATTGTTAATATGATTTTATTTTTAGATATATCATTACGATATTACATAATATAAAAATTTATTAATATATTTTATTTTATTATTATTTAAAATCAATATAATATATATAACATTAGTGATATATTATATTAAATAAATAATATAATAGAATAACTTATATTATATTATATTATTATATCATTACTATATTATTATTAATAAATTGTTATCTAATATTATTTATCAATATATTTTATTTGATTTTTAATATTATTAATATTTTTTATTTTACAACTATTTATTATTTATATAATTTATATAACAGTATTTAAACTATTTTGATCATAATATAATATTTATTACTAATTAATGGTACTAAACATAATATTAATACCAAAAATTTAATGGTTTAATAATATATTATATAATATAAAAATTAATGGTATTAATCTTAATATTAATATATTAGGAAATGAATATTATCATGTGATATATTAAATTATATAATATAATACAATACAATAAACATTTTTAGTATATCATATTATATAAAAATATATTTATCTTAAATATTTTATCAGACGCTATATTAGATATTATATTGACACTCTCTAAACTTAAAAGACCAAAACTCAAAACTTTTAATGTTTTAAAATAAGTATGGTGCTTTTAGTCTTTGATGTTGTAGACCGACAAAAACACCATAATTTACAAATGCATATTGTTTTGTTTTTAACAAAAACACCATGAGAATACCCAAAACACTATAGTATCCAAACACTTTCTTAATTTTTACACTTATCGGTAGAATAGTTTTTCTTTAGACCATTATGCCCTCGAGGAAGAGGAGGTGTGGGGAGGAGGAGGGGTGAGTTGAGAAGAGGCTGGGGAAGATGACTCGATAATTGCCAGTACTCAGATGATTGAAATTATCTGATCAATTAAAGTGTTGCTTTATATCTACTCCTTTGCTTGGTTTTCCTTATTCTCCTTGAAATTCGAACACATTCTTTTGGCACTAAACATCTCCTAGAGTGCGAGTAACGTTATCGCTTGAAGTAATTAAATCTTAATACCTCTGCTGTTTAGTGGACTATGTAGGATATTATAAAAAGGGGTCGTTCATAACATACACAAAATGATCGAACAGCTACAAATTTTTTTATTGAACACTATGTATTAAAAGACAAACCATATAAGTTGGATACACGTTTAGAAAACAAACATTACATACTCCAATCTATCTAAGTTGGATCCCATTTATAATACCAACATGCATGCCAGATTTGTAAGCTTTTTCTTGGTGAAGTGTAGTCCAAGCTTCATCCTTTTTTCAAAGGCAAATACAGAAAAATGAACCGCACTCATTTAGCCTAAAAAATCATGACTAGAACATGCACAAGCAGCACAACCACTCATGAGTCAGACTCCTTAAAATAATTATAAGTTTTCTATCCACAAGTAGCTACTTGTTTATGACTGCTTCCCACATATGCCTCATTTCCAACCATACTCAGAGCTGTATCCAACATAGCTATCAAATAACTGGCGGTTTAGCGTTGGAGCTATTTATAGTATTATTATAAAAATTTGGATGTCAAAATTGAAAATATAAATATTGGATGCAATCTATTACCCATGAACTATCTAAAATAAAATTTCAAACGATTTTAACATATTTCGCACATGTATTATATATCACAAAATTAATGTTTCGAATATTCATAAAGTAGTTTTTGTTTCCCTACATGATTCAAAACATATTAATTAAGACCTTTTGAAGATTTGTGTCTAAGTAGTTCATAAGTAGTACTCACATCCAACGATTTGGATTTTCAATTTTCAAATTTGAGTTTTAATTTTGGGCTGATGGAATTTGCAAGTAGGATACTATATATTAGCAATAGCCTAACTCAACTACTTTGCGCGTGATTAATTTTATCATTAGATGATTTTCATATAAAAATTCTAACCTTAATTTTGAAAATAAAATTATCTAGAGTTCAAAATGTACAAGTGTTATAAAATAGGTAGCTATGAGCGTAGTGGAAGGCCTGGTTCCCTCAGAGACATTGAATCCTTCAAAGATGTGATAGACCATCTCTAGCTGCTTGATCTGCCTCTACATGGTAGAAAGTTCACCTGGTCTAATCATAGGGAAAACCCTATCTTGGCTAGGCTAGATAGATTTTTAATCTCCCCTGATTGGGACTCCAAATTTCCCTCTTCTATTCAATGCTCCGTCCCCACATCCTGTTCTGATCACACCCCTCTCATGTTAGACACAGGAGGAATCCTCCCTCCACCTCCAATGTTTAGATTTGAAAAGTCCTGGCTGTCCAACTCTGATTTCATCCCTTTCATTCAGCAATGATGGTCCTCTTTCTCATGCAATGGTGACCCCCTTCTCTCTTTTGTGCACAAGCTGAAACTCGTGAAGAGAAGAATGAAATGGTGAAAGAAGAATAAAGCGGTTCCATGTCCAATAGAAAGCTCTCAATTCTTAAAGAGATAGATGATCTTGATAAGTTTGAAGAGACTAGATCTCTAACTACTTTAGAGCTTGATATTAGGAAGTAACTTAAACTGGCTTATTCTTCTATCATCAAAGAAGAAGAGATATACTGGCACCAGAGATCTAGGATTCAGTGGCTGAAGGAGGGGAATGCAAATACTATTTTTTTCACAAAACAGCATCCCACCGTAGAAGGAAAAAACTTTATTTCTTTTATTTATCACTCTGGACAGCTCTTGCTATCTGAATCTGCAAAAATGAGAGCATTCCATGAGCATTTTTCAAACATTTTTGGTAAACAGCACAGATCAACCTTAAATCTTAGTTGGAATGCTCTATACCCCAACCAAATCTATGATCTCTCCCATCTTGAACAGCCTTTCTCTGAAGAAGAGATAAAATCTGCTATCTTCGGCATGAATGCCAACAAAGCACATGGCCCTGATGGTCTATCAATACTTTTCTATCAAACTTTTTGGAGCTCCTTGAAAAATGATCTCATCAAACTTTTCCAACACCTGTATAATGACCCTTCCTCCCTTCATAAGCTAAACATGGCCAACATCTGCCTTCTCCCTAAATCAGTTGATGCAGCCACAACCAGTGACTTCAGGCCTATAAGTCTTCTCAATTGCATTTTCAAAGTGTTCACTAAGGTACTGGCAAATAGACTCTCTTCTCATCTTCCATCTCTGGTAGACAGAACCCAAGCAGCTTTCTAGAGTGGTAAATCTACTCTGAACTCCATTTTGATAGCTCATGAGATTATTCACAGATGTGCCAAACCCAGAAAAGAAGTTGCTATGATCAAAGTAGACTTTGCTAAAGCCTAGCTTTGATTGTGTTAGCTATGATTTCCTTCTTAATCTGCGCAGTCATAGAGGCTTTGGAGCTAGATGGTGCATGTGGATCTCAGCTATGCTGGCATCCTCCAAATGTGTCATCATGGTTAATGGAGCCCTCACTTCTCCTATCCCCTGCAAGAGAGGACTCAGGTAAGGAGACCCTCTCTCCCCCATGCTCTTTATCTTTATTGCTGATGTGCTTAACAAGACGATAGGAAGAAATGTAGAGGATGGGAACTATTCTGTTCTTCCCCTGCCAGCTACCATTTCCAGTTTAAGATCATTGCAATTTGCAGATGATACCCTAATCTTTGCTAATGCAAACCCCAAAGAGATATCTGTCCTCAAGGCCATCTTCTACATTTTTGAAAACATTTCTGACCTTAGCATTAATTATGCTAAAACTTCATTGGTTTACTTTGGTAAATTGTCAGATAGAGGAAATAGATTGGCTTCTTCCCTTTCATGTAAGCAGGAGCACTTACCTATATCCTACCTGGGCTTACCATTGAGATGTGGGAAACTCATCAGAAGTGATTGGCAACCTCTTATTGAGAAGTTCAAAACTAAGCTCTCACAGTGGAAGGGTAGTAATCTATCAATTGGTGGCCGTCTCATTCTGATTAATGCAGTGCTATCCTCCTTGCCTCTCTATTATATGTCTTTTTATAAGCTTCCTGACTGGCTCATTAAGAAAATTGATGGAGTTAGAAAAAATTTCCTATGGGGAGGATCTACTGAAAACAAGGCTATGAAATGTTTGGTCAAATGAAAAGTGGTCTGCAAACCAAAGAAGGAGGGTGGTCTTAGTGTTACTGATATGAAGTGTCTGAATAATTCCTTGCTCTCTAAATGGCTATGGCATGCCATCAAGAGACACTCTTTCGTTGGTTCAACTCTTTCAGCTCTTTACACCCAAAGATCATCCACTATCCAAAACTCTAACCACAGGTCAGTGAACTCACTCTTCTGAAATAATATCACCCATATTAGAGAACCCCTTTCAAACTGTATCACATGGAAATTGGATAATGACTCCAGGATTAGGTTTTGGGAAGACAAATGGGTTGGAAATAACACTTTGGGTAGCCTCTTCCCCCATGCATACTCCCTGGTTATGTCTCAAAATATCACTGTCTCCTCCCAATGATCTTTCTGCAATAACATCTGGGTTTGGCACCCAACTCTTAGGAGACCTATCCAGGAGTATCAGAGACTAGACAAACATAAGCTTCTAATATTCCTCTCCTCCTTCAGGGTCTCTGACACATCAGAAGTAGTTGATTCCCCCTCATGGTCTCTTTCCAACTCAGGAGAATTCTCAGTGAACTCTTTATGCAAGTTTTCAGTTGCAGGAGGGGTTAACTCCTCGATCTCAGTGCAAATATGGAAATCTATTTTTCCCCTCAAAGTTAAAATATTCTACTGGCTCCTATACCACAACAAACTGAACACCAAAGTCCTCCTAAACAAAAAAGGGTGGCAAGGAGACCCAACATGTTCTCTCTGTTTTAATGGTTTGGAGGACTCAGATCATCTATTCCATAACTGTCATTTCACAGAGAATGTATGGGGTTTCTTCAAAGCTATATTAGCACACAATGAATGGCCGAATAGCTAGCAAGACCTTCTTAACTCCAGAGGACAATTTCTCACCTCTCCAAAACACGGAATCATTTGGCAATCTGTGTTCCCTACTGTGTGTTGGTGCATATGGCATGCACGCAATAGTAAGATTTTCCAAAATGAATCCCCATCAGCTGAAATAAGTTTTAACTCTGTTATTCACTATGTAAATGAATGGACATGCTCCTCAGTAGGAAAAGTTATAGAAAATCTAAGGACGGCGATGGAGGGAGAGGGTCTCACAGCAGCCTCATCCCAGCTCAATGCACAGAGGGCATATGAGCCTAGCTCTACTCAAGAAGAAGAGGAACAACATAGGAGGAGGCAGCAAGTGGAAGAAGAGGAGAGGAGAAGTGGAATATAGATCAGTGATCTGTATTTTTTTGGACTGTGGTCGGTTTGTTGGTCTGTTTTTTGAATTGTAATTACATGTAATTAGGGTCCTATAACTGAAACATACAGTTATTTTTTCCTTTTTTTCATGGTTTAGAATAGAAAATTTTTTTTCTCCTATTTTGTCATGGCGTATGGCTGGCTTTGGGCTAGGAGATTATCCACGTTGTAGTGAATGACGGCTAGGGTCCTCTCGTCACCCTCGTGGATAATTTTTGTGCAGAAGATCCTACACACACACAAAGGAGAAAGGATATGTTTCTATTCATACTTTTGTATGACACTATCTCGTGTCAATCTTTTTATTATCAATGAAATGAATGGGGATGTTCCCTTGTTTTCCGCTCCAAAAAAAAGTGTTATAAAATAGTTTAGAAGATATAGAATGTGATTACACCATGTATATCTTCTTATACTATTATAAAAGTGTGTTGGATGTTAAAACATTTCTCTCGAAAATACCCTCCAAAACACATACATACATCCATAAAACACATACATGTATACATATAAACACATACATAGATAGACACAACATACATACATACATTCTTAATAATGGCATAACTCTCCTATTAATTGTCCATGGATATTAACTTCTATTTTTATAACCCTCCACTAATCCAATATTAATGTCATCAAACCATTCATATTCCAAATAATTTATGCTTCTTAAAAGATAGTGAAATTAAGATTGTAAGTTATATTTGACATGATAAATGAGAATTGAATGCATGCATAAAAAATAAAAGAAAAGTTGAATGGTTGGGGGTTATCTTTGAAAGAGTAAATGAGAGTTGAATAGGCATGAAAAAAATTAAAGAGAGGTTTGAATGTTATATGAATAAATTAGAAGCTATATAAACCATCGCCCTCATCTCCCAACATTACATTCTCCATGGCCTTCCATAGGAAAATCATAGCAATTCGCCTCTTCACCATGGCCAAACCTTCCTTCTCCTCCTCCTTTTGCACCACAATTTATTTTTCATTCATTATCAACAAGAACTAACAACAAAAGAGTCCATCGATTATTCTTCTAGTTTGCGATGTTTTTCTCTTTATAATTTTTTATTAATATTATAGTCATACCTTTCTCTACCTCCAAAGAACGATGACCATTTGATATCGACCGAAGAGGCAAGGAAGGTGTTAAGGGCAATGAGGATGGAGGCGGTGAGGACGAGGCTAAGGGCCACGGAGTAGAGCATAGTGTCATATTTGGAGCTTGTATAGATATCCATGGCCATTTCCAATGATTTGAATAAACTATTCAAAATTGGGAAGAAGCTTTGATACTAATTATATATTTATGGAGTTACATGTAGGTTAGTTTTGATAACTTTATTTTTTATGTAAAGGTTGGAGAGGTGTTGCTCTTTTGATGGATGTAGTTTTTTAAGCAATTGAATTATTAGATGTAATCCTCCATGATGTTAAATTTTATATTTTTAAGCTATTGTACATGTTTTTTAAGCTATTGCATCAGGTATAGTTTGCCATAATAGAAATTATTAAAATGGTGACTCAAAGAATCTTTATTAGGTTAAGTATGGAATGAACAACAGTTCAACCATTTAAATTGGTTTAGATACTTTGTATCTGGATTTTGCATCTGGCACCAAGATTATGATAGGTTGTAATGGTTTGGAAGCCAGTGCATTTGTGCTATTATTGCCTCGAGTGATACGACTTGGTGTAATATCGTAATTTTAAGCAAGTATTTATATCACATTGAATTTTAAGCAAGTGTTTATATCACACCGAAGTTTCATAATTTGAGTTTGCTATTAAAAATGTAATAATAAATAATTTTCCAATCTTTACATAAGTCCCGATAGTTTATGGTATAACTAGCTTAAACTTAGTATAAATATAGGATATTTCTTTTAGTCCAAAATGATAAAATCTAGAAAATCCTAGAAATCAAATAATTTAATAAAAATTAATTTCTAATATGTAAGAAGTGATTACAAATAGTTATTCATTTTTTGAATTAGAAAATCTATATGTGTTATATGATTACAGAATTGTTTGAGAATTAAGATATTGGCAGTGTTTTTTCTCGCTAACTTTTGAAAACTTCTACTATTTTTAGTTATTTTAACTTTTAACATAAAATATATTGTATAACAAATGAATTTGATATAACTAAATTAATAAACTATTATCAAATTCAAGGCATGCTCATTCATTAGTTGACCAAATCTTTTGGATCGTTTTCACTTTGCACTTAAATGCATACAAAAAATTATCACTATAATTTGCACTTATGGTCTATATATATAAATGAAAATGAGTACACGTGCAGCGCACGTGCACCATACTAGTATTTAATAAAAGTAAGTTGCTTCCAACAAGAACAAGGCCACCTGCCACAAGTCCGGTGCCTTGTCTTCCTTTTTGGGCAAACCACGAGAAATGCATGGATGAGCTTCTGTCTGTCATCTCTCTCTCTCTCTCATCCATCATCTCTTTTTGGTTGCTTTTACTTCTCAATAATTAATACATGGATGCACTATGTTGCAAGGATAAGAAAATTAAAAGTCCCAACTGGACAAAATGCAACATTGTCATATCACAATTTGGTGATATATGTTGATTCCCACGTATGGGAGATTGGACAACATTAAAACCATTAATAACTAAAAGTTACCTGAAAAAAGATAAAAATGATGACTCAAGGCTAATATGCGGTGTTTGGACTTGAATGCACAAGGATTTGGAGGCGATACCAAAGTTCTTTACTTATTTTATATGCTTAATTTATATCACACGCCCATCTTGACCCCCCCACCCTCTCAATTTACTAATCGTAGTTCATATTGAATATCGATCGAAGGAATGTCTGCGAGTTTTCATATCAAAGTGAATTTCCCTAGAGTTTCTTTGGAGAGAATCATCTTATATTAGTTGAGAAAGGAAATATTTTACATGCTTGCTATGAGTGATAGACTGATAGTTGCCGATTCCCAATTGATTGGCCCTATTAATCATGATGTTTATGACATTAGTGACAAGTAACAGATTGATGATATTATTGCTGAGCAATTAAAGCTAGTAGAAAGATATGGTATACGATCTGATCCAGATCATTGTAATGCTATACATGATGGCAGAGCATTAATATTGAGCCTCAGAGCTCTTGGATTATTATTGGACTAATTAGAATTATAAGATCACATCCTAACATGGGAAAACTATCCATGGACCATGTTCATAGTGTAATGCCCCCCCACGCATTTACTCCCATATCGGAAAATTAATATAGTTTAAATGATGGGTCTTTAGAGTTAAGTATAATATTGCCTAATCGATTTTATTAATAAGTAAAGCTAAACTATGTAACCCGCTCAGTGGGTCTCACGACTTTCTCGCATCAACGGACTTATAGTCTGAGATGTGACACATTAATGCTTGTCTAATCTATCAAAAGAGAAAGATCCCTGGATCATTGCACTAATTCATAAGCCTCTCGTTATTTATTTTTTATTTTTTGCACGAGTTCAAGGCTAGTCTTTCGTTGGAACACCGTGTGTCTATCAATTTGTACTAAAAACCAATGTAAATTAAGTAATATTGTGTATCAAATTAACCGTCATTACTAGCCTATTTCCTTGACTTTCATGGCTATCAATGCATTTTTTTCGACATCAATCAAGACAAGAAAGTGATCGCAGCATCACATCCCACGTAAAATTTTTCTTTCCAAATTTACAATTACATAACCATTTCTTTCTTGAGCCTTGCTTTGTGTTAATTACGGTAATTATTTATTTATAGTGTCGTTGGTAATCCAAAAGTTTATTTTTAGAGTATCTAATTTGTTGGTAATTAGATTTAATTTGGAGTACCATTGGTAGTATTAGTAACTCAGATTGTGATCAGCTACGGCCTCAGCATCGACCACCTCGTCCCGCCTGAAAGGGATTCGACGGTGCGTCAAGGACTGATCTCCTTCGATGGCGCTTGGTGGTAGAGGTGTTGGAGTCATCCTTGTCGTCGGCGGTCTTTGAGTTTTGTGTTACGATTTGAATTCTGTGATTAGATATTGCAAATCATTTGGGCACGAAGGATTGTGGAGGCAGATAGTGGAAATTATGATTATTACCCTTTAAATAAAACCTAAATAAAAACTAAATAAAAACCTATTTTTGGAGTATCAAAGCAAAAGCTCAATCTAATTTTGAGAGAACACCAAAGCCGCTAGCTTCATTCTTTTATACTTAAAAAACAATTGACATCAAAATTATTGTAACTAAAAAATGCATATCATACGTGGCATTGCATAGGCTATCACAGGGACTGCCACGTAGTCTACGTGTCAACCAGATGGAGTTCATAGGCCGTTTGTTCGCTTTAAAGAACAGAAAGTTCGACACTACAGTAAAGCACCCCAAAACGCTTCTAAAGAGGCGGTGAAAAGATCACAGTTGCCGACGCCATGTTTCACGAAAAAAGGGAACCAAACGGGCCCTAAATGACCAACAACACTACACGTCAACCGCTGTCCCAAAGACAAACGCCGTTAGATAACTAACGGCATCCTTAATGGAATATTCTCTGCCCCCTACAACCCTCTTTTAAACCCCCAAAACTCTAACCCCAACCTGTCTCAATCCAAAAAAAATCTCAGCAATGGCTCTCAGTGCCGTCAACGACCAAAACCTAGACACCCAAGCTCGCGCATTGCACCCAAAAGGTCAGTTTCCGATTGCTTATTTGATGATATTGAGATTTTTGTGGAAGCTTTTGTTGTTGGGCGTGAAAGTGGGTGTAGTTGAAGTGGGTGGAAATAATAAAATGCAGGATTGAAGGAGGCGGGTGGGTTCATGGTGGTGGGCCATAGGGGGAAGGGGATGAACGCTCTGACGTCGACGGACCGGAGGTTGACGGCCGTTAAGGAGAACTCTTTGCTGTCGTTTAACCAGGCTGGCCGCTTTCCTATTGATTTCATCGAGTTTGATGTTCAGGTATTGCACGCCGTTACGGCTCCCTCTTCTTTTAGCCGTTTGTTTTTGTTTTTGCATTTTAGTCCTTGAAAACTTTGTGAATAACATTTCCGTCCGTGAGGACAAAAGCTTTAAAATATGTTATATTGAATTAATTCTATGGTTTCACGTTTCCGGAATCAAAGATGATGTTTTTTTTTTCGCTGAGAGAAAATCAAAGATGAAATCTAAAAAGTCGCAACTCTCTTTCATTTTTAATAAAAGGAATGAGTTGCACAAGTTACCTTGGCTCTAGAATTTAACTAGTTCAATTTATATTATAAAATTTCTATAATATGTAGATATAAATAGTATTTTTCAAGTTTTATGGTGAATCCAACTTCAAATTGAGACTCTGAATTTTTTTGCCGTGGTCATCTGAAGGAAACGATGCACCGATGTGAAAAGGAAAGAGCAGTAAAAAATATGACAAGAAATAATTAAGATTACTATGTGCACATGCGCGTGCAATTGGATGCAGAGAAAAAAAAAATGCTTTGTTCCAACAAGAATGCTTCTCGCTAATGTGTTTAGACATTAACAATTATCACGAGTTGTATGCATAGCGAGTGATCCCTGTCATGGTATAACCTTTGTTGCGTCAGTCACAAGTTAATGTGAAAGTTATAAATTTACAACAAGCAATACTTTGAAATTAGTTTATGCAAAATTTATATAATTTTTTGTTGTTTACCATCCTTTAATAGTTGTATTCCGCTAAATACTCCTCGAGTATTTGTACTCCATCGATACCATGTATACCGTCTATTCAATTAAGGAGGTCATAGTAATTTATTAATTAGTATAGGAAAGTGAAAGCAGATAACACGAATATCACTAACTTTTTCAAATGACAATCATCTCAATTTTGAACGGGAGAATGAATATTCAAGGATACCAGCGAGTTTGAACTAGTAAATGTGGGAAAGGAGTTCTGGGTTTAATTTATGTTGTTGTATGAGTTGAACACTCAGGAAACATCATGCTTTATGGAGCGTGTAGAAAGTTCAGGATAATTGGTTATATATATATATATATATATATATATATATATATATATATATATATATATATATATATATATATATATATATATATATATATATATATATATATATATATATATATATATATATATATATATATATATATATATATATATATATATATATATATATATATATATATATATATTAAGCATGGAGTGTAGAAAGTTCAGGATAATTGGTCATATATATATATATATATATATATATATATATATAGTTACAATTGTAGTTTTAGTTGGCAGTTTAAGTTTTGTTTGCAATTCCTTTGTGATGAAGGGCTTGTGGTCAGGATTCATTTGTTGATATTGGCTAACGTTACTTGATCAGTGTTTCTTGTTTTATTGGTGCTTGAGCCTAACAAAAGTAACCACTGTTTAAATAATTGTATTCACTTGTCAACTGGTGATGTCGAAAAAATTGCAAAGTACAATTTAATTTTGCAGTTCTGCTTTAGCTTATTTCATGTCCAAGCACTGATATATTTGTCTTTCTCCCCCTCTTTCTCCTCTTTCCTTTAAAAAAAATTGGGTGAGTGAAGAAGCTTAGAAGAGAACCATGAATATGATTTTGCAGGTGACGAAGGATGAAGTCCCAATCATCTTCCACGACAATTATATTCTTACTGAAGAAGCTGTAAGATTCTCTCCTTCCTGCATTTTTTTAAGTTTGTTAATTTCTGTTATTACTAGAAGGAGGACGATTTAAATTGTTTAAACTAAACTTTATCCATTGAAGTGCATCTTGATGATGGACCAATGATGTCTCTGTTTTGTTTTGGATTTGGTATTCTTGGAAAATGAATAAGCTTTTCTCACCATTTAAAACATTTATCATTTTAAGAACTTTCTATAAATATTTATTTCATGATCATAGGGTGTTTTTTTCTATGTAGGGGACTATTTTAGAGAAGCAAGTTACAGATCTCTGCTTAGAAGAATTTCTCTCTTACGGACCTCAACGAGATTCGGGAAAGGTAAATCTGTTGACCTTCCACTCAATATTAGGCTTTGCAATGAATTGGTATAGAACTTTTACATATATTTTGGATTATAGGTGGGGAAGTCATTGCTTAGAAAAACAAAGGATGGAAGAGTATTCACTTGGATGGTAGAAGTTGATGACTCTCTCTGCACCCTCCAAGAAGCATTTCAAAGTGTTGAGTCTCATTTAGGTTTTAACATTGAACTCAAATTCGATGACCATGTTGTCTACAGAGAAGATGAGCTCACTCGAGCTTTAAATGCTGTGTTGCGGGTATTTTTTATCCGTTACGTACCCATTTTACTTACGAAACCAAAGCGACAGTTTACATGACACAAATGTTTTAATGTAACTAAGTTCTTATCGAAAATCTATTTAGGTAGTCTTTGAGCATGCTAATGAGAGACCTATCATCTTCTCGAGTTTCCAACCAGATGCAACACAACTGATGAGAAAACTGCAAAGCATTTACCCAGTAAGTGTTTTCCATATTTTAGGGATTTTGTATGAGGCATAAGAGTGCAATAGTTTATTTTGAAAAGTATATATTTTTATAAAAACCAGGTGTTTTTTCTGACAAACGGAGGGACTGAAATCTTCAGTGATGTTAGAAGGAACTCTCTGGATGAAGCCATTAATCTGTGCTTGGTGAGTGGCTTGCAAGGAATTGTGTCGGAAGTGAAGGGGATCTTTAAGAATCCATCGGCGGTGTCAAGAATTAAAGAATCTAGACTTTCCCTTTTGACCTATGGGAAACTCAAGTAAGCTAAATTCTTTTGCTTATTCAGTTTTCAATATAATATATAGTACTTGTCTTTTGTCTACATCTCCTGTGTTTATGTTAGATTAATCTTGTTAAACGTTATTTTTTTTGTATTTACTTCTCTGCATTTGATCTGGTCACTAGCTTGACCTATTCCCTAGGATGACCTATTCTCTAGCTGAGCTATTCTTTAGGAAGCAACGTAGCCAAGAGATTAGCAAGGGAACCGTTGCATTTTGATTTGTATAAAAGGGACCCTAAGCCCTCAAATAATAATTAGTTCATTCTATTTTCACTAAAAGCCAAACAGTGAACTCGTGTGTTTTACTTCTCCTTCCTCCTATTTTAATTCTTTTCCTTTCTACTTAGTTCTCCAAGCAAAGTTGTTTTTGTCTACATTTGGTATCAGAGATTTGTTGTATGCCAAAGATTATGCCGAAGAGCAGTACCTCAAGCGGTGATGACGCGGCCACCTCGACAATGCTGATGAGGGAGAACACCGGTGTCTCTCTCCACTATCCGATGTTGTCCAAGACAAATTACGCGGTGTGGACGATAAAGATGCGCGTGTACCTGCAAGCACAAGGTGTGTGGGACGCCATCCAGCCCGGAACCGACGTGGAGACAAGGAAGGACAAGATGGCGCTCGCCGCCATCTATGAAGCTATTCCCGAGGAGAACCTTTTTCTCATAGCGGAGAAGGAGACTGCGAAGGAGGCTTGGGAGACGCTCAAGACGAAGTACGTCGGTGCTGATCGAGTGAAGCAGGCGAAGCTACAAACTCTAAAGAGTGAGTTTGAGACCCTCCGCATGAAAGAAGCGGAGACAATTGATGATTTCGCTGATAGGCTGACAGCCATTGTCAGCAAGTCCGTCGGGCTCGGCGGCAAGATCGAAGAAAGCACCATCGTCAAGAAGTTTCTGCGTGCCGTCCCCAACAAGTACCTCCCTGTTGTAACGTCAATCGAGCAGTTTTCCGACTTGACGACGATGGCATTGGAGGAGGCAATTGGTCGCCTCAAGACCTTCGAGGAGAGGATTCGAGGTGCTGGTGGCGAGGAAGATGAACATCTTCTACTCACGAAGGTCGAGTGGAAGGCTCGTTTGAAAGAGTCCGGTGAGGGGTCATCATTAAACATGTCCAACGGGCGCGGCAAAGGAGCTTGGCGGAGCGGGCGCGGCGTGTACGTGCGAGCGTGGAGAATGCAGGTGGAGTAGAGCACGTTGAGGAGAAGAAGAAGTTTGACAAGACGAAGGTCAAGTGCTTCAATTGCGGCATCCTCGGACACTACTCAAGAGATTGCCGCAAACCGCGGCGAGAACGCCAGGATCAGGTGAATCTTACACAGGCTCATGATGACGAGCCCACGCTACTAATGGCGAAGGTCCGCACGCTCACAGAGGCCGTGGAAGTCCCGACCAGCGACATCATGCTCAACGAGGTTCATGCGCAAGTGTACCTTGGACGGGCAGAAGAGTACCACGACGACGTTTGGTACCTGGACACCGGGGCAAGCAACCACATGTCCGGGTGCAAGGAAAGCTTTACCGAGTTGGACTCCAACATAAAGGGCTCGGTGAAGTTTGGAGACGGTTCCGTCGTCGGTACTTGTGGGCGCGGAACGGTGTTGTTCACATGTCACAACGGTGAGCACCGCGTGCTAACGGACGTCTACTACATTCCAGGCTCGCGGCAACATAGTGAGCCTCGGACAACTCGGCGAACACGGTACGCGGATACTTATCGAAGACGGCGCTATGGATTCGCGACCGCAACGCATACCGCTTGCCAAGGTAAAAGGACCAAGAACCGCTTGTATGTGCTTAATCTTGATTTGGTACAACCCGTGTGTTTGGCAACTAGGTGCAATGAAGATGCGTGGCGTGCTTACGGCCTTCTGAACATCTGAATTTTCAGGCTCTCCGAAAGCTAGCGCAACATGGCATGGTTCGTGGGCTGCCACAGATTGATCAGGTGGATCAAATATGTGATGGCTGCCTTGTGGGCAAACAAAAGCGAGCTCCATTCCCGCAGGAGGCGAACTCTCGCGCGGAGAACGTGCTGGACCTGGTACATTGCGACTTGTGCGGGCCCATCACACCGGCTACACCAGGAGGCAAGAAGTATTTCCTGCTCTTGGTGGATGATCTTAGCCGATACATGTGGCTGACACTGCTAGAGTCCAAAAACAAGGCAGTGGCAGCCATTAAACAGTTCCAGGCGGGAGTTGAGCTTGAAGCTGGCCGCAAGCTGAGGGCTCTTCGCACCGATCGCGGCGGTGAGTTCACGTCTACAGAGTTCGGCGAGTACTGTGCAGACCGCGGCCTCAAGCACTTCCTCACAGCGCCATACTCACCGCAGCAGAACGGCGTCGTCGAGCGGCGAAACCAAACAGTAGTCGCAATGGCCAGGAGTCTACTTAAGTCCAAGGGGATGCCAGGAAGGTTTTGGGGTGAGGCTGTCACGACGGCGGTATATATCCTCAACCGCGCACCAACCCGTAGCGTCAACGGCAAGACCCCCTACGAGGCGTGGTACCGGAGACGTCCGAATGTACACTACTTCCGTACATTTGGATGCATTGGACACGTGAAGGTGGTGAAGCCAAACGTGAAGAAGCTGGATGACAGGAGCATGCCCATGGTGCTCATTGGCTACGAGCCTGGATCCAAGGCGTATCGGATGTACGATCCGGTCGGCAAAAGGGTAAATGTGACCCGTGACGTCGTGTTCGACGAGAAGGCAAAATGGGAGTGGGGTAAGTCAGGGGGTGACGAGGAACTGATTGCTCCTAGTGAGATATTCACCGTGGAGTACACTTCCCGTTCTGTCGCATGTGATGGTCGTGACGACATGCTGACTAATAGGAGTGGCGAAGCGCCAGTACCTACTACGCCGAGTCGCGCGTCTGACAATGAACCGTTGACGCCGGTGTCTTCTCCAAGCATGCTCACACCGATGGTGACACCAGTTGCACCCGGTGGCGTTGAATTTGCAACTCCACCAAGCAATGTTTCACCTACCGGACGGTCGCGGTCGCGACCGCCGCCGTTGACGAACATCTACCAGAACACATCTGAGGTTGAGCACGAGTACGACGAACTGTGCCTTATGGTGGCCGAAGAACCTAGGAGTTTTGCAGAAGCCAAGAAGCACAAGTGCTGGCGGCACGCGATGCAAGAGGAGATGAAATCCATCGAGGAAAATGAGACTTGGCATCTCACCAATCTGCCGAGCGGGTGTCGACCCATAGGTTTAAAATGGGTTTACAAAATCAAGAAGGACTCGCACGGTGCTGTGGTGAAGCACAAGGCACGGCTCGTCGCAAAAGGATATGTACAACGGCAGGGCGTGGATTTTGAGGAAGTATTCTCTCCGGTTGCTCGTCTTGAAACGGTGCGACTGCTCATAGCATTGGCAGCTCATGAAGGTTGGGAATTGCATCACATGGATGTCAAATCGGCATTTCTCAATGGTGTTCTTGAAGAGGAGGTCTATGTAGCCCAGCCACCCGGTTTCGTAGACGAGAACAATGAGCAAAAGGTGTTGAAACTCAGGAAAGCGCTCTATGGCCTGCGTCAAGCGCCTAGAGCATGGAACTCGAAGCTTGACAGCAGTCTCATGTCACTCGGGTTTGAGAGGTGTCCATCGGAGCATGCTGTGTACAAAAGAGGTATTGGCTCATCTAGTTTACTTGTGGGTGTGTACGTCGATGATCTTATTATCACAGGATCACATCCGCAAGAAATCAGCAAGTTCAAGGAGGAGATGAAGAAATTGTTCAGCATGAGCGACCTGGGTTTGTTGAGCTACTACCTGGGCATAGAGGTGCAACAGACTGGCGACGGTGTCACCTTGAACCAGTCGGCCTATGCACTGAAGATCTTGGAGAAGTGTGGCATGGTTGGCTGCAATCCGTGCCAAGTTCCCATGGAAGCAAGACTCAAGTTAAGCAAGGTGAGCACCAGTCCTCCAACAGATGCCACGTTCTATAGAAGTGTCGTGGGAAGTTTGAGATATCTGGTGCATACACGGCCGGATTTTGCCTACTCGGTGGGGACGTGAGTCGTTTCATGGAGACTCCAACTACTGAGCACCTAGGGGCCGTGAAACACATTTTGCGGTACATCTGTGGTACTCGCAATATGGGCTGCTGCTATGGGAGGAGGAAAGAAGAAGGACCACACTTGATCAGGTATAGCGACAGCGACATGGCAGGTGATGTCAATGACCGCAAGAGCACAACAGGTGTGTTGTATCTGCTCGGGAGGAGCCTTATCAGTTGGCAATCTCAGAAGCAGAAGGTGGTGGCGCTATCGTCCTGCGAGGCGGAGTACATTGCTGCCACAACTGCGGCATGCCAAGGAATTTGGCTAGGACGTCTACTCGGTGAGTTGATGAGGAAGGAGCCCACCAGCGTCACACTCAAAGTGGACAACAAGTCAGCTATATCCTTGTGCAAGAACCCTGTCTTCCATGACCGAAGTAAGCACATCGATACCCGCTATCACTTCATTAGGGAGTGCGTTGAAGGAGGTAAGATTGCGGTTGAGTACATCAGCTCGGATGATCAACTTGCCGACATCCTAACGAAGCCTCTCGGGCGCATCAAGTTCCTGGAGATGCGCAATAAGATTGGATTGATTGAAGTCAAGAAAATGCAACAAGATTAGGGAGTGATTGTTAGATTAATCTTGTTAAACATTATTTTTTTTGTATTTACTTCTCTGCATTTGATCTGGTCACTAGCTTGACCTATTCCCTAAAATGACCTATTCTCTAGCTGAGCTATTCTTTAGGAAGCAACGTAGCCAAGAGATTAGCAAGGGAACCGTTGCATTTTGATTTGTATAAAAGGGACCCTAAGCCCTCAAATAATAATTAGTTCATTCTATTTTCACTAAAAGCCAAACAGTGAACTCGTGTGTTTTACTTCTCCTTCCTCCTATTTTAATTCTTTTCCTTTCTACTTAGTTCTCCAAGCAAAGTTGTTTTTGTCTACAGTTTAAGTGTTCCTATTGGTAAACCTTATGGAACGTTGTTTCTTAATTTACATAGTTTATGTTTCATAATTTGTCTAATAATGACAGGGTCATCTAGCATTTCTATTTGTATTTTAGGCATTACTAGTTGCATGGTCTTACTGTATCTATCAATTAATCTATATGCTGATCAAAATATCCCATTGGGATTAATAGCACCTGATATCATGAATTATCCTTCGTAAGGTGGCTAATTATTAGTAACTAATCATATAATTTTGATTTGAACCAATATGATTTAAACTCTTTGGGTTACTCTACATACCTCCGGAGCGATGGAAGGAAATCATGGTTTGAGTTGTTGGACTATAGACCTGTTGCTAGCTAGTTTCGTGTTATCCGTCATATAATTAATGAAATATTTGCAATAAACTGGACCATATAGTGCTCTAATCCGTTGTGTATATGAGTTTTAAGTTTATAACACATCTTCATTTTCTTATTTAAGAAAAAGAGAGAAGGTGTAGCTGTTACTTATTTCGTAGAACAGGAGAGAACGATTATAAGAAAATTAGCATGTTTTTCCAATTAGACTGTTCAAACAGGACATACTGCAAATTAAGGACCTGAATAATGGTAATTCTTTTTCTCAAACGAAAACTTAATCATGCCGACGATAAGATTGGTTTATTGGACTAGAGCCACTCTGAAGGACATTAAGGGGTTAATTTTGGAAATGCGTTTGCCAATAACGAAACAAATAGGTATAACTGCAACTGTATACGCCCTTCCGTAAATCACTATTGCAGTTGTAATTTTTTCCAACTTTTCCTTCTTGGTTCTGCATATGCGAGATATCTGTATAAACTTTCTAGCCATGTTGTGGTGTGAAAGTAAATGGCTGACCATTCTGGTGTACAAACTCTAGCAATGTCCCTGAAGCAGTGTACATGCAACACCTGATGGGGATCGACGGTGTGATCGTGGACCTCGTGGAGGAGATAACAGTGGCCGTTTCGGTTTTCATTAGGCCCATATTGAGTAACGAAGTAAACAAGAGCTCGATGCAAGATGAGGAGGAAGAGGAAAAGGTGGTCATTGTGGAGTATAACAGGCCCAGGTTCTCAGAACGGGAGCTTTCATTCTTGCTCAGGCTCATACCTGAACTTGTTGAACACTGAAATTTAATTACGAATTTACGAGACTGATGTAGTATTTATATACCTATGTTATATTGTATACAAAGAAGAGAGCTAGAACTGGAGTTTTTTCTTAAAGAAAGAAATTATTAGTGTTATCGGTTGCTCTTTGGTTGTACTTGTTTTGTGGGCTTGCTTTCTGTTATTGGTCTTCAGCATGCTATTCAAGGACATGAATATCGACATTTTCCACATTAAACATGCATATTCATGCCAGAATTTCGGAGCTTTGAGTAGAGGAAAAGATTTAATATCAGTATTTTGGAGTAGATGTAAAAGAAAAGATTTAATGCAATATTATTTAAATTCCACCGTTTTCGTTTATACTGTATACTCTTGGAGTTGGAATAATAGAATGCACTTTTAATAACAAGGTAATGATAGCAGGCTGGAGCTCGAGTCATTAGGGCTTCATCCTTTCTTTCTCAAAAATTTACAAAAAATAAAAATAAAAACTTAAAATAATAATAATAATAATAATAAATAAAATAAAATAAAATAAATAAATTCCACTTGTCATAAATTTAAAATGGATAAGTTAAACCGGATTTAGAAGAAAAAGTTCATATTTTGATCTATTAAATGAGTGATCAATTTGCTGGACCATGGTAGAGTATAAATTACGGTAATCCTCGATCATCAAGACAAGTTTGATGTTCTGGGTGCTGTGTGAAGGTGATATTGATAAGAATATGAAAAATCATCATCGTGAAAAGTTCGAAGTTCTAGTGCAATGTGAAGGTGACATTGATAAGAATATGAAAAATCTTTTTTCATTTTTGTTCTATCATATGGTTTAGACATGGACATAGATATTGGACACGAATGTCAAATGGATTTAAGAAATTTGTATATTTAGATAAAGTTTCTACGATATGCTCTAACATAATACTACTAGACTGTAAATCTCATAATACTTTTTGAATTAGAAAAGATTAAAAGTGTGGAGTTCTTCCTCTTGAAGACTTGAACGGTTATAAAATTGATGGGTCATTAAGACCCTACATTTTTGTTTCTAATACTAGTAATACAAAAGTAGTCCGAAGTTTGTAGTCTAATTATCACTTCCATATGATCTAAATATTTCTGAGTTAACTTTAGATATGACAAGTGTGACATACAATCGGTATCATCAATTTGTACGCAAATGGCTCGATAATACTAAAGAAAACTTACCTTATAATTATATGATCTTAGATCTATTTGAAGGGATTAAATTTAACTCATTTTAATAATTGCAGAATCTTTTGTGTTTTTGTTTAATTCCCCTTATACACCCAAAAAAAAGAAATTCTATATTCTACAAAATCCGAAAAACAAAGTTAGGTCACTAACCACCCAATTAAAGCTCCAAACTTACCCTGAAGACAAAGGCATCACCTGGCCTTTCCTCATAGTGACAATTTATAGGTACAACCCATGTCCCTCCTTTTATTTGTTTAAGTGTGTGAGAATCTCATTTCTTCAAGTTCAAGCAATGACCAAAGCCATATACTCTTCCCACTCCTAACACCATTGTCAAATTTCCTTAGAGACCAAGAAAGCTCCCGTGATATCTTTTCTTCTTTTAGAGGAGAAGTCCTCAAGGGTAATTTTCAAATCCAAGGGAATCTGCCATATTTTGTCAACCTTTGATATATTTATTGACTTTAAGGCTCACTCCCAGGCTAGAGGAACACCTAGGAAATCTTCTTGGTGTGATGCGTTAGAATTTTTTCTTGTAGTTGGTCATAATTTGCCTTTTCAAGGGGTTTGCTTTGATTTAGTTTAGACTTCATTTATATCTAAAACCAAAGCGTTGATCTTTTTTATTTTTCAATAAAAGCATTTAATATATTATACCTCAAATTAATAATTAGTCTCTCCTTACTTAATTATCATTTGAAAAGTATGGATATCCTCAATATCACAGAAAAGAGAAATAAATTAAAGAGAAAAGAAGAGAAATTACAAACAGCTGATCACTAGCATTTCTAATTAGTACTTGGCAACTACAAAAAAATATAACTAAACATTGCCTATAAAAAGACTAGCTTTCTTTCAACTGTAAAATGCTTCAATTTAAAAGGGTGGCGCCTAAGTTCAACGATATCCAGCCCGGTCCCGATATGATTCCATCAGGTAATGATTGGATCTGACTGAGTTTTCCATTTTTTTCCCCCGTAATTATCCATTCACAAAAAATTTCTCTACGTAAGCATGTTGTCATGTTATGTCATCTACTTTACGTGAACGCAAGTTATGAAGAAGGAGCGTTCAAATTTGTGAAGTGTTTAGATAGCCGGTTACGTTGGGGCTATTTGATATATCGCAATTGTAAATGCAGCAAATGATGTATGCATCATCGATTATCTAAAATTAATTTTATATCCGTTGTTTTGATATTTTCATTATGCTATAGAAAATGTATTTTCAAATCTAAATCCAGTATTGTTTGTTGTTAAGATCTAGCTGATATGAATTTTTAGAATTTTTAGTCAAGATTTTACAGATATGTATCAGGTCAAGACACACGTATAGAACAAAAAGTGCAGATATAAATTGAATGAGGTTCAATACAAATCCTTTGTCTTCGGACATCACCAAAGGCTCTTTATTTCTTATTATTCAGTGAACAGAGAGAAAACAAAAGAGGAAATTACAATCAAAAGAGACCATAGGACGAAGTCTATAAATTTCAAAACACTCTCCGTTGTTCCTCAAAAAATCTTGGAAATTGGCAGATCTCAAACTTTAATTATTTCTAAATCTTCATCTCGCTGTTATTTATAGATTCTGATAAGTCCTAATTATCGTAGAATTATTTTCCCAAAGGTTCTTTAAAATCAACTAGTAATAAATTCCAAATATTCAATCAAATATTATCACCTTAATTAGTTCATGTAAAACTTTTAGGACCATTTAAATACATAGAATCCGAAACAATCGTAAATACCTTTCCAAGCAGAAAACATATATATAGCTGAATATAGGCATGGGCAACTCACATAAACAATTAGAATCACATTCCAAACCCACGTGCATGAATCATCATCAAAAATTGCTCACATCAAACTAGGTTCACCTCTTTGTTTGTATAAAATTCAAGATCTAACTACGACACATCACCTAGAATCCTCAGATAACTTGCATTTGAAGAAAAATATATCTCTTTGAATCAATGAAGATTTATGATGAGATCTGTACACATTACACTGGATACTCTCTAGTCTCTATTCAGATCATGCATATGAGGAGGATTATCAAATTAATGATCTGAAGTCGTAAAACGTCTCCAAGGTTTGATCTAGATGGTGATTATTGAGCTTGCAAACTGAACACAATTAAATGGTTAAGTGTGTGGTTGGTTACTCATGAGTTTACATGATTAATGGGCCAATTGCGTGACTTTTGAATTGCTCTCATTAATTGAGTTTTGCCAACTTTTGAATTGAACCACAGGACTATATGAAAAACCCTCTTGCAACTACGTGGATGCACCATACAATCACTTGTTTACACCAGAATCTATATATATACTTCTCTGGAAGAAGTATTGTGTTCTACGTGACACTTAGTTGAGCTCGTCAAATGCTTGAACTTGATCAAGGTGCATGGTCGATAAGCGTCTAGTCAGCACACACCAGTATGCTAAATTTATTCTTTGTTGGAAGGTGGTGGACACTCGCACAAACTCACACAAATAAGATGAAATTAGAAAAGGAAGTCACTAAGAGGATTTTACTTTGATTCAAAAAATGACTTGAACAAACTTGTTGATTACATGGATATTTATACTACACGAAAGAACACTCTAGACTCAATACATCTATACTACTATAAAAAGAGGATTGTGGTGTTAAAACTTTTAATTTCCTTTTTGCCCTCTCAAATTTTGATAAATTCTAACTATGTCATTATCTCTAATTAATCTTTCGTTAAATAAATATAACCTCTTATTAATTATGTACCTCCTCACCTTCCTAAATAATTATAATTATCAATAATATTATAATTATTAATTATTTAAAAATAATAAAATAAAATAATTTATAAAATAAATATACACAATTATTAGTAGTAACCAATTAAATTATTATAATAATTATTTATGAATTATAATAAAATAATTAAACTAATAGTATAAATAGAATAAAATATTACTAAATACTATTAAGAATTATACTATAATTCAATTAGCAATAAAATAAATAGACTAAATTTTGAATCGCATAAATAGTGTAATTATTTTAATAATATCACATAAATTATGAATTACATTATTTATTTAGTATTATGCTATTAAATAAATTAAATAAATAATTTAATATAATTTTTAGAGTATTTTCTCAAAGATTATCACATGATACTGAATAATCTATCCTTGGTAATGATTAAAAACTAACCTTTTACAAAAAAATTTTAATGTTAATAATAGTACTATTAATTTAATGATAGTATAAAAATTTATAAAATATTTATAGTACTAAATTATTTAAGAGCATAATTAAAAAATTAAATTAGATAAATATTTTATAGTTTATAGACAGTATAATTATTTTAATAGTATTACTTGAAATAAGAATTATAATATTAAATAAGATAAATTACAGTAAACCCCATGAACTTTTAGCATTTTACAGTAAATAGACCCTATGAACTTTCAAAATCACACTAAACCTCTAATAACTTTTGTAGAAAGCCCCAATATCTTTTAGATAAATTACACCAAACCCCAATAACTTTTAAAATGCCTTTTATGTCATTTGCTGGTTCTATCTTTTTGAGCTCTTAAATTTTGATAAATTTTAACTATGTCATTATCTCTAATTAATCTTTCATTAAATAAATATAACCTCTTATTAATTATGCACCTCCTCACCTTCCTCAATAACTATAATTATCAATAATATTATAATTATTAATTATTTAAAAATAATAAAATAAAATAATTTATAAAATAAGTATACACAATTATTAGTAGTAACCAATTAAATTATTATAATAATAATTTATGAATTATAATAAAATAATTAAACTAATAGTATAAATAGAATAATATATTACTAAATACTATTAAGAATTATACTATAATTCACTTAGCAATAAAATAAATAGAATAAATTTTAAATCGCATAAATAGTGTAATTATTTTAATAATATCACATAAATTACGGATACACTATTTATTTAGTATTATATTATTAAATAAATTAAATAAATAATTTAATATTATTTTTAAAATATTTTCTTAAAGATTATTACATGATATTGAATAATCTATACTTGGTAATGATTGAAAACTAAAATTTTACAAAACAAAATTTTTAATATTAATAATAGTACTATTAATTGTAAATGATAGTATTAAAAATTTATAGTACTAAATTATTTAAGAGCATAATTGAAAAAATTAAATTAGATAAATATTTTATAGTTTATAGACAGTATAATTATTTTAATAGTATTACTTGAACTAAGAATTATTATATTAAATAAGATAAATTACAGTAAACCCCATGAACTTTTAATATTTTGCAGTAAATAGACCATATGAACTTTCAAAATCATACTAAGCCTCTAATAACTTTGTAGAAAGCCCCAATATCTTTTAGATAAATTACACCAAACCCCAATAACTTTCAAAATGCCTTTTATGCCATTTTCTGGTTCTAATTTATAGGGTTATCCACAAAATTTAGAAAGTTATTAGGAGTCTTCTTTGAAACAGAAAAGTCATTAGGGGCCTAGTGTAATTTTGAAAGTTCATATGGGCTGAAAGTTCATAAGGGTTTAGTGTAATTTACCCTATTAAATAATTATGATGAAAAGTAACTATTACAATATGTTGCGTGTATTAAGTGTAACTATTTAGGAACATCGTGAAAAAGCTAGCAAGATTAATGCAGCTTAGTTAATTTAGAGTTAAGTTAACAACTTTCTAGTTGGAGGGCATATTTAAGAGAACTTATAGTATTTGCAGTTTTATTTAAGAACAATTTTAGATTTGGGTACTTATTTAAAAAAGTTTAACACTTGGCGATCATTATAAGAAAAATATTCAATTACAATAACTACACAATAATAATTAATTCATATATATATTTTAAGCAATCTTATTATACAATTTTATTTATTAACACATAGTTTTACTATTCAATAAAAAATTAAAACTTAAAAGATGTACATTCACATGCAAGGCACGTGCATTATACTAGTTTAACATAAAAGACCATTCATATCTAATACATGCATGCATCTACAATGGCTAAGTTCATGAATCATGAATTTCGGGTGAGCTGATCAATCTCCACTTAAATGCATATAACTCTCTCTAGAAAAATCCAAATCATGAATGATTTGATTTTCTAAAAACTAGATAGATAGAGCTTTCTATTGAGTCACATTCAATTACTTTGGTAAAGAATAACCTAGTAAAAGGTCTCCTTTGAATTTACTATTCAGACACAGAAAGAAACTGCAAGTTTAGTATCCAACACTCCTCTGTAAACTTGAATGTTTCTGGACTCCAAGTATATATCGCAGCCTCTAAAAACTATCATCATACTTGAGGGGCTATGTGAAAATATCAGCAACTTGATCCATGGTCTTCACATACTCCACCTCAACTTCGTTCTTCGCCATGCACTCCTGAATAAAGTGATACTTTGTATCAATACGCTTGCTTCGATCATGAAACACTAGATTCTTTGCTAAAACTTGAGCCGACTTGTTATCAATCATGATTATTGTAGCATCACCTTGATTTTTCTTGTAGCCTTTAGTAACGAGCCTTGCTTTATACCTCTCCACTTTGCCTTTTTTTGGGGCTTTATACACCCGTTTGACTCCAATGGCTCAATAGTCACTTGGGAAAGATACTAACTCTAAGTATCATTCTTCTCAATAGCTTGACTCTCCTCATCCATGGGTTGAGTCCATTTCTGCTTCTTCCTTGTTTCTTCCCAATTTGAAGGTTCTATGTCAGCAAATAAATAAAATAAATTTACATCATCTAACATTTCAGTTTCATTATAAATTTTAGCAAGACTTCGATATCTCGGAGTTCTTTCACTTGAAGTTGATCCTGGTGAAGTTGAAAGTGGTGACGTCGGTGGTGACACTGGTAAAATGGCTTCTCTTTGAGCATCTTGATTGGTCACTTCCTCCTCTTCAAAGTATGGAAGGAAATTGTAGATCCTTCCTCCTTAGTGCTCCAATTCCACAATGCTTCTTCAATCGAACTCCACATCTCTATTGTTCCATTGCTAGGATTGAACAACTTGTAGCCTTTTGAGTTCTTATCATAGCCAATGAAAAGAAACTTCCGACTTTGATCATCAAGTTTGGATCTCTCTTGCTCGTGAACATGCACATAAGCGTGTCATATCCATGATGGATTGCTACCACAAGTCTTCAAACACATAGCTATACCATTCTCCAAGTCCAACAAAAACATGCTGTTTTTTGTTATAGTGACCTTAGCAATAAGTTAGAATCTCGATGTTGTAGCGAAAGCATATGATCTTCCATTTAAATTTTATAACCTCTCTCCATAAGTTGGCCAACGGTAAGAATATTATTTTTTTTAAATTTGGAATGTAATAAAAATCACAAAGAACTTTCTGGCTTCTATTTTTCATCTTGAGCAAGATTTTACCTTTGCCTTTAATCTCCACCTTTGAGTTGTCTCCAAAGCTTACAACGCCATTCGTGCTCGCATCAAGCTCCACGAACTTGCTTCTATCTCCCGACATGTGATTGCTAGCTCCATTGCCAAGATACCATGTGCTCTTCTCAATCTTAGACTCGTCTCAAAGGGAAAGGAATAATGATAGCTCCGCTTCATCTTCTTTGTGCTCAACTAGTTTCGCCTCTTCTTCTAGCTTCTTGATTTGACACTTCCAAGACTAATGGCCAGGCTTATTGCAGAAATAGCATTCAACTTGGGACTTTTTATTTCTCCTCTCATTGTGTCTTTCATAGTTGCCTCTTCCTCTTGCTCTTCCTCGGCCTCTAACAAAAATTTAGCTTCTATTCTCAAATTGAGAATCTTGTTCATCTCTTCCTCTTCCTTATCCACAACCTCATCTGCAACCTCGACCCCTTCCATGTCCTTGGCTACATCCTCTCCAAAAATTATCTCCTCTAGACTTTAAAGTCATCTTTGCTTATAAAGCTTGCTCTATCTGCTCTTGCTTGTCACGGTTCATCCTCTCCTCATGGGCTCGCAATGACTCATTTAATTCATCAATAGTCATCGCCTCTAAGTCTTAGGCTTCTTCTATCGAACTCCACATCTCTATTGTTCCATTGCTAGGATTGAACAACTTGTAGCCTTTTGAGTTCTTATCATAGCCAATGAAAAGAAACTTCCGACTTTGATCATCAAGTTTGGATCTCTCTTGCTCGTGAACATGCACATAAGCGTGTCATATCCATGATGGATTGCTACCACAAGTCTTCAAACACATAGCTATACCATTCTCCAAGTCCAACAAAAACATCTTTGTTTTTGTTATAGTGACCTTAGCAATAAGTTAGAATCTCGATGTTGTAGCGAAAGCATATGATCTTCCATTTAAATTTTATAACCTCTCCATAAGTTGGCCAACGGTAAGAATATTATTTTTTAAATTTGGAATGTAATAAAAATCACAAAGAACTTTCTGGCTTCTATTTTTCATCTTGAGCAAGATTTTACCTTTGCCTTTAATCTCCACCTTTGAGTTGTCTCCAAAGCTTACAACGCCATTCGTGCTCGCATCAAGCTCCACGAACTTGCTTCTATCTCCCGACATGTGATTGCTAGCTCCATTGCCAAGATACCATGTGCTCTTCTCAATCTTAGACTCGTCTCAAAGGGAAAGGAATAATGATAGCTCGCTTCATCTTCTTTGTGCTCAACTAGTTTCGCCTCTTCTTCTAGCTTCTTGATTTGACACTTCCAAGACTAATGGCCAGGCTTATTGCAGAAATAGCATTCAACTTGGGACTTTTTATTTCTCCTCTCATTGTGTCTTTCATAGTTGCCTCTTCCTCTTGCTCTTCCTCGGCCTCTAACAAAAATTTAGCTTCTATTCTCAAATTGAGAATCTTGTTCATCTCTTCCTCTTCCTTATCCACAACCTCATCTGCAACCTCGACCCCTTCCATGTCCTTGGCTACATCCTCTCCAAAAATTATCTCCTCTAGACTTTAAAGTCATCTTTGCTTATAAAGCTTGCTCTATCTGCTCTTGCTTGTCACGGTTCATCCTCTCCTCATGGGCTCGCAATGACTCATTTAATTCATCAATAGTCATCGCCTCTAAGTCTTAGGCTTCTTCTATCACTATCACCACATGATTAAACTTCGTGTTGAGAGAGCGAATAATTTTCTCAACTACATGAACATCTTGCATATTTTCTCCAAGTCTCTCCATTTAGTTTACCATCGCCAAAATTCTTGTAAAGTAATCTTGAATAGATTCACTTTCCTTCATAAGAAGGGACTCAGACTTGGCCTTTAGAGTTTAAAGTCTAACTTTCTTCACTTTCTCAACTCCTAGCACAAAGTTGTGAAGCATCTCCCACGCTTGTTTGGATGTATAGTCGTTGGCGATCTTCTCAAACATGTCATCATCCAACCCTTGATAGATAATGATGAGAGAACAGTAATCATTCTTTCTTTCTTTCTCGAAGGTCTCCTTATGAAGCGCAGTAAGTGTTGCCTGAGACTCCGCAATGCCTTTCTTGATAACATCTCATACTCCTTGTGAACCAAGTATGACCTTCATTCTGATGACCCAATTCTCATAAATTTTGTTTGATGAGTTGAGGGTATTGAAAAGAAAGAGAGGCTCTTTTCAATGTCATCTTAACCCCGAGCCCTGATACCACTTTGTTGGAAGGTGGTGGATATGCTCACAAACTAGATAAAATTGGAACAGGAAGAAGTCACTAAGAGGATTTTACTTTGATTCAAAAAATGACTTGAATAAACTTGTTGATTACATGAATATTTATACTATACAAAAGAATACTCTAGACTCAATGCATTTAACATAAAAGACTTTTCATATCTAATACATGCATGCATACAATAACTAAGTTCATGAATCTTGATTTTCGGGTAAGCTGAATAGTCTCCACTTAAATGCATATAACTCTCTCTGGAAAAATCCAAATGACGAACGATCTGATTTTCTGAAAACTAGATAGATAGGGTTATCCAATGAGTCCTCACTCCTCATTCAATTAATTTGATGAAGAATAACCTAGTTAAAAGTCTTCTCAAATTCGATGTTAAGACACAGACAGAAACTGCAAGTTTAGTATCCAACAATTCTTAGAGGTAGTTCAGCTTTAGGATCCTCACAACAGAATGGTCAAATCTTACTTTGAATTTAGCATTCGATACGCGCAACTCAACCACACAAATTTTAAACCCACTACAGCGGAAAGTCACATCTTTTCCTGGCTTGTTTAACGCCCCTTCCCATTTTCTTACTTTTTTTCAGTTTAATAATCTCCTGACATTTCCTAAAAGTAAATCCAAGCAGGGTTGTCAAATACAAAAGGTTCTTGAGTCTTGTTCACACCGCATGAGTCCACACACCATTTGCTAATTAAAGAACCTTTGCCTTCTCTCTCTCTCTCTCTCTCTCTCTCACCCCCGGCCCCTCTCTTTTATCCTCTACCTTTGCATTATTTCAACTTATATAAGAAGAAGGAGATGGGAGGTTAATTCTTTACTTCGAACTTAGCCAAGTTTGGGCCTTGGTCAATCAATGGAGAAGCTCATAATGAGATTGCCACCAGGGTTTAGGTTTCATCCCACTGATGAAGAGCTTGTTGTTGAGTACCTCAAGAAGAAAGCCTTGTCATGCCCTTTGCCGGCAGCCATTATCTCCGATATCGACCTCAGGAGCCGTGATCCTTGGGATTTGCCCGGTTAGTACAAGTTTTTGGTCGAATTTGTTGCTTCTAGCTAGTTTGAGAGTTGACTTTAAAGGAAGAACTTTAATTTCTTCAATTCCTCAACCAAAAAAAAAAAAAAATTGTTTTGTTCTAGTTTCTTTTTTAACTTTAGTATCCTATGAAATAGTTTTGGCTCGAGTTTATGTGACCTCAATATATACACTTAAGGATTGCTATTAACTTATTTTATGGTACTTATAGTTTTAGATGCTTTTTCAAGCCTTCTCTTGAGAATGAATCTATGTCATATGTTTGATGATGAAGAAGAACTAGTATAAATACAAAATAGAGGTTTTTTGTGACGAAAGAAGACACGTGTTCAGATCAAATTAAGTGGATTCAATAAGATTTATATTTTCAGAACATTATCATATGTGATAATTTTTTCATAACTAAATCTTCAAACTTTTTTTTTTGGGGCGGCAACAGTGTGTATTTTACCTAGTTGAAATGTATTCTATTAATGTTCTAAAACCTTTAACATGCATGTTAATTACATATCCTTCAAAGTTCAAGAATTGCTCCTAAAAGATTTATATCATCTGATTTCCAAACTCATGAAGGTTGCCATGAAGGCGAAAGGTACTTCTTCAACCTTCAAGAGGCGAAATATCGAAAGAGCAGTCGTTCAAATATTAGAGCCACAATGTCAGGATATTGGAAAGCAACAGGAAGAGAGAAAACAATTCTATGTTCCAAGCTCAGTGAGATAGTGGGAATGAAGAAGGTTCTTGTCTTTCATCAAGGAAAGCCTCCTTATGGAGCTCGAACTCATTGGGTCATGCATGAATATCGCCTCGCTGGTCCTGATCAAACTAAGAACCCAAGCCAGCAGGTGAGAGTTTACAAATTTAAAATATAAATTTTATCTTTGGTTAATCACATAAAATCTTCCTATGATTAGTAGAAAACTCTTCAAAGATTTAAAAATGACACTTCATAGCCTTATTTTAATTTTCGATCAAGTAATCAGCAACTATTTCAATGAATTATCAATGTTCTATACAATTATTGTATACATGCTTATATTAATTGGTGTCATATCTTGTTACCACAGCTTTTGCATCCACTTTAATTAACTATATAGATTTTCTGCAAGTTATCATTTATCTTATTATTATCTAGTAGAGCAAAAATAATTTCTTTTGACTAGGGTTTGGGTAGATGTCCAAATATTCCCTTTCTTATGTACGAGCGTAATGAAATAACCAAAGGAAAATTATACCTGACTTGTTTTGCTTAATGTTGGTTTTGCTTAATTTCTCCTTTATGTAGCACTCCTTAGTTCAAGGCCAAAATTGGGTGGTAAGTCGCATTTTTATGAAGAAGAGAACTTCAAAGATGAATGAAAATATGGTTCAGTGCTATAGCAATTCTCAAGTTGGAGATAATCGAAATAATCATGGTGATTTTGGACCTCAATCTCCTCCTTCTTCGAGTTGTGTCACTGATTTATCTGATGAAGAATGTAGCAAAGGAGAGGAAGCAAACAGCAAGTAGATTGGTCCATGCATGAATATTATAATTTCTTCATCTTAATTAATTTGTTCTCTATTAATTTGTAATATTTGCAAATAATTTTGAGATGCAACTGTTCTTTTTCTCAAGTTAGAATCATGAATTTACGCTCACAATTGTCCAACCTAATTGCATCCTTTTTCTTCTCTAGTTTGTGTTGTGAGAACATGTCCTAAGTTACGTACATTGAAAGAGGTATAGCTTTAGTAGAAGCGAATTAAAAAGAATCCAATGTAAAGGAGAGGCATGGTTTTATTAGAAGAGAAAAAGAATCCAATGTAAAGGAGGAGGTATAGTTTTATTAGAAGAGAGAGAATCCAATGAAAGGGAGGGAGACAAGATAAGGATTGTGAATGAGAAGCCTTTAGGCACTATATATGGTCCCTTGATAGAAACTTTAGAGTGAATCTGTATAATATTTCATTTGGAAAACAGGGAGGAATTGATCACATGTAGAAAGATTAGCTAAATACTTAAGGAGAGTAATTGTCGTAATGATTTAATTATGCCAAAACAAGAAAATATTCTATGAAACTATGTTTTGGTCCAAATCTACCCATCATCTTATTTGTACCAAAACAAGGAATGTAGTACTAGCTTGTATGACTTCTGATTGCCAAGAATTAGTTATTAAATAATCAGAAATTAGGAAATTCTACAAGAAATAGATAAATACATTACATCATTTTCTGCAAAGAGGATTTATCGTGGATGTAGCACCGTGATGTATGTTCGTTATGATTGAAAGTTTCTTCAATTATTCACCAATGCTTCATCTATTAGTAGCTCTCTTGATGATTCAAACGCAGTCAAAACTTCCGAATTTTTGAACTTGCTGATAATTCATAGGGAATAATGTTAATAACTTGATGATGAAACGAATACTTGAAACATCATAAGGAAAAATACACGTACGGTACTTGACTATTTTATTCTGTAAATTTTTGTTGCCATGGTTTTCTCTTATTATTAGCAATCAAAAGTTTATTTTTCAGTGCAGCCAATTTGTCAATTTTGTTACTTAATTATTTCTCTTCTTAAACAAAACTACTAGCAATTGGTCGGTGACTTAATTTAAATTAGAGTGAATTTCACAAAACCCCCAAATACTTTAGGGAATTTCCTACAAAACCCTCAATAAACATCAAAAACTTTTCCTACATAACCCAAAGTGACAAAAAAAAACCTCTCTCAAGCCAAAAAAATTTCTTTTTCTACTCTTTTTAATACATTATTTTGCAAAATAAACCCACAAAATCTCTGAATATTTTGTTGCTATTGACGGGTAGGGTAGCAATTTTTTAGTTTAAAAATAATTGAAGGGAATGAAAACAGTTTATTTATTTATTTATTTATTATTATTATTATTATTATTATTATATTTTATTTTTGCTTGAGGGACATTTTCGTCATGCTGGGGGTGGGAAAACTTTTTGGTGTTTAGTGGGAAAAAACAAAGTATTGGAGGTTTCATGAGAGACGCCCTAAAGTATTGGGGGGCATTGCGAAATTTTCCTTTAATTACATTATATAGTCCATAAACATATTGAGCTAGGATGTAAGGCTGCCTATTATATTTTATTGAACTCCACAAATTAGAGCATACATAAACCAAAGGCTACACCTCTAATCTTGGAGCGTTTGTCCATGGTTCCATTCTTTATGCTTCCATTTATATGTTACAAATCAACTGAGTTACTCATTTGAACCCTTTCCTTGTCCCCTCCAAAGTTGTATTGTAGTGGATTGATGACTTGACGATCTCTTTGTGACAAATGGGAGTTAGGCTGTCCTCCACTTAAAAAGCTTTGTTTCGAAAGCTCGGAGATGCCTTTCACCAACTCCTATTTCACTAAGAAATTTGAGCAAGAGAAGCAAGCAAAGGATATCAATAAATTGGAACTTTAGTTCTGTAAGAATATGGTTGGCGCTTTGGGCATTTGGAGCAGTAGGACGAGAGTTGGTGTTAGTTTGCACGTGGAGCTCATAACTAGGACACCAACAAATTAATGAAAGGAAGGAAGGAGGAAGAAGAAACTTAATTCGTTTGAATATATGTAACATGATTATATAAAATAAAAAAAAAACTAACAAGCTAGCTAGAAATTTGAGGTCAAAGTCTACTAAGCCCCTTTACCCTCCTTATTATTATTATTTTTAATTTAAAACCCTACTTATGTAAGAAGCTCTTTATAAACTATTGTTTCAATCTACTAAGCCTCTAAAGATTTACTTTTGTTCTATTTCGCCTCAATCGTGGTTTTCAATCTTCAAACACCACCCAAAATATTAGTTCACGAATAGTAGAATTGGACTATTGTAAAAAGAAAGTTCTATATTTTTCATTGAAAGAGAAAAGGACAAGTGCAAAATTTGATGGAAGTTTAGTGAGATTTTTTTCTTTGGTCGAACACTAGGGAGGGATTAGTGACTTTTTCCTTCAACTAATTAAAAAGTTTGTTTAGTTAAATTATATACTTTTAAAAATGATAGGAATAAAAATACTCTGCCCTCCAAAAATTTAATAAGACCATTATAACCTTCTATAATTATATTGAATAGGAACTAAATAGAATGAAAGTAAAAAATATTAGGAGCTTAATATATTGAAATAAAGTTTAAGAGATTCTTATAAAAATAGGGTAAAATCTAGTGCCTTATTAGCCTTTGAACGCTAGAAATTTAAATAAATTGTCAATGATATGACTAGCCGTCCTATTTGAGACTATAATGAGATCGACATGGGAAAAAAAAAAGGTTGAATTAGTTTTAAGACATTGAACTTGGACCCGAAAAGATGCCTAATTTGAAGTAGGTCTCCCAAAGGTGATATGAAACTATAAGGCTTTTACATGAAAATCATCTTTTTTTTCCTCCAAAATTGTAACTTATATATCACCTTAGTTTTTTTTAATAGATTCCGCCTACATTTGCTGACATGTTCTCAATGTCACATATTTTCCACTATTCCTCAATTCGATGCCCATTTTCCTCTCCTCTCTCACCTCCTTCCCTCCTCCTCCTCCTCCTCCTCCTCCTCCTCCTCTTCCTCTATCCCTCCTCCTCCTCCTCCTCCTCCTCTTCCTCTATCCCTCCTCCTCCTCTTCCTCTATCCCTCCTCCTCTCTCCTCTCTCACTTCCTCCTCCTCCTTTCTCACCTCTCTCACCTCCTTCCCCTCCTCCTCCTCTTCCTCTATCCCCTCCTCCTCTCTCCTCTCTCACCTCCTTCCCTCCTCCTCCTCTTCCTCTATCCCTCCTCCTCCTCCTCCTCCTCTTCCTCTATCCCTCCTCCTCTCTCCTTCCTCCTCCTCCTCTCCTTCTTTCTCTTTGGTTAGATTGTGTCTGTGTGGGTGGGGGAGGGGGGGGGGTACAATAGGAACTTAAAAAAAAATTAATAAAAAATATCAAAAAGTGCGATATTGAGAACATGTAGCAAATGTGGGTGGTTTCTATTAAAAAAACTAAAATGGTAAGTTTTAATTTGGATAAAAGTTAAAAGGTTTTCATGTTAAAACCCTAAAACTAATCGTCAAATCTTATAACTTACACAAAACATGCCCAATAAACCCATATTAGTGTTTTCTCTTGACTATCCAGTAAAATACACTCTACTCAAGTCGATTCTCCCTCCCTCCCTCTCCATTGAAGTAGTATCCAACAACATCAACCTCAACAACCGTTGAGCAACACCGTTGGGAGACTATAGTTAGGATGGACTAAAGAGGGATGCAAAAAAATATTTGTATCTGCGAATACATGTAGCAGCAATCAACCACTTTGACCTATTTTTTGGATGAAATTTCAATTGAAAAATACCCCTAAAATACACGTGCTAAGCATGTAACGTGTCTTCTTAATCAAACATAAACCGAACTTAGAAATATCATATGCTAGACACATGTGTTTTTAAGAGTGTTTTGGAGATTTCAACCAGAATTTCACCAAAAAACTGGTCAACGTGGTAGATTATTATCAAAACTTTCTTTAAAGGTGGTTCGAGTATTGATTGAACTGTTTATATTCTCACCTATTTTGAAAACGTTATCTGTGAGAAAACCCGTATATTTATGATATAATCGTATGGAAAGATCAAGTGCACACATATAAAAGTCCGAGTACTTATAAAATTTACATAGATATATTTGAGTAATTGTAGATAAATTTGAGTAGTTATTAAGAGATCCTGGCAATCAACCAGCTGTTTGTTGAACAAGGGCCTTGGTTTCGTACATAGGGTAAATATTGGAAATATTATAAAATAGATTTATAAGGAAAGATGAGTAGAACTTTGAAAAGAAATACAAACCCGGCGGGTCCCAAAATCAGCCAAGTGGTAATCAGGCCAGTCCCAGAATCAGCCCAGTATTAATTGGGCCACTCCCAAATTTGGCCCCGTCTTAAGTACGCCGGTGCTGAAAACACTGGTCAGGTGTGCTTGTGTTTTTCTATGTGCGTGTACGTCTCATATGCTTTGATCTTTTCAATCAAAACTTCAGTTACACATTTCAATCCAAACATCTTATATACCGGTTTATCAACGACTTTTCATATAATAAAAGCAAAACCTCCAACAGCCATGTAGCTACTACAGTGTTATGCCACAGTAAAATAAACAGTAAACCTCAGAACCCTCTTCTCCAGCAAATTCTAAAATACTGTGGCAGCTACAGTAACAAATTCAAATTCAACCGTGTTTTGCACGGGTTGAATACTAGTTTCATTAAACCATGTATCCTACACTATTGTAGCCCTCCAACTTTTTACTCGGAAGTGACTAGTCACGTGCCTCCCTCACTTTCAATGAGACATGTACAAAAGGCTTAACATCAGAAAAAGCCCCTCAACTTCGGACAATTATCAGATAACCTTCCAAAAGTTTCAAAATATCTGAAAACTCTCTTTAATTTTAGGGGTTATCACAAAATCCCCCTTATATTTTAGATTTCATCAAGAAAGCCCATAAAAGTGTGAACCATAATTTTCAATGAAAAAAGCACCCCATGCATAGTTTTACCCATTCATGTGAAAAATTGCAGCTAATGTTTTTCTTTTGGGGGGGTTTTCCAATAATCGTCTAAAGTTAAGGGGGTTTTCTAATATTTAGCCTATAAAAAAGTGTTAGATCTTTAATAAGACTTGATTACCTCAAAGAGATTGATAAAAAACTAAAGCGGAATTATACCTGAATCCATGGTTTGGATCTTGAGTGGATTGATGGATCTTCTAATCTTAGGGGTTCTTCTCTTCCTTAGATCTCTTTTTTAGATGGGGGTAAAAGAGATGAGAATTCTTGTGTTAACCCTAGATTAGGGACCATAACCCCATATATATAGGTGTTGCACTTTTACAATTTGGCCCCTCATCAAATTGTAATTACAACCTGGTATCTGCACATTTAGCCCATGACAATATATAAATACCCGATAACCCAACTTAATTGATCACTTTAGTGGGTTTCCTTAAGTGATAGATTTACACATTAACATAACATATGTGCCCACAAATAGATTTAATTAGATTTAAATCTAACAATCTCCCACTTGGGCACCATATGTATCCTTAAAATGTGTATTACCTTATGAGCTCAAAATCTCTATCACATACAAGGGTATTTCCAAACAATCTCGTCCATTGACAATATCAATATAGGATCAAAGCGGTTTTCGTCACATTTATCGTGACTAAACCCATCAATGGTCACATATACTAATACAGCCAAATGACATAGATCAATCATGGATGTACAGCATGAAAATTACATGCAATGTGATCTGTGCATGCCTATTTTCAACTGGTCCTACCAAAAACTTTAGTGAGATCAACTTTAATCATAATGTAACGAGTGGTTAGCGAATACTTTATTACGATCGGAAAATAACCAAAGCCTGAATAGGTCCAAAATACTCATAAAGCAATAAAATCACAAACTCCCACTAAAACATGATATCCTCAAATATTACCACCCCCATATGAGCAGTGTGCTCTTGAAAAATTTTGGGTGGTAATCCTTTAGTAAGAGGATCTGCTATCATGGAGTTTGTCCCAATATGCTTTATGGATATCTGACCACTCTGTACCCTTTCTTTCACAACTAGGAACTTAATGTCAATATGTTTTGACTTAGTTGAGCTCTGTTGTTATTGGAATACATTCTCATGATTTATTGTCACAAAATAACTTTAGTGGTCTTTCAATATTTTCCGAATACTGAGACCGGTGACAAAATTTGACCATATTCCATGATTGGATGCCTCATGACAAGCTATAAATTCTGCCATAGTGGAGGAAGCTACAAGTGTCTGTTTGACACTTTTCCATGATATAGCTCCTCCGCTAACATATAAATGTAGCTGAAGTAGACTTTTCGTTGTTTCAGATTCAAAGAAAATCAATCGAGTACCCAATGACCTCCAACTGATCTGATTTCTGTATGTGAGCATATAATCTTTTGTTTTCTGAAGATACCGCATAACCCTTTTGACTGCGATCCAATGATCCATCCCAGGGTTGCTTAAGTATCTGCCTAACATCCCAACAATGTACGCAATATCCGGACGCGTACATACACAGTATACATTAGACTCCCTACGGTGAAGCATAGGAATCTTCGCATTTCACGAATTTCAAGGTTACCTTTAGGGCATTGATTGAGACTAAACTTGTCTCCTTTAGAAACGGGGTATCACACAGTGCGCAATTTTGCATGCCAAACCTTATGAGTACTTTATTGATATAGCTCTTTTGTGATAATCCAAGTATACCTCGAGAACGATCTCGATGTATCTGGATTCCTAATATAAAAGAGGCGTCCCCAAGATCTTTCATCTCAAAATTCTTTGATAGAAATCTCTTGGTTTCGTGCAACAAGCCTATATCATTAGTGGCAAGCAAAATGTCATCCACATCTGAGAACGAGAAAAATATACTTACTCCCCTTGAATTTTTGATATACACAATCATCAACAATATTCATCTCAAAACCAAACGAGATAATTATTTGTTGAAACTTGTGGTACCATTGACGAGGAGCTTGCTTGAGTCCATAAATGGATTTCCTTAGTTTACAAACCATATTCTTTGGGTCTCGACACAAAGTTTTACGGTTGTACCATATAGATCATCTCATCAATGTCTCCATTGAGAAATGCGATCTTAACATCCATTTGATGTAACTCAAGATTGAAATGAGCAACAAGTGCCATGATAGTCTGAAAGAGTCTTTCGATGAAACCGGAGAGAAAGTCTCAGTATAGTCAATGCCTTCCTTACGAGTATAGCCTTTAGCTACAAGGCGTGCTTTATACTTTTCCACATTACCATTTGCATCGGCTTGGTTTTAAATATCCATTTACAACCAATTGGTTTTGCACCTTCGGCAATGGGACAAGTTCCCAAACCTTATTGTCTTGCATAGACTTGTACTCCTCATTCATGGCATCAATCCACTTTTGAGAGTTAGAACTTTTCATGGCTGAAGGAAGTTGATTGGATCATCTTCCATCATTCCATTACTTTCCTCATGTTCTTGAAGAAATACAATATAATCATCCGAATAGCATTTCTCCTTTCTCGTGGATCTCCTTAATGGCACCGGTTCTTGAGGTTGTTGAGTTTGTTCTTCGGACGGGGAGTTGTTCAATATTGCCTTCTTGAGGTTCCGAATTCATTTCTTGAACAATAACAGGTATAGGTACTTGAATATTGTCAGAAATGACTGTATGGATTGGATTTAAAGCCAATTCCTCCTCAAAGGCAATGTCTCTAACCTTATTTCTCCCCCCAAACTCAACATCCTCAAAGAATGTTGCGTTGTTCCCGTCTCAAAAATATTCCTGAGTGTGGGATCATAAAACTTATAGCCCCTGGATCGTTCAGAATACCCAATAAAGTAGCTGCTAACTGTTTTGGAGTCCAATTTCTTTTCATTTGGCCTATAAGGCCTTGCCTCAGTTGGACATCCCCAAATATGTAAGTGCTTTAGGCTGGGCTTTCGACCAGTCCAAAGCTCATAAGGGTGTTTTAGCAACTGCTTTACTTGGTACTCTGTTAAGAATGTAAGGCTGCAGTCTTTAGTGCTTCTCCCCAGAGTGACTCTGGTAAAGAAGAATGAGCAATCATACTTCTTACCATATCCTTAAGAGTCCTGTTTCGTCTTTCAGCTACACCATTCATGCTAGGTGATCCTGGCATGGTGTACTGTGGGACGATACCGAATTCCTCTAGGTATCTAGCAAATGGTCCTGGACGTTGTTCACCTGAACCATCATATCTGCCGTAGTACTCACCACCACGATCAGATCTAACGGTTTTAATCTTTTTATTGAGTTGGTTCTCAACTTCAGCCTTAAAAGATTTGAATACGTCCAGAGACTCAGATTTTTCTTTAATGAGATATAGGTACCCATAACGTGAGTAATCGTCTATGAATGATATAAAATATTGTTGACCATTCCAGGATGCCGTAGGGAATGGCCCACAAATATCTGTATGTATCAATTTCAAGACGTCTGAAGATCTGTTGGCACCTAATCTCTTAACTTTAGTCTGTTTTCCCTTGATACAGTCAATGCATACATCAAAATCTGTAAAATCAAGGGAATCCAAAATACCATCAGACACAAGACGCTCAACTCTACCTTTTGAGATATGACCCAAGCGCTTGTGCCATAATGATCTTGAATTTTCCTTATTTAATTTACGCTTAGTACCACGTGATTCCACATTCGGGGTTTCATTATAAGAAGCAAGCGTATCAAGCAAATATAGGTTATCAAAGTACTCAAGAAACCGGTTCCACAATATTTGAATTTAAAGATAAGCTAGCTGGTTATTTCCAAATGAACAATAATAACTGATTTGTCCAATAAAGGAATAGAAACCAAATTCGTCTAAAAGCGGGACTACAAAAGTATCTTTCAAATCCAAATAGGAACCGGTTCCTAACAATAACCTAAAGTGCCCAATTGCTTCCACATCTACCGATTGTCCATCGCCCACAAAGATGTGTCTTTCACCATCACTTGGCTTTGGTAGCTCGAGGCAACCTGAATAGAAACACTTATGTGAGTAGTAGAAGCCGAATCTAACCACCAAGTGTTTCTAGATGCGAGACTAAATTAACCTCGAACAGACCAAAGTAAAGGCATTACCCTTTTGACACGCCGGTGATATTTGGTACAATCCTTCTTTACGTGTCCATCCTTATGACAAAAGAAACAACCCCGATTATCCTTATGTTGTTTCTTTTGAACTGGACCCTAGCGACTTCCTTATCATTCTTTATTTTCTTGCCCTTATCCTTATGGGCGAAGCCAAATGAGCACTTTCGTCTTATCTTGCTTCAATTAATCATTTAGAATGAGAGACCAACTTAATTCCTTAGTGTCATAATACTTGAATGAAATAATTGATTAACGAAATTTAATTGAGTTTGCACGAATTGAGCACGAGGCTCGCTTGAGTTTGAACTGCGAGGTTCGACTTGAGTTCGAACGGCGAGGTTCGACTTGGCGAGGTTCGACTTGAGTTCGAACGGCGATGTTCGACTTGAGTTCGAACGGCGATGTTCGACTTGAGTTTGAACTGCGAGGTTCGACTTGAGTTTGAACTGCGAGGTTCGACTTGAGTTCGAACGGCGATGTTCGACTTGAGTTTGAACGGCGAGGTTCGACTTGAGTTCGAACGGCGATGTTCGACTTGAGTTCGAACGGCGATGTTCGACTTGAGTTCGAACGGCGATGTTCGACTTGAGTTCGAACGGCGATGTTCGACTTGAGTTTGAACTGCGAGGTTCGACTTGAGTTCGAACGGCGATGTTCGACTTGAGTTCGAACGGCGATGTTCGACTTGAGTTCGAACGGCGATGTTCGACTTGAGTTCGAACGGCGATGTTCGACTTGAGTTGAACGGCGAGGTTCGACTTGAGTTTGAACTGCGAGGTTCGACTTGAGTTCGAACGGCGATGTTCGACTTGAGTTCGAACGGCGATGTTCGACTTGAGTTCGAACGGCGATGTTCGACTTGAGTTCGAACGGCGATGTTCGACTTGAGTTTGAACTGCGAGGTTCGACTTGAGTTTGAACTGCGAGGTTCGACTTGAGTTCGAACGGCGATGTTCGACTTGAGTTCGAACGGCGATGTTCGACTTGAGTTCGAACGGCGATGTTCGACTTGAGTTTGAACTGCGAGGTTCGACTTGAGTTTGAACTGCGAGGTTCGACTTGAGTTCGAACTGCGAGGTTCGACTTGAGTTCGAACGGCGATGTTCGACTTGAGTTCGAACGGCGAGGTTCGACTTGAGTTCGAACGGCGAGGTTCGACTTGAGTTCGAACGGCGATGTTCGACTTGAGTTCGAACGGCGAGGTTCGACTTGAGTTTGAACTGCGAGGTTCGACTTGAGTTGACGGCGAGGTTCGACTTGAGTTCGAACGGCGATGTTCGACTTGAGTTTGAACGGCGAGGTTCGACTTGAGTTTGAACTGCGAGGTTCGACTTGAGTTCGAACGGCGATGTTCGACTTGAGTTTGAACTGCGAGGTTCGACTTGAGTTCGAACGGCGAGGTTCGACTTGAGTTCGAACGGCGATGTTCGACTTGAGTTCGAACGGCGATGTTCGACTTGAGTTCGAACGGCGATGTTCGACTTGAGTTCGAACGGCGATGTTCGACTTGAGTTCGAACGGCGATGTTCGACTTGAGTTCGAACGGCGAGGTTCGACTTGAGTTCGAACTGCGAGGTTCGACTTGAGTTGAACGGCGAGGTTCGACTTGAGTTTGAACGGCGAGTTCGACTTGGCGAGGTTCGACTTGAGTTCGAACGGCGATGTTCGACTTGAGTTTGAACTGCGAGGTTCGACTTGAGTTCGAACGGCGATGTTCGACTTGAGTTCGAACGGCGAGGTTCGACTTGAGTTCGAACGGCGATGTTCGACTTGAGTTCGAACGGCGAGGTTCGACTTGAGTTCGAACGGCGAGGTTCGACTTGAGTTTGCTGTTCCCGCCTCAAAAATATTCTTGAGTGTGGGATCATAAAACTTATAGCCCCGGATCGCTCGTAATACCCATAAAGTAGCCGCTAACCGCTTTGGAGTCCAATTTCTTTTCATTTGGCCTATAAGGCCTTGCCTCACCGGACATCCCCAAATATGTAAGTGCTTTAGGCTGGGCTTTCGACCGGTCAAAGCTCATAAGGTGTTTTAGCAACCGCTTTACTTGGTGCTCGTTAAGAATGTAAGCTGCAGTCTTTAGTGCTTCTCCCCGAGTGACTCACGGTAAAGAAGAATGAGCAATCATACTTCTTACCATATCCTTAAGAGTCTGTTTAGTCTTTCGGCTACACCATTCATGCTAGGTGATCCCGCATGGTGTATCGTGGGACGATACCGAATTCCTCTAGGTATCTAGCAAATGGTCCCGACGTTGTTCACGAACCATCATATCCGCCGTAGTACTCACCACCACGATCGATCTAACGGTTTTAATCTTTTATTGAGTTGGTTCTCAACTTCACCTTAAAAGATTTGAATACGCCCGAGACTCGATTTTTCTTTAATGAGATATAGGTACCCATAACGTGAGTAATCGTCTATGAATGATATAAAATATTGTTGACCATTCCAGATGCCGTAGGGAATGGCCCACAAATATCTGTATGTATCAATTTCAAGACGCCTCAAGATCTGTTGGCACCTAATCTCTTAACTTTAGTCCGCTTTTCCTTGATACCAATGCATACATCAAAATCAGAAAATCAAGGGAATCCAAAATACCATCGACACAAGACGCCAACTCTACCTTTTGAGATATGACCCAAGCGCTTGTGCCATAATGATCTTGAATTTTCCTTATTTAATTTACGCTTAGTACCACGTGATTCCACATTCGGGGTTTCATTATAAGAAGCAATCAGATCAAGCAAATATAGGTTATCAAAGTACTCAAGAAACCGGTTCCACAATATTTGAATTTAAAGATAAGCTAGCCCGGTTATTTCCAAATGAACAATAATAACCCGATTTGTCCAATAAAGGAATAGAAACCAAATTCGCCTAAAAGACGGACTACAAAAGTATCTTTCAAATCCAAATAGGAACCAGCTCCTAACAATAACCTAAAGTGCCCAATTGCTTCCACATCTACCGATTGTCCATCGCCCACAAAGATGTGTCTTTCACCATCACTTGGCTTTCGGTAGCTCAGCAACCTCAATAGAAACACTTATGTGAGTAGTAGAAGCCGAATCTAACCACCAAGTGTTTCTAGGTACGAGACTAAATTAACCTCGAATCGCACCAAAGTAAGGAACGCATTCTTTTGACACGCCAGGCGTGATATTTGGTACAATCCTTCTTTACGTGTCCATCCTTATGACAAAAGAAACAACCCTGATTATCCTTATGTTGTTTCTTTTGAACTGGACCCTTAGCAGCTTCCTTATCATTCTTTATTTTCTTGCCCTTATCCTTATGGGCAGAAGCCAAATGAGCACTTTCTGTCTTATCTTGCTTCAATCTGTCTTCTTCTTGCACACAGTATGAAATGAGCTCATTCAGAGTCCATTTCTCCTTTTGACAGTTATAACTGACCTTAAATTGATTAAAGTGTGCAGGAAGAGACAGCAACACCAGATACACCAATAACTCATCACATAGATCGAGTTTCAGTGCCTTAAGTTTTGAAGCAATATGAGACATTTCCATAATGTACTCCCTGATATTTCCTTTGCCTTTATACTTCATTGAAATCAAGCGAGCTAATAGCGTGCTTGTTTCTACCTTATCGTTTTTAGCAAAACGTTTCTCAATTTCAGCAAGGAAATCTTTGGCTTTAGTAATCCCTTCGGATTACGTCCCTAAAGGCTTCCTAATGCCACGCTTGATGATCATGAGACTCATGCGATTTGAACGCTCCCACTCTCATACTCCTTCTTTGCATCGAGTGCTTTCCGCATGAGAGGTTGAGGTTGTTCACCTTAATGCAAGGTCTAGATCCATGCCCAAGAACAATTAGAATGTTCTTTCCAAATCTTGAAATTAGACCCATTTAACATGGGAATTGAGTTGATGTTAGCGTATGGTTGCGCAGATGCATTAGCTGAAATAAACAAAAGATTTCACATTAATAGCTGTAATTATTAATCAATAACATTCAAATAATGACATATCCCCATCCAAGATATCGACAACATTAATATCAAGTCTTTGGACAAGAATATTAACGCAAGTGATATCTTGTTGCAATGATCAAACATCGACAATAACACATGTCAAACAACAAACCCCTTTGGATTGATTTGTTATCCACATGTAAACCTTATAATTGTCACGCTTATCATCACGATGTATACAGCCTAAATAAATATTAATCTTCCTTTGGGCCGATTAAATATCTACCGAAAAAGTATACACACAACCATCTAACATCCTTCATGAACAATCTACACAAGAGAGGTTACTTTGGCAACATCTTGCTTCAATTAATCATTTAGAATGAGAGACCAACTTAATTCCTTAGTGTCATAATACTTGAATGAAATAATTGATTAACACCGAAATTTAATTGAGTTTGCTCGAATTGAGCACGAGGCTCGCTTGAGTTTGAATCATGAGGTTCGACTTGAGTTCGAACGGCGATGTTCGACTTGAGTTCGAGCGAGGTTCGACTTGAGTTCGAATCAGAGGTTCGACTTGAGTTTGAACGGCGAGGTTCGACTTGGCGAGGTTGACTTGAGTTCGAATGCGAGGTTCGATTTGAGTTCGAACCAGGTTCGACTTGAGTTCGAACGGCGAGGTTCGACGGAGTTCGAACGGCGAGGTTCGACTTGAGTTCGAATCATGAGACTTGAGTTCGAACGGGTTCGACTTGAGTTCGAACTCGAGGTTCGACTTGAGTTCTAACAGGTTCGACTTGAGTTCGAATCGCGAGGTTCGACTTGAGTTCGAACGTGAGGTTCGACTTGAATTGAACGGCGAGTTCGACTAGAGCGAATCGAAGTTCGGAATTGAACCGAAGTTCGACAAAAGCAAACACGAGGTTCGCTAAAATATGAGGTTCGCCAAGTGAACACAAGGTTCGACCGAATGAACACGAGGTTCGCCAAAGTGAACACAAGGTTCGACCAATGAACACGAGGTTCGCCAAAGCGAGGTTCGCCAAAAGTGCGGTTCGCCGAAGGACGAGGTTCGCCAAAGACGAGGTTCGCCAAAATGAACCGAGGTTCGCCAAAGTGCGAGGTTCAAAGGTTCGCCAAAATGAACCGAGATTTGCCAAAATGAACCGAGGTTCGCCTAAATGCGAGGTTCGCAAAAGGCGAGATCAAAATGAACCTCGAACCTCGTCGAACTCTGAGAACCCTTAGGGTTTAGATCTCGAACCGCCAAAGCCGCTTAGGCTTTTGAACCCATTAGGTTTATTCGTGATGGCCGCCGCCCACAAAACCAAAAAAAAAATTTTTCTTTTCTTAAAACTCAATCCAGATCCAAACCTTATATTAATTTTCTAAAATCATAGAAAATTTAACCAAAATCGAAAAATTTTCTAAAATCATAGAAAATTTAACCAAAATCGAAAAGTTACCGCTCACAAAAAAAAATTTTATCGCATCATGGATTATTTAATTTGTTGTTCATCCAACAAATTACCGCTTCATCCGAGATCAAACCTTTATCATCCAAAAAATCGCTCATCGCCAAAAACATTTATCGTTCATCCAACCCACAAAATCCTAAAAAGATTTGATCTTTTATTCATAAATCCACCAAAACCATAGAAACTCAAAAATCTCTAAGAGTTAATCAAGAGGCTCGATACCACTTGTTAGATCTTTAATAAGACTTGATTACCTCAAAGAGATTGATAAAAACTAAAGCGGAATTATACCAATCCATGGTTTGGATCTTGAGTGGATTGATGGATCTTCTAATCTTAGGGTTCTTCTCTCTTCCTTAGATCTCTTTTAGATGGTAAAAGAGATGAGAATTCTTGTGTTAACCCTAGATTAGGGACCATAACCCCATATATATAGGTGTTGCACTTTTACAATTTGGCCCCTCATCAAATTGTAATAATTCCCTGATTCCGCACATTTAGCCCATGACAATATATAAATGATAACCCAATTTAATTGATCACTTTAGTGGGTTTCCTTAAGTGATAGATTTACACGAATTGAGCACGCGAGGCGAGTTTGAGGAAGCTGAGGTTCGACTTGAGTTCGAATCGCGAGGTTCGACTTGAGTTCGAACGGCGAGTTCGACTTGAGTTCGAACGGCGAGGTTCGACTTGAGTTCGAACGGCGAGGTTCGACTTGGCGAGGTTCGACTTGAGTTCGAATCATGAGGTTCGACTTGAGTTCGAACGGCGAGGTTCGACTTGAGTTCGAACGGCAGGTTCGACTTGAGTTCGAACGGCAGGTTCGACTTGAGTTCGAACGGCGAGGTTCGACTTGAGTTCGAACGGCAGGTTCGACTTGAGTTCGAATCTGCGAGGTTCGACTTGAGTTCGAATCATGAGGTTCGACTTGAGTTCGAATCATGAGGTTCGACTTGAGTTCGAACAAATGAGGTTCGACTTGAATTCAACGGCGAGGTTCGACTTGAGTTCGAATCATGAGGTTCGACTTGAATTCAACGGCGAGGTTCGACTTGAGTTCGAATCATGAGGTTCGACTTGAGTTCGAATCATGAGGTTCGACTTGAGTTCGAATCGCGAGGTTCGACTTGAGTTCGAACGGCGAGGTTCGACTTGAGTTCGAATCGCGAGGTTCGACTTGAGTTCGAATCATGAGGTTCGACTTGAGTTCGAATCGCGAGGTTCGACTTGAGTTCGAACGGCGAGGTTCGACTTGAGTTCGAACGGCGAGGTTCGACTTGAGTTCGAACGGCGAGGTTCGACTTGAGTTCGAACGGCGAGGTTCGACTTGAGTTCGAATCGCGAGGTTCGACTTGAGTTCGAATCATGAGGTTCGACTTGAATTCAACGGCGAGGTTCGACTTGAATTCAACGGCGAGGTTCGACTTGAGTTCGAATCATGAGGTTCGACTTGAATTCAACGGCGAGGTTCGACTTGAGTTCGAATCATGAGGTTCGACTTGAGTTCGAACGGCGAGGTTCGACTTGAGTTCGAATCATGAGGTTCGACTTGAGTTCGAACGGCGAGGTTCGACTTGAGTTCGAATCGCGAGGTTCGACTTGAGTTCGAATCATGAGGTTCGACTTGAGTTCGAACGGCGAGGTTCGACTTGAGTTCGAATCATGAGGTTCGACTTGAATTCAACGGCGAGGTTCGACTTGAGTTCGAATCATGAGGTTCGACTTGAATTCAACGGCGAGGTTCGACTTGAGTTCGAATCATGAGGTTCGACTTGAGTTCGAATCATGAGGTTCGACTTGAATTCAACGGCGAGGTTCGACTTGAGTTCGAATCATGAGGTTCGACTTGAATTCAACGGCGAGGTTCGACTTGAGTTCGAATCGCGAGGTTCGACTTGAGTTCGAATCATGAGGTTCGACTTGAGTTCGAATCGCGAGGTTCGACTTGAGTTCGAATCGCGAGGTTCGACTTGAGTTCGAATCGCGAGGTTCGACTTGAGTTCGAATCATGAGGTTCGACTTGAGTTCGAACGGCGAGGTTCGACTTGAGTTCGAATCGCGAGGTTCGACTTGAATTCAACGGCGAGGTTCGACTTGAGTTCGAATCATGAGGTTCGACTTGAGTTCGAATCGCGAGGTTCGACTTGAGTTCGAATCATGAGGTTCGACTTGAATTCAACGGCGAGGTTCGACTTGAGTTCGAATCATGAGGTTCGACTTGAGTTCGAATCATGAGGTTCGACTTGAATTCAACGGCGAGGTTCGACTTGAGTTCGAATCATGAGGTTCGACTTGAGTTCGAATCATGAGGTTCGACTTGAATTCAACGGCGAGGTTCGACTTGAGTTCGAATCATGAGGTTCGACTTGAATTCAACGGCGAGGTTCGACTTGAGTTCGAATCATGAGGTTCGACTTGAGTTCGAATCATGAGGTTCGACTTGAGTTCGAATCATGAGGTTCGACTTGAGTTCGAATCATGAGGTTCGACTTGAGTTCGAATCGCGAGGTTCGACTTGAGTTCGAATCATGAGGTTCGACTTGAGTTCGAATCATGAGGTTCGACTTGAGTTCGAATCATGAGGTTCGACTTGAGTTCGAATCATGAGGTTCGACTTGAGTTCGAATCATGAGGTTCGACTTGAGTTCGAATCATGAGGTTCGACTTGAGTTCGAATCGCGAGGTTCGACTTGAGTTCGAATCTGCGAGGTTCGACTTGAGTTCGAATCATGAGGTTCGACTTGAATTCAACGGCGAGGTTCGACTTGAGTTCGAATCATGAGGTTCGACTTGAGTTCGAACGGCGAGGTTCGACTTGAGTTCGAATCATGAGGTTCGACTTGAGTTCGAATCATGAGGTTCGACTTGAGTTCGAATCATGAGGTTCGACTTGAGTTCGAATCATGAGGTTCGACTTGAGTTCGAATCATGAGGTTCGACTTGAGTTCGAATCATGAGGTTCGACTTGAATTCAACGGCGAGGTTCGACTTGAGTTCGAATCATGAGGTTCGACTTGAGTTCGAACGGCGAGGTTCGACTTGAGTTCGAATCATGAGGTTCGACTTGAGTTCGAATCATGAGGTTCGACTTGAGTTCGAACGGCGAGGTTCGACTTGAGTTCGAATCGCGAGGTTCGACTTGAGTTCGAATCGCGAGGTTCGACTTGAGTTCGAATCGCGAGGTTCGACTTGAGTTCGAATCATGAGGTTCGACTTGAGTTCGAATCATGAGGTTCGACTTGAATTCAACGGCGAGGTTCGACTTGAGTTCGAATCGCGAGGTTCGACTTGAGTTCGAACGGCGAGGTTCGACTTGAGTTCGAATCATGAGGTTCGACTTGAGTTCGAATCATGAGGTTCGACTTGAGTTCGAATCATGAGGTTCGACTTGAGTTCGAATCATGAGGTTCGACTTGAGTTCGAATCATGAGGTTCGACTTGAATTCAACGGCGAGGTTCGACTTGAGTTCGAATCATGAGGTTCGACTTGAGTTCGAATCGCGAGGTTCGACTTGAGTTCGAATCATGAGGTTCGACTTGAGTTCGAATCATGAGGTTCGACTTGAGTTCGAATCATGAGGTTCGACTTGAGTTCGAATCATGAGGTTCGACTTGAGTTCGAATCATGAGGTTCGACTTGAGTTCGAATCATGAGGTTCGACTTGAATTCAACGGCGAGGTTCGACTTGAGTTCGAATCATGAGGTTCGACTTGAGTTCGAATCGCGAGGTTCGACTTGAGTTCGAATCATGAGGTTCGACTTGAGTTGAACGGCGAGGTTCGACTTGAGTTCGAATCATGAGGTTCGACTTGAGTTCGAACGGCGAGGTTCGACTTGAGTTCGAATCATGAGGTTCGACTTGAATTCAACGGCGAGGTTCGACTTGAGTTCGAATCATGAGGTTCGACTTGAGTTCGAATCATGAGGTTCGACTTGAATTCAACGGCGAGGTTCGACTTGAATTCAACGGCGAGGTTCGACTTGAGTTCGAATCATGAGGTTCGACTTGAATTCAACGGCGAGGTTCGACTTGAGTTCGAATCATGAGGTTCGACTTGAGTTCGAATCGCGAGGTTCGACTTGAGTTCGAATCATGAGGTTCGACTTGAATTCAACGGCGAGGTTCGACTTGAGTTCGAATCATGAGGTTCGACTTGAATTCAACGGCGAGGTTCGACTTGAGTTCGAATCGCGAGGTTCGACTTGAGTTCGAATCATGAGGTTCGACTTGAATTCAACGGCGAGGTTCGACTTGAGTTCGAATCATGAGGTTCGACTTGATTCATCCGAGATCAAACCTTTACTGTTCATCCAGAAAAAATCGTTCATCGGCCAAAAACATTCTGTTCATCCAACCCACAAAATCAGAAAAGATTTGATCTTTTATTCATAAATCCACCAAAACCATAGAAACTCAAAAATCTCTAAGAGTTAATCAAGAGGCTCGATACCACTTGTTAGATCTTTAATAAGACTTGATTACCTCAAAGAGATTGATAAAAACTAAAGCGGAATTATACCGAATCCATGGTTTGGATCTTGAGTGGATTGATGGATCTTCTAATCTTAGGGTTCTTCTCTTCCTTAGATCTCTTTTTAGATGGGGTAAAAGAGATGAGAATTCTTGTGTTAACCCTAGATTAGGGACCATAACCCCATATATATAGGTGTTGCACTTTTACAATTTGGCCCCTCATCAAATTGTAATTACAACCTGGTATCTGCACATTTAGCCCATGACAATATATAAATACCCGATAACCCAATTTAATTGATCACTTTAGTGGGTTTCCTTAAGTGATAGATTTACACATTAACATAACATATGTGCCCACAAATAGATTTAATTAGATTTAAATCTAACAAAAAGTACATAGAGGAATACAAAATGCATATATTATACTAGATAAGCTAGAAATGATTTCCAAATACTTCTGGGGCACGTTCTAGCTTTAGGAATGTTATCTTCATCACGAATAAAAATCTCCTTTTGCTAACTTAACTCTGGATGGATTAGCAAGTGTACCGACTTGTTTCCTTCCTTTGATTAATACGCTTAACGTGTGTCACGAATAAAAGCAAAAGCGTTATGAAAAATAAACACCTACAACAAGAAGATGCGTTTGTTATTCGTACGCAATTATTTAGATGTTGTCAAGGTTACAAGGTTACAATTGAAACAAACAAACATTTGTTTTTTGCAAATTGTGAACGAACACTAGTTTTTTAGTTATTCCATATAAGCTTCTACATTTTCTCTTCTTGGTAAGTTTCATTTAATAGTTAATTCATAAGTCCCATTACTATTAATTTTATTGCTTATTTATATTTAAAAACTACATCCATACTTCTCTGGAAATCTTTATATCTACCTTTAATTACTTTCTGAGAAGTGATATTTCGGACAAGTTGCGAGTATTTGTGTGACTGAATCAATGAAATAGAGTTGTAACTATAGTTGCAAAAATACCTCCAGTTGCAGCCGACGACTTGTGTGAATTTGGGAATAAGCCACAATTACAATCTTTTTTAGTTATAAATGGAGTATTACTTGCAACTTTAATTGCAATAAAACCTCCAACAGAAATCGAAAAAAGCTTGATATTCTAAAACAAACATACTCAACATAGTTACACTCACAAAATGGAAAATTTTAAAATTTATACCAACTACAACTACAAATATGTACATGAAAATTTTAAAATTTACACTACACTTATATACACGTAAAACAAATAGGTATATAAGTGTGCCAAGTGGGTGAAACTAGAAGGTATTTAAGTGTTAACTGACAAGTGACAATCAACAACGTGTGTGCCAACAGCCAGAAAAGCACCGAGGAAGAACGAGGAAGTATAAAGCGAGGCGAAGTCTGAACCGAGAACCCAATTCAAAGAACCAAAAAATTAAAGGAAAAATCTTAATCAAAAAGAAAAAAAATACGCAGAAAAGTCAAATATTTCCAGGGTTTCCTCTCTCATATCTCTCCGATCTTCGATCTGGCCATGGCGTCCAATCTCGCTCGCTTGGTTCGTCGACCCGCGGCCGTAAGCTTCTATTCCTCATCCTCTCCCTTTTTTTTTTATAGATTATTTTCTAGTGTGGGTGATGGATTTATTTATCGCTTCATTCTCAGGTGTGTAGAGATTTTCCAAGTTCAATTTCAGTACTTGGGTTTTTTTTTTTTTATTGCTCAGATCAGATGATTAAAGATTTGTTCTTGTTACATTGGGATAAACTGGCATCAGATATGCTTTGGAATTGGGCCCAAATTACATGATAATTAGTAAATAATAAATCAACGGTTTTAACATGATAATAAGGATAAAGCTCTTGCAATTTACCTATAAAGGAACGGGGGGAAAAAGAAAAGAAAAGGAAATGAACCAGAAGACTTTTTCCTCATCTAGCTATATAATAGAGCTTGTCACGCTCGTAGCTAATACCATTATGAGCAAGAGAGATGGGAACGAAAAAGATGTAGGAGATGGTCAGTGTTTAAAAAATGGGCCAACATGTCAGCCAAAGGTGTTGTTTTACAGGGATCGCCACGACGAGACAGGTTTTGCATGTCACATATTATTTTTGGGAAATTGTGTGGCGATATATGAAGATTTTCCAATATACTGGGCGATAGTTTGGTATTTTTTTGATATTTAGGCAGAAAAAGATTGGCTGAAATGGTGAATTTATATAAATGTTGAAATAGGAGAATTAAAACAATCAAACATTTGTTTTTGCAAATTGTGAACGAACACTAGTTTTTAGTTATTCCATATAAGCTTCTACATTTTCTCTTCTTGGTAAGTTTCATTTAATAGTTAATTCATAAGTCCCATTACTATTAATTTTATTGCTTATTTATATTTAAAACTACATCCATACTTCTCTGGAAATCTTTATATCTACCTTTAATTACTTTCTGAGAAGTGATATTTCGGACAAGTTAAGTATTTGTGTGAGTGAATCAATGAAATAGAGTTGTAACTATAGTTGCAAAAATACCTCCAGTTGCAGCCGACGACTTGTGTGAATTTGGGAATAAGCCACAATTACAATCTTTTTAGTTATAAATGGAGTATTACTTGCAACTTTAATTGCAATAAAACCTCCAACAGAAATCGAAAAAGCTTGATATTCTAAAACAAACATACTCAACATAGTTACACTCACAAAATGGAAAATTTTAAAATTTATACCAACTACAACTACAAATATGTACATGAAAATTTTAAAATTTACACTACACTATATACACGTAAAACAAATAGGTATATAAGTGTGCCAAGTGGGTGAAACTAGAAGGTATTTAAGTGTTAACTGACAAGTGACAATCAACAACGTGTGTGCCAACAGCCAGAAAAGCACCGAGGAAGAACGAGGAAGTATAAAGCGAGGCGAAGTCTGAACCGAGAACCCAATTCAAAGAACCAAAAAATTAAAGGAAAAATCTTAATCAAAAAGAAAAAAAATACGCAGAAAAGTCAAATATTTCCAGGGTTTCCTCTCTCATATCTCTCCGATCTTCGATCTGGCCATGGCGTCCAATCTCGCTCGCTTGGTTCGTCGACCCGCGGCCGTAAGCTTCTATTCCTCATCCTCTCCCTTTTTTTTTTATAGATTATTTTCTAGTGTGGGTGATGGATTTATTTATCGCTTCATTCTCAGGTGTGTAGAGATTTTCCAAGTTCAATTTCAGTACTTGGGTTTTTTTTTTTTTATTGCTCAGATCAGATGATTAAAGATTTGTTCTTGTTACATTGGGATAAACTGGCATCAGATATGCTTTGGAATTGGGCCCAAATTACATGATAATTAGTAAATAATAAATCAACGGTTTTAACATGATAATAAGGATAAAGCTCTTGCAATTTACCTATAAAGGAACGGGGGGAAAAAGAAAAGAAAAGGAAATGAACCAGAAGACTTTTTCCTCATCTAGCTATATAATAGAGCTTGTCACGCTCGTAGCTAATACCATTATGAGCAAGAGAGATGGGAACGAAAAAGATGTAGGAGATGGTCAGTGTTTAAAAAATGGGCCAACATGTCAGCCAAAGGTGTTGTTTTACAGGGATCGCCACGACGAGACAGGTTTTGCATGTCACATATTATTTTTGGGAAATTGTGTGGCGATATATGAAGATTTTCCAATATACTGGGCGATAGTTTGGTATTTTTTTGATATTTAGGCAGAAAAAGATTGGCTGAAATGGTGAATTTATATAAATGTTGAAATAGGAGAATTAAAAACAATCAAGACCCAAATTTTCACCTCATCATTCTCCAGTCGAGAATTTCTTCAGCTTCGAGTGCCAGTCACCTCTTCACCACGGACTACATGTCATCCCTACACCTCGATTTCATGTCACCACTAGTAAGCATGTCCCTAGCTTCTCTGTTATATAGGAGAGAGCAAATGGTCAGTTCGGTCGGTTTTGGTCATTTTGACCAAATTGAACTAAACCGACTTTGTTTGGTTTGTTCGATCCCCTTTCTTTGGTTTGTCGATCCAGCTAAGAAATAGTGCAACAATAAAAATATTCTATTTATGACCCTCTTTGCCCTAATTTGATTGGACTAAGTGTAATTGAAGCTTAACCTTGTAGAGAGGCAGAAAGACGTAGTTTTGACATCTAGCTAAGGCCCAAACCAAACCCTATAAATCACCCATAAAATAATCCCAGCTTCTTCATCCACTAGACTTCTTTGTTCTGTACATGTTGAAAAAATTTCAGCCTGAATTAAGGCAGCCAATATATACAACTGAAGCGAACCCACAGAAATCGGGTGTTCGGTCAGTTTGAGCCCTGCAGACTGAACTCTGCTCACTTCTACTCGCTCTCCAGAACATATCTTGTCGACATGATTTTTTTTTGTTGTATATTTAGATGCTTACAACGTCTATGATTTATAAATGCTACCAGCATAGCACTCTAATATTTACTAAATATCCTGGATATATTTTTATATCCGCCATCCAATATGGATTTTTTTGTCCGACATGAGTCCTGTAGCGGACATTTAGACCAATGTATGTGGATGTGGTAGCAAACAAGAACAAACCATGGAAATCTATTACTAGTTACTACTATGATCAATGATCAAGAGTCTCTGCTTTATTTTAACATTGTTTGGTAGTATATGGGTTCTTTAAGAACTAGGTAAAGTATTCCTGTTATTTGAACAAGAAATGTATGCAAAATTTAGGATTTATAATGGCTGGACTGAGAGTTTGATGTCTTCATGCTTTAACTTGTATAGGCCTCGCCAACGGCAGAAACTTGTCTTTTTCATTTGCAGATTAAGTACAATGACCCTAAGAATAAGGATAAAGTCTTGATCTTGTACAAGATAGTAAACTCTCACTCGAAATAATGGTTAAGGCTCCTGCTGTTCTACGATATCTGTCACCACCAATAGTGGCGAGCCATTAAGTAATGAGGTAGTTTAGCAATAACGATGTATTAACTGATGTTAAATTTGAAATCTTCCTGGATTTTCTAGAGCTTAAGTTCAGTAACAACAACAGGGGCTTTTATACCAGACCTTCCTGACTAACTTCATGTAACTTTCCAACTTCCAGCTCTACGAAGAGCCATTTTCTCTGTTCCATTGACTATTTCTCTGCCATTTAAATCCATGTTTGTCAAGATCTACTCTAGTCCTTGTTATTTCTGTCAAGATCTACCCTAGTCCTTGTTATTTCTGCAATTATGATCTCATCACTCCTTCAATAGCAAGCTTATTGATATCAATCATACATTCACAAATTATCTGAATCAATGATAATGCAGAAACTGCTATTATAAGCAAGTGTAAACCCTCTTTGTATTGTGCAGGAGGTTTGGGTTTAAATTCTGCTTGCATCATGCTACAACCTACTCTTCAAAAAACAAAACTAAAAACTAATGATGAGCATTCCCCTTTGTGTATAACAAATTAATTTTATGATTGTCTGCTGTAACACAACCATTGAGTTTACATATTTACCCATATATCAGTGAACGAGAACACTAGTTCTTTTGAAGAATTGGAATACGTTTTATGTATGTCCTGTTTAAAATGATTGTTCTCAGTAAAAGGGCAGAATGCTAACTCATCACATAATCTATCTTCATTTTCTTACTTGTAATTGACTAATTGTATATCCACACTTTACCTTCATACTACTAAATTGTTGAAATAAGCTTTCAGTGTTTGAACTTGCTTTGAGATTTCTTAAAATGCTCATTTCCGTTTCATAGTTTTATTATATAATGCTATTATTCACTGTCTAATGTGCACATAACATAGTTTTGTCACTTATTTTTCAAGTTTAATATATAGTTTGCTCGGCAATAAGGTATTATTTGATTGCCTACAGGTCCTAGGTTAAGTACCTTGTCACCAGTTAGATAGTGCTTCCCTGAGAAGTATTTATAAGACTTCATTGTCACTGCTGTTATTGTTGCTGCTGCTGTTGTTCATGTTTTGCACTCCTCAAATTTTGTTTAACGCAAAACTTAGATGTTGAACAAGATGAATGCCAGATCTTTACAGGTCAAAGGTTAAGTACCTTGTCACCAGTTAGATAGTGCTTCCCTGAGAAGTATTTATAAGACTTCATTGTCACTGCTGTTATTGTTGCTGCTGCTGTTGTTCATGTTTTGTACTCCTCAAATTTTGTTTAAGGCAAAACTTAGATGTTGAACAAGATGAATGCCAGATCTTTCTGGTTTGAACTCTGAGTCATAATTTTGATATTTTACTCTGATGCCTGGTTTCCCTTTGACCAATAGTTGCCATGTGTTGCTATCTTTTTGTCATTCAATGTTTTGCCAGTACTGAAGAATTTGGAAACAATCTTAACTATTGTAACATTTGCACAGACGTATTTCCTGTTGAGAAGTTACAGGCATGTGAAGAACTTCAGCCATATTCCAGGTACTTTTGTTTATGGTTGTGTACTTGGTTATAGTTACACTTGTAAGCTAAAATAATGTTTAAATTCAGGTGCCAAGATACCTATAAACTCAAAGCCAAGGAGGTGAGCAGTAGGCTTAAATCTTTTTAACTCTTCTCTTTAAGAGGGGCTATGCTTGATCACACTTTTATATGTATGGTCGGTTCAGTTAACCCCATCATAACTGCTGCCATCTTGTATGTCAACCACACAGGGAACTTATTGAGTTTTTTCAGAAGGACTCTCCATATCATGCTTGTAGCAGGTCGTTTTCTTCAGATAACGGTAAGGCCTCTTGACATTTCACCATTCTTAGCTGTTAGTTTTCTTTTCTAGTTCTAGATGAACTAATGAAGCTTTATTAATGATTTCTCCCTTTCATTTCCTGTTGTGTGGATGAAGGTGAGATATTTGATGCTGTGGTTCCATTTATGGGCGAGTCTATAACTGATGGAACTCTTTCGACATTCTTAAAGAGTATGTACATTCCTTTCTTTATATTTAAGTCATTCACGGAGATTACCATTCCTTTTTCATGCACGGGCACTCTCATGTACATCCAGGTGTGCATGCAAGTTTAAATACACATTTACATGTCTGTGCATGTACCCATGTGGATCACATAGTAATAGTTCCCTTACTCATTTTATTTGAACACTTCCTTTAATTGGATCTTGTGACCATGTTATGTGGAACCAGAACCTGGTGATAGGGCTGAAGTTGATGAACCGATTGCCCAGGTGGAAACTGACAAGGTATATTTTCTAAAGTTTTATAGTTGTATTTTGTAAAATAATTTTGGGATGGATATGTAGTGAGACACTTGTATAATCTTCTCATGCAGGTGACTATTGATGTTGCCAGCCCTGAAGCCGGAATAATTGAAAAGGTTCCTGAATCTTTAGTACCTTTCACATTTTTATATCCCTCAATAAAGTTACAGCAAGGCCTGTGTCGATATTACTTGTATGTTAGCTGCTATTGTTTAACAATGCTTCGATGTATATTATTGGCAGTTTGTAGCCAATGAAGGTGACACTGTGATGCCAGGAACTAAGGTTGCTGTTATCTCAAAGTCTGCTTCAGCTGTTACCCATGTTGCCCCATCAGAGGAGCCAGACAAAAGCGCCGCACAACCGTCTCCTCCTGCAGTGAAGGAAACAGAAAAACCAAAGGCTAAAGTAGAAGATGCTGTCAACGAGAAGCCTAAAGAACCTTCTGCTGTGCCTACTCGAGCCTCTGCTTCTGAACCGCAGCTTCCTCCTAAGGATAGGGAAAGACGAGTAAGTTCCACCATCATTTGCTGGTTATCTATTGTTAGTGAAGAATATACATAACGATGAAATGTTTGAAGTTTGATGTTGTGGTGTAAAACATTTTGTGCAAAAGGCTTAAGAAGTTTGTTTTATTTTTGGTATAGAATATTGTTACGCTGCTGGTGTTAGTTTATGTTTTAGAATAGTATGGTTATCAACAGGGTATAAGAGAACCAAGAGATTTTCCATCAGGGTTTTTCAGTAGAGTGCATGACCAATAGGTTTTAAAACAAAGCGCTTTCCTTTTTATGTGAACTCTCTTAATAGTGTTTTCTTTTCAGGTTCCAATGGGGCGACTCAGGAAACGAGTAGCTGCACGCCTGAAGGACTCTCAGAACACATTTGCAATGCTAACTACATTTAATGAAGTTGACATGTACGTTATTTTGCTTGCTACTTTGTCGCCAGTATGCTCATCAGATAAAGAAGCATTTCCTTTTAGCATCTCTAGTTATCCTTGCATTTTATTTGTTTCAATAGTCTGCCATATTATGAATTCCGAAGCTGCATCAGGCTCAATGTTAACCAGGGTATAATGCTTCAGGTATCATGCTTCAGGCATGGATTTTTATTATTTCAGCTCAATGTAGTTCAGCTAGTTTGGCAATATGTGTGCTTGGTTGATACTATTAGATCTTAATTTCTATGCCGTGAATCAAAGAAAATTAACAAAAAGGATGTTACGAGTGGTGTAACAGACTTTAAATAAGCCATCATCAGTGACCTAACTTGGTCAGGTCTTTTGATGTTTAGTTGGACTTATCCAAGACAAAAAACTTGTCTGTTGTACTGATTAGTGGCAATTTCTAGTCTCATGAAGTGTTGTGTCCCCTGCACATCCTGCACACAATTTATTTCTTTCGATACGTACTGACATTATAAACTGCAGGACAAACCTGATGAAACTTCGTTCTGATTACAAAGATGCGTTTGTTGAGAAGCACGGAGTGAAATTGGGGTTCATGTCAGGCTTTATTAAAGTATGTTATATTTGCTATCTACCTGAAAACCCCATGATATTTCCGTCCTACTTACACATATCACGTTATACTATTAGGCAGCGGTTAGTGGACTGCGGAATCAGCCAATCATTAACGCGGTCATTGATGGTGAAGATATCATATATAGAGATTATATAGATATCAGTGTTGCTGTTGGCACCGCCAAGGTTTGTTAATCCAGTGTTTTTTGTTGCTTTGCTGCTTTATTATTTCCACCAAGGTGCAAAAATGTTTTTTTTTTCCTTTTTATGACATATTAGCCATTATGAACATTATACTTTATATTTTTCTCATTTTATATCATTTACTTTTTGCTTTTGCAGGGTCTCGTGGTGCCAGTTATTCGCGATGCTGATAAGATGAACTTTGCTGAAATAGAGAAAGAGATCAATACTCTAGCTAAGAAGGCAAACAACGGAACATTATCTATTGATGAAATGGCTGGAGGCTCGTTCACTATCTCAAACGGTGGAGTCTATGGAAGCCTTCTAAGCACTCCAATTATCAATCCCCCACAGGTATCATTCTAATCATCTAATAAATTATCGAATAATTACATAATCCATGGTATATATGAACCACAGGAAACCCTGAAATATTATAAAAAGTGACAGGCTACCTCCCTTATTTTAGATTTCTGGTCAAATAAGCAATTGCTTTTTCAATGCAATAGATAAGACAGTATATGTTGATATGGATACTTGTTATATCTTACAATCATAATTTTACATCTTAGTTAACTTCATAGAAATTGAAATGGATGGATAAAATTGTCACTTTCAAAAACCTTAAAGTTCTCTGTGAATTCTGCAAATTTTGGGAGGATTTTATATGATTTATCCTAAATTATTACCTTGCTTATGTTGCTCATCTCAAACTTTGAAGGCATTTTTTCTGTTTTGCAGTCAGCCATTCTAGGTATGCACTCCATTGTATCCCGGCCTATAGTTGTCAACAGTCAGGTTCTTCCAAGGCCGATGATGTACATTGCGTTGACCTACGATCATAGATTGATTGATGGAAGAGAGGCCGTCTTCTTCCTGAGACGGATCAAGGATGTAGTTGAAGATCCTCGTAGGCTCCTCCTTGATCTATAAGCTCGCGGCTACTCATTTATCCTTACTGAGCCTCTTTTTCACATCGAAATAATCTCTGGTAGCTTTTTTTCCTTTTGCTACCTTTGAGGACTATGTCATGATTCTCGGCCATCATCATACTTGTGGTGGATATTTCATGAGGTCTGTTCTTCGCATTTGAGATATCGAAATATATAGTGCTTCAAGGAGAGGCAAAACACCATTTTGTTTGTCCTGTATCGTAGGAGATACAGGTTCTGGTGATCTCAGGCCATTTATATACATGCAATTTCCGTCACCACATAAATTTTGCTGCTTTAGCATTCTTGATGTTATGCAATGCTCTTATTTTTATAAGTTGTTCTATTGCTAACGGATAATTTTTCAGTTGATGTCTTTGTACCAACTCCCCAAAAAATAAGAAACTTTTTTTTACCATCAAATCCCCTTGAACTTCTGGGTGTCTCACATAACCCTTTTAAATATGCCCAATGGAGCCCTCTCTGTGTAAATGAGAAATAACTAAAATATACTTGAAGGAAAACCCCAATTTAGTAATTTTTATTTACAGACAAAGGACCTTCCTCACCCAACTAAGGGGAGCGATTTTATATATGGTGAAAAGTGGTTGCTTGTGTTTGTTACTACAAAGCAAACTTTGAGATCATAGTTGCCAGGCGCTGATTGCTTGAGTTGAGCTTGATATTAGCCAAATAAGGGCTAAAATACCAGATTGACATTTTAAATGGACCCTAAATGACAATAGAGCATTTTAAATAGCTCTGACTACAATAAAACCTTATAATTGCTCAAAAGAGACAACAAGGCCCATATTTTCATCGGAGATCATTTACTCCGGCCAACAAATCGACCCTCTCCCTCCTCGCCCACCCGCACATCCACCAGCGCCTCAACCTACCCAAGGGGGCCCCACCCTTCCTCCGCTTCCACCCTCACCTCTTCATCCTCCACCCGGACCCCACTGCCCTCACCCCCGTCCTCTCCCTCACCCTCGCCGCCGCCGCCGACGGAGGGTGGGAGGAGAGGCTGGTTAGGGTTTTGAGGATGTCGAGGGAGGGAGCGGTGTCGATGAGGGCGGTGTTTAGGGTTTTGAGGAAGATGGGGCTGCCCGATGATTTCAAGGAGAGGGTTTCGAGGGGGAGGCAGGATTTGTTGGCCGGAGTAAATGATCTCCGATGAAAATATGGGTCTTGTTGTCTCTTTTGAACAATTATAAGGCCTTATTGTAGTCGGAGATATTTAAAATGTTCTATTGTCATTTAGGGTCCATTTAAAATGCCAATCTGGTATTTTAGTCGCCAAATAAGTGTTATATTTACTGGATCTCCATGACTTACATCGTGGCAACGGGCTTGCACGCTCTGGACGTGATACTAAATTTGAAATAATTTAAATTTTTTCTATTTTTTAATAAAAACTATTATTTTTTAAAAAATAAAATAAAGTAGTTTAAATATCCAAAAATAAATTGAATTAATTTGCAATTTGTTAAAAGTAGCAACTAGTTGCATATGAAAAGATGCAAGTAGAACTGAACAGTTGCAAATGCAGCTATAATTTCAAGTTGTAAAATTTTGAAATCAAACAAAAGCAAGAGCAACTATTGTTATAAATAAAAAAAACTACAAACGATTCAATTGTTTACATGTGACAGCTACATCACAACTATAGTTGCAAGCTAACAAAAGCCATATATAGATAGCCTTTCGGAGTGAGCCTTGCACTTTTTTCTGCCGGGGATTAATATCACAATATGAAAAATCACTTTGGTCAATACATACAAGTAAAATGTAACTAACAAACTTTCCATCAGAACAGAAATAGAGTTACTGCTTTAAAAAAGTTCAAATATCCGTAAAACTAAATTAGCTATGTCTCGTCAAAGTCTTAGATCAATGGAAAGAAATTGCAAGTATAGACTACAGACTGAGCTTGAAAAAAATGAATATACAATACCTTCAACAATATTATTGAAAATCTGTTAAAAGAATGGCTACATATTTTTCAACGGTCAGCATGATTGAAATCTACGCTAACATTATATAAATGCAGAAAATACAAACTGAACCAAGTTGTAATGATCATTCAATAGTTCAGTGATGACTGAGGTAGCTGTCCTAATTTTTTTGAACAAAGTAGGTGCGTGATGTGAAATAGAGGAGCCGAAATACACTATATTGGAAATGACAGGGGTTAGCATGCAAAAAGCTCAAAAGACTAAACTTTTGCTTTTTACAGTTTTTTTAAAAGGGTTTTTAGGTATTAGTCCCTTACATCATAGCTATTTTGTATTAGGCCTTCAAATCTTCATATTTTGATATTAGTCCCTCAAATAGCATGAATATATTGATCTTGGTCCCTATGATTAGTTGGTGTTATAAATGTCATAGAATATTCTGTTATCTTTAACATTGAGCATGAATGGACAGTTATGTCCCTCACTTAACAAATCCCAAACCTAAACTTACACTTACTGCATCCGACCCGTTAAAAAACTTAATTTCCCCTTTTTCCTCTAACTGTAAACGTACTATGAACCCATTAAAATGTCAAGGTATATTCCTGCGATTTTATCCATTTTTTATTTGAACAGTGATTATCTACTGCCAGCCTCACCAATTATTGACACAAAATTTTTTGGTGTATAGATCCAAAAATTGATAAAAAATTTGAATACTTTAGTGTCCCAAAACATGTTAATTATCTCAAATTTAGGATATAAAAGCAATTGGAAACCATGTGTTCTTAGACAACCCAAGAATGGCACATGTTTTTTTAATTTCAAATCTTAGAATTACAATTACAAGAAGCACAATCAAATGCTAAGAACATATTTTATAGATTCAACAATCTCAACATGACAGTAAATAAAAATCATAAAAATAAGAAATTAAAAGAAGAATAACATCTATAAAAGTGATTTCACCCAAAATTTCATAACAAACAAGTAATTCAACATCAACTGAAAATTTCGCCATAGTTAGGGCTAAATTGCACAATGTAACAAAATTGGAGGTGGAAGACCGTCCCTAATAACTACAACCCCCAAATCTCTTTGGGGAGGGATCTACCACAACAATAAAAAAAACCACCAAGAATATGACTGCATGAGAGAGAGAGAGAGAGAGAGGAGAAAAAAAAAGATCAAAGAATCAATCTTTACCTCTACAAAGACTTATTTCCTACTTCAACTAACCCAAATCTAGTGCGGATCCTTCTTCTTCACTCCACACACACACACACACAGAGAGAGAGAGAGAGAGAGAGAGGAGGAGAAAAAGATCAAAGAATCAATCTTTACCTCCACAAAGACTTATTTCCTACTTCAACTAACCCAAATCTAGTGCGGATCCTTCTTCTTCACTCCACACACAGAGAGAGAGAGAGAGGAGAAAAAAAAGATCAAAGAATCAATCTTTACCTCCACAAAGACTTATTTCCTACTTCAACTAACCCAAATCTAGTGCGGATCCTTCTTCTTCACTCCACAGTAAGGATTTCGTTCGGATTTAACTTCAATATTGGGGTGGGATCATTTTAGGGCAAGATTACTTTTTTCTTCAGAGGATGGCCCTATGGCAGGAATTGAGAGTGAGAGCGTGGGGAAATGAGGGTTAGGCAGCCTTATTCAATGGGATGAGGATATTTCAGTAATTAACCACCAAGGGTTAGTCCTAACCTAACCACATTTCACCATTTTGAACGGAGATATTAACAGAGGGACCAATATCAACATATTCAGGGTATTTGAGACACTGCTACAAAATATGAAGATTTGAGGGACTGATATCAAAGTAGCTCTGATATAAGGGACTAATATCTAAAAACCCTTTTTTTAAAATATACGTTTCAGAAAGCTACCCAAACAATTCTCCAATTTACTATTCGTCCCCAATTCTCGTCGCAGTCCCCCCCTCTCCTTGCTTGCTCCGTCTCGCATCATGAGCCTGTTATTTGACCGGGAAAAAAGAACTAAAATATTAATTAAAAAGGAAAAATAAAAAAAAGAAAGAAAGAAAACCGAGAGAGAGCTCAGTCCTTAATGGTTTCTAGGGTTTCGCACTATTGAGAGGGATAAGAGAAGGGAGAGAGATGAAGTCTTCTCTGAAGAAGCTGAGGGGATTCGCTGTCCACAAGAATGATCTCAAAGAGAAGAGACAGGATCATGCCCCAAATGACCAGGACGAGCTCATTCAAGCGTCAAAGGTACCCCCTCTCTCTATTTAAATCTAGGGTTTCGAGGATCCAGTTGTTGATTAGTTTGAAAGAGTAAGTTACTTCGAATCTGAAGTTTTCTAGAAATTCTTCCTGGTTAGTTTTTTTAGCTTCAATCTGCTGGTTCAATTGCTAAGTTAGGATCAAAAATCCTTTTTGCCTCATTTTCTGAAATAAATTTTGGGAGTAAAAGCTAAGAGTCTAGAATAATTTGCCTCTTTGAAAGATCTTGTTTGTTATGCATAAATCTAAGGAAGTTGGTATACTTGATAACTTACAATCTTAAGGTGGCAAAACCTAACCTTAAAATGAATCAGTTTCTAATGCAATTCCTTGATGTTAGTCAAAATTCAAGTTAGAATCTCTTTCCAATTATTTAACTATGTGGCAAAAATACTTTTTGTTGCCATACTTACTAAAATGAGCTGATGAATTTTCGGCTTATGCTTCAAATTTGTGGTATTAGTTGATAAGATGCTTTTGGTTGTAGTTACTGTTATTCTAGTTATGACATCACAGCCATCAATTGCATCTTTACGTAATAATGAATAAATTCACTCACGAGCTAAAGAACTGGAGCTCTGAGGACATCCATTTCTACTAACATAATGAAATAATAGTTTGCATTGGACTTGAAACTCTTTGTGGACAACTACTTACTATTTTCACGGGCTTTTGCATTTAATTCTGGTTGAGACAGGCTTGCTTGTGGTTAAAAACTTACGAAATTCCTTCTTTATTCTGTCAAGTCTTCTATTAAAAAAAAAAACCCCCCTCTATATTAATGTGAAACAAGAGGCAAAGTTTAAAGCTTACCGACTATTAAGCTTCTTTATACAAGATTTCTGCACCAAAATCAACAACAAACTAGAATAGAAAGGTCTTTTGATTTCATTACAAAAATTTAGGGCCTTTTTTTTGTTTTTACACTTGTATCGACTTAAATACAATCATTATAGTGAAGGATTGATAATTATGTTAGACCAATTCAAATTCCTGTAGCAACTACAACTCTTTTCATGTTTACCAAACTGATTTCTGCCCAGTGAGTGTAAAGAAATCCTATTGAGTCATATCTTTTCCTCTCCATGCAATCTAATAAAAGAAAAAGCGGTTTTTTTCTTGTTGGCCTTGACTTCAAGATGCTAACTCTTCCTTTACTCAAAAAGTAAATGGTAATTCTGTATTGAATATAAGAAATTTTCCCTGCTGCAAGTAGACGAGTTACATCGGTACAATGTCGATTGTTAAAGTTTGCAATTGAACATTTTCCCTGGTATTCCAAGCCTCACTGTGATTTGGATGGCCAAGGCATCTTATGATTGAATATATCTAGCAGGAGCCCAGAATATCAGCGTCTAATTTCAAACATCTTTTTCCTCTCCATTAGTGCTAAAAAAAATCTAAATGGGTCTACACATTCAGGTTTCCTTCCTCTGCATAAACTTACTAGACGATTCCCTAATGAAAGCAGCATGAAGAGCACATGATAAGGCACCTCCCTAAGTTTTTTCGTATCTGTTTAGGAAGAGAAAAGGTTTAGAGGATAAAGCCAAATATATCTCCAAGTCTGGGAAGGCCTCTTTTTGGCTCCTTGCCTTAACATTTCACAAAGTTGAATTCTGTTATCTTGCGAAAATTCCTCAATATCACCCATCCTTTCATACTTTCTAATAAAGTGAATTTTGAAGTTTGCTCCTAGGTTGCAAGAGCATGAGCTTTTGTACTCGCCAATTGTCCAATTAGGTTATGTGACTGGCCCCGTGCTTGGCTATACTTTCCGCAGCTATGATTTGTGCCAACTTAAGAGATTTCACGTTATATTAGGTTGTGAAAGTCATTAGTAAAACCTTCTCAACAAACAATTATGTTACATAGACGATCTCATAATGAGAATAGGATTTGGCGATGATATTTAGTCAGACATGCAGAGTCTTCTCCATCATTCGAGTGACTGCAATGAGTTAAAGCAGTTCATTGAAATATGAAGGTTTGATGCCTGGTTGAACCCCTAACCTAAAAGTAATTAGTTAGTCCTTTCATGATTGGCTAATGATATAATCCAAATTATTTACTATTAATCAAAGTATATTGTAAATTATTAAATGGAACATATATGTATGCAAGGACACATATGCATGTATATACACACACATGTGTATGTGTACATGCATACACACACACATGTGTGTGTATGTGAATATATCTAACTATATATGTTTGTGTATAAACATAATAGATACTAGCAATACTGCGTGTGCAAATGCACGCAACAAGCATTGCAATTTATTTATCTTGGTTCATATATATAAAGTGTTGATTGCATTTTAATACCCTAAAATTTCACTAGTTATTAACTTTGATACCATCAAGGTTAAATTTTGCCAAAATTAACATTGTTGCAAAATAGAATAATAATATACTGTTCTTATAAATTTAATTCAACTAATCCCTAAAAGATCCATCTTATTAGGTGATTGGTTGAAATGCCTATTTATCAAGGTTTGATTCAAATAAAGTAATTGTTAGAATTCATATGTATTTTTTAAAAATAAAGTAATTGTTACAAATTCATATGTATTTTTAAAACATTTTGATACCCTAAAGTTTCAATTCCATTTCACCTTGATACACTGTCTAGATTCCATTAGATTTTCATTAAATTCATATCACGGGCTTAGCATGTGACATTTGGTTGTTTGGATCACTCGCAATTGAGTAAAATAAACTTAAATGTAATACAAATTTAATAGAAAATCTAACAAAGTCCGAGAGGGTATATCAAAGTGAAATGTATTTGGAACTTTGGGATATCAAGTATGGAAAAACTTTAGGGTATCAAAGTGTTAAAAAATGAGGGTATCAAAGTTTCAAAATTGCTTTAGGGTATCAAAGTGAAAACAAAACTGGTAAATGACTGAAAGTACCAAAGTTAAAATATGTCTAGTTTTAAAACTAACTTTGATATATTATTACATAATTTAAATACTCTATGAAAGGCTTGAATATTTGAAGAAAGTTTTCAAATGACACACATTTAAATTATGTGTATAGTTTTAATTAGAAATTACTTGTTAAAGTAGATTATTTGAGATTAAGATCACATGCAAAGCTAAGTTGCATGGGTAGGGTATGGGTATTGGTACTGGTACCGGTACGGTACACAACAATTTGTAAAAGGTAGGGTATGAGGACACGGTGTTATATATGTATGTTATGTATACTTACATGTTTTAAAATTAATAATTTACATCAGATTAATATTTTTTTTTATTTACATCAGATTAATATATAAGAAATAGATGTGATGTAGAATAAACGTCCTAGAAGTGTACGAGGAGTGTTTTAAAGTAAAACATGTATTATACAATTGAATATACGCCTGAATAAGCATATGCATATATTCAATAAGCGTCCAAGAAGTTTCAATATGGGTACGGGTTCGTGTCGGGTACGTGTCGGGTATAATATTGCTTCCTATTAGAAGAACTGAGGTAACATAGATTGAACGCTATGTTGCATGGATACAAGTGCCAGTGCGGACACGGACACGGGTGCGGATACGGGACATGGCAAAATTATAAAAGTCAGGATATGGGGACACAACTATGTACATACTTATTAAAATTAATAATCTATATGAGACCAATATTGTTCTTCATTCACTTGTTATGAGAACTAAAATCATTATACCATTTTTATGTTTCTTTTATTGAGTAGTTTATAAATTGAAAATCCGCTCGTTTTTGAACTAGATACCAAGGTTTCAAATATCGGATATTGGGAAAATATCGGATGGCCAAAATTCATATCGGATTGCGGATATCGGGGAAATATCGGGGATATGTGGTAAATATCGGAATGTCATAACGGATGTTTGCATATATAGTATAATGCACTAACATGTAATATCAACATACTTAATGAAATCCAAGCATATGAAATGTAAATAATATATGTTTAGGATAACTAATCAACCTTGCAAAATAAATAAAAGTACAAATCAACGTAGCAACATTTCGTCTGATTATTTTAGACCAAAATGTCATTTGATATAATGGGAAAATCATGATATCTCACCCAAAAATTGCCAAACACAGTATATTATTTTGCGACAAGCTATTTAAAGGATATATCGACTGATATATCGGCCATATCAGAGACATCACCCAAAATAGCCAAAAAGTGGTAAATGGTATTTAGAGACTATATCGGTTGCGGAAAGCACTGTAAAAAGGATATATCGGGCAATATATCGGGCCATGTCGAGGATATTTAAAACAATGCTAGAACCCAAACGACCCTTTAAAATCATACTTATGAGCTAGGTATGTGCTAAAATGAATCTGTCCCAAGTCCAACGAGTTGCATAAATTTGAGGTGCAGTATAAACTATATGTTCAAGAAGTGTATCATGAGTTTGTTAAACTAAAACGTGTGTTATATAATTGAGTACACGTCTATATAAATGTATATATATATTCAATAAGTGTCCAAGGAGTGTCCGACACGGACACGGATACGGGAGCGTAGATGAACTGTCCGGGTAACCTAGATGCAAAGTTCACCTATGTAAAAATAGATTATTTTGAGATAAACTTTGCACAAAAAAAACTTTATTTGAACCATGAACGTGGACCCATATGATAGAGAGACCATGAAGGAAAATTACACGGGTATATACTGTGAGAAAAGGGGCCCACGTGATATAGATGGAGGTGATTCTTTGGGTATCGTGCCATGTCTTAAAAACACACCAGCCACAATTTCAGAAAAGGCAACACTTGATAATCGCTTTCTTGATGAAATTACTAATATGCCCCTTAATTTGTAAAGGAAACATGGAAGATGTCCACTTTTATACATTTTTTTCATACCCCTCGTTGGTTCTTTAAATAGTATAGATAAATATGTACATATGTAAATATCTGTATGTACACACACGTCTTGTAGCGTATATATATATATATATATATATATATATATATATATATATATATATATATATATGTATATATATATATATATATATATATATGTGTGTGTGTGTGTGTGTGTGTGTGTGTGTGTGTGTGTGTGTCTGTACGTGCGTATTTCTTATTTTTGCAACTGCAGATGCAAAAAGACTGTAGTTATAACAAAACAACTAACTGCTATTACAAGTAATTTCTGTTTGCAAATTCCAATTGCAGTAGTTGCAAATTTCCACATACCAAACAATCCCTTAAAGCGGATAATGGTGTATATTATTATAGCTGCCTTCAAGTTCCAAATATTTGATCTGATATCTGCTTATTCATGTAACCAGGCGTAAAATACTGTGTTTTGTGGAATTCCAAATCATGTTGGATAGATGTTAGACTGGTTTCAAAACAAATTGACTGACAAGAATTAGTAATGGGACTGGCTGAAATTAAAGTATAAGAAAGCATACTCAGTTACCTAATGTTGGAAGACTAGAAATTTAAGTGAAATAGTATGCCTGTTAACTTTGAATGCTGCTTTCAGTTTGAAACTTGATTGTTTATTTTCACAGGACATGTTGAACATGAGGAACTGCTACGATAACCTGCTTTCTGCAGCAGCTGCCACTGCAAATAGTGCATATGGTATGCCCTGATTTTATAATTTGAATGTTTTCAGGTATTTCTTTTCTTTGAATTGAGAAACCTTGAGGAGGACATCAAAAGATTAGCCATCCATTCAAATAGTCATGTTATGCATCTTTAAGGCTATGGCTTACACTTAGTTGAAATTGTACTACATTTCATTTTGAGGAATACTACTTGGAACTTTCGTTGACCTTTTCTCTGTTTTTCATTATAACTTGCTTTAAACTTTTAATCTAAAACTAGCTTCTCAACATGGAGTTGAGATGCACATTCAAGCCCATTATGACGATGGAAAGCATAAATGATGACTTATCTAAAAGAATCTATCATTTCTGTTTTCCTCAGGAACAAAAATAAGTAAAGAAGCAATTGAAATCAGGTTCCTAAGTATTTCTCTATTTCCTTGGTAATAAATTTTCTTAAGAAAATTATATTTTTGAAATCCCTTTGAGTGATTTGTTTACATTATACAAAGGGTTTCCTTGTATCATAAACTTTGTTGCCTAGACGAATTTCTGTAATAAGTGAAAACTGATTATGAAAATGATAGGCAATACTGTCTATAAGATTCCTAGATATGTTTATGTCTGAGTATGTTTCCGCAGTCTGAGTATGCATCCACACATGTCACAATCTTGTTTATATAAGCAACAAATCATTTCCTACAAGTGTGCAGGCAATTTCTGGTGAGTCAGAGATGTGACAATAAGTGCCTATGTGTTATGTATGTTGGAAATTTCCTTTTTCTGGGATGCAAATTCTCTTCTCCATGTTTGGATATCAGTTTGTCAGGAGATGGGTGTCCATCATATGCAGTGCATCTGATAACCATGTTTCATCTTTCATTTTTCATTTGCTTCGTCAATGTATATTTTCTATAGATCGAAAATTGAAATTATATAGTAGCAAGAGCTCTAATAGCAGGTTCATCTTTTGACAAAGATCATATGGTCTGTATGTGCTAATATTGGCTGATACTCCAAATCATGCAACAAATTTTGCAGGCAGTATATAGTAGAAAATAGATGTAGTTCATTTGTTAGGGGGGCTCATTATTGTATGCGAAATGATAGTCGATTCATTACAGTTATTTAGCCATTATATTATTCGCGAAGAAGAAAGTTCAGAACAACGAAGTTTTTTTGTCCGAACCACCCAACCCCCACAGAACCATTTGAGAACTTTTAAATATTGTCCAGTTATTAGTCGTCCTAAAGTAACACCGTAATTTTGAGCGGTGTTTTCATTGGGTTTTGCTGTATTAGCTTGATGTTAAGTTCCTACTTTTTTTCCATATGTCTCATGGGAAGTTAATGTGACAATTGTTCAGTTATGCTTTTCCTTTTCTAATGCTCTTATACCTGTGTGTTCTTGCAGAGTTCTCAGAAGCCCTAAGGGAAATGGGTACTTGTCTGCTTGAGAAAACTGCACTGAATGACAATGAAGAAAGTGGTAAATATATCCTTTTTTTTTTGTGTCTCTTATCTCAGATAAACTAACTCAAGAGGAAAAAAGAAGAAAAAGAAGTATTTTGTTATGAGTTGATGCAAGCACGGCTTTGGATGAGCTGATATATTACGAGGGTCATAGTATTTGTAGGAATGTTTTTGGGTGAAACTACTGCAGTTTCTTTAGTTACATGTTTATATATTAGCATCGGCAACGTCATTTTTGTTTTGATTAGTTAAGTTGATTACTTAATTGTGAAATGCCCTCAATTATTAGGTTCCTGTTTGATTTATGCATGCAGGCAGGGTTTTGTTGATGCTGGGAAAAGTGCAGTTTGAGCTTCAGAAACTTGTGGATAGTTATGTGAGTCTCAACAGTAGACAAACCATAATCTCATATGTTCATTGTTTTGATCCTGAAAAACTCTCACACAGCAGTGAAATAATTTCATTCGTTTTCATTTCTCAGCGGGTGCATATCATCCAGACTATTACAACTCCATCCGAGTCTCTCCTCAAGGAACTCCAAACTGTGGAGGTTTGCTCTTTTAAATTTGATCTTTCTCACTGGAAATTGGAAGTCACTGAACTTCTGCTTTATTTGAGTTTTTATTAGAATGGATGTGAGCATGTGGTGCTATCCTTTATGGAGGACTGATGCCATTAAACTTGTTTTCTGACGCACGCTAACTGAATGGGTTTTGCAGGATTCTATTGGTTTCAATGATCATCCTAGAGTATGGTCAGTTCTAAAGTTGTTCTACCCAAAACTAATTTGTCTAAAACAACTATTACATATTTTTAAGCTAATACCAAGTATCGGTGATCTCCAAAGTGAGTATGTTAAAATAACTGGGATAGGCGCGGCAATGGGCCGGTTTGAACTGTGGGCCGAACAGGCCTAGCCCCGGGCCAGGCCGGGCCCAACCCAGTCCACAATTTCACGGTTCATGGGCCGGGCTGGATTTTTTTCTAAAATCAGGACCAAAGTAGTTTGCCTGACCCACTTTTGGCGTGGCCCGCCCCAGCCCGGTTTAGCCTGGGTTATTATAGTTTAATTTTTTTAGCCAACTTGAGCCTATTTTTTAAAAATCCTACAAGCCTAGGTAGCCCAGCCCAAACAGTGATAATTTTATATACTGAAAAAAATTAGCCCAGCCCATAGGCTATCTCCCATGGGCCATACTTGGCCACAGGCTAGCCTGCGGGCATCAACCCAGTTAATAGTAGTGCAACATCTGGCCCAGTAGTGGTCCTTAATGTTGCAGCAGTATAGCATCTACTGGTCAGTTTGGCTTGCTACCAACACTGTTATAAATAGCGATAAATAGCCCCGCAATAGCGGCGCTAATAGCGTTAGCGGTCCCTTCCCGCGACGCTATTGCCCGCTGTCGGTGATATTGCGGAATATGCACTTTCTGCACGTAAAAGCGGCCAATAGCGCGCCATAGCGGTGAATAGTGGGAGATTGTAAGCAAAATCCGCTTTTTGACCGCTATTTAAAAGCGGTTTGAGGTTTATTTTTTTAAAATTAAACTCGACCTGCAACCACTGCATCCCACCGCCTCCTGCGATTTCTTGACCGCTATTTAAAAGCAATTTGAGGTTTATTTTTTTAAATTAAACTCGACTCGCAACCATCGTGATCCCACCGCCTCCGCGATTTTCTACAGACTCGCCACCTCCTATAGCCTCCGACACCTCCCTCGGCACTTCCTCTCACCTCCTCTGGCTGTGAGCTCCTCCTACTGTAGTCCTCTCACCGCTTAGCTCATTTTCTCGAAGACGACGACTCTTTGACTCCTCCAGCCGTCTTCGGTATTATGTGACGGTTACATGTCTATTTCATATTCAGGATCTCTTTAAATCATCAAATATGCACTTTTAGATTTTCGAGATTTTTCTTTAATTTTTCTTTTTTTAATATTTATACATATCTAAATTAGACCGCTATTTGACTTTGCGCTTTTTACCGCTATTTTGCCGCAATAGCCCCAAATAGCCTTAGCGATGCCTCACCGCTATGCGACGCTATCCGCTATCGATAACCTTGGCTACCAATTGGGCTGGGGCCCGCCCATCTCTAACTCTCTCTTACTAAAAAGAGAGCCATTTGAATTGGCTCTCTTTTTAGCAAGTAGATGCCTAGACTAGTCATCTGCTTGCTAAATAGAGAGAGCCCAAGCAGCTCTCTCTCTCTCTAACTTTCTATCAAATCAATTTTAAATTTATTTTCTTTATCTCAAATCAGATGTCAGAGATGTCCATCAGTGTTGGGTTTTAAATTTTGAATTGGGTTAGATCTGTTAGGAGTTTTTTTTTTACGAAGCTAATGAACCTTTTTGCTATAGGAATCATTTCTTCCTCAAATCTCACAAACTTATTCTCTCAATCTAACTCATTTCTCATGCTCTCATTTTGATTACCAAAAATAACTCATAGACTCTGCTATAGTTTCCTTACAATAAACAAAAAAAAATCCCATAATCAAATGGATCCCTACTCATCCTCCTTACAATACTCTCCCTCCCCATCCTGTGTCGGTGGAGGTGGTTACACATCTTTTTTACATTCTCACTACTATTCTCATGAGGCCGGTGGTGGTAGCAGTGGCCAAGTCCATGATGCATCCTATAGCTACGATTCCTACTACCCTTATGGTCCCGCCGGCTATATTGTTGATCCCACCGGTGTCATTCCCTTTACTTATTCAGTAATAACCACAACTACTGCCCCTCTAGACTCTTCTTTCAGACTTCTATGTCACTTTCTCTGATGAAATAGCAACTATCGTGCTGGACACCACCACCCGAGTCTGTCATGGCTAGACATTCTATATCTTCTTATCCTCCATCTCGACCTCCTCGACATCCGACCTCTCAAGCTCCAGAGACTAAAGTTTCATAAATGCAGACAGAAAAGTAACAACTGAAACAGAAGCAGAAGCATAACTCACTTCCAAGAAACGAAAAAATCCAGAACATAGTCCATGAGTTTGGGCTTATTTTGAAAAATTTGTAGATGTGGTCGGCAACAAATCTGCATGTTGTTTAACATGCATAAACGTCAACAAATGCTAAATTGGGGAACCGGTTCGTTGTCTCGGTATCTAAGAACAAAACATGAAGAACTTCTAGGTTTGGGAAAAGAGAAAACTCAATCGCAGATTGTTGTAGATGCTTTTTTCCTATTAAATAACGTGTCGATATGTTACCGGCCGCATCTAGGATTTTTTCAAAAAAAAGTCCAGACCCATGAACTATCTTCTAATTTTTTTCATTTGTTGGGAGTGAGTACTTTTGCTTCTATTTCTATTTCAGTTGTTTCTTCTTCTATTTGCGTTTTTGAAATTTCAGTTTCTGGAGATTGAGAAGTCGGAGGTCGAGATGGAGGATAAGAAGAGATAGAATGTCTAGCCATGATAGAACTGAGTGGTAGTGTCCCACACGATTATTGTTATTCTATCGGAGAAAGTGAAATAGAATATCTAAAAGTATAGTCTAGAGGGGCAGTAGTTGTGGTTATTGTTGGATAGGTAAAGGAAATGGTACTGATGGGATCAATGATATAAGCCGGCGGGGCATAAGGGTAATAGGAATCGTAAGGTGCATTATAGATTTGACCACTACTACCACCGACCAAGATTACAGAATGCGTTAGGCGGTCTAGGCGTCGGGCTCAGCGCCTAGAACCTAGGTGCCTAGGCGAGGCCTAGACGTTTCCTATTTTTTAATTATAATCAATGTTATTGAAAGCGCTAGACACAGCCATGTGCCAAACTGGCACCGAATGCCTAGGCGCTAGGCCTACGAGGATTTTTGCTTTTTGGTTTAAGTGGTGGCGGGGGAGGTTTTTTTAAAGGTCGAAGGAGTTGGAAGAGGGGTTTGTAGTTGGTGGAAGAGGCCGGAGGAGTTTAGAGGAGGTTAGAGGACGTGGAGGCAACAATAAAGGAACTCCGATCAAGACCTAAGCAGTGCACTCTGCGTAAGAGGTCTCTGCTCCCTTAGGCGCTCCCAAAACCTAGGTAGGCAGGAGCCTAGGCGGGAGCTATTTAAAACATTGCTATCAGCTTCATGAGAATAGTACCGAGAATGTGAGAAATATGCATAACCACTTCTATCGGTTGGATGGGGAGGATGGAGATTATATGTGAGGAGGATGAGTAGACATCTATTTGATTATAGGAGATTTTTTTTGGAAAAATTTAGCGGAACGGAACTGTTTTTTAAGAAAAACTAGAGTCTAGGGGAGATTTTTTGTAATCAGAATAAGAGTATGAGAAAACGTGTTAGATTGAGAGAATAACTTGTGAGATTTGAGGGAAAAAATAGTTTTTATTTATAGCGGATAGAATGTTCACTGGCTTCGTAAAAATAGAACTCTTAACTCAATTCATATTTTGCAACCCAGCATTGATGGACATATTTGACATCTGATTGAGACGAAATGAAGAAAATAATTTGAATAGATTTGACAGAAAGTTAAAAAAAAGGAGAGAGTCGTTTGGGCTCTCTTTTAGCAAGTAGATGCCTAGACAAGACATCTGCTTGCTAAAAAGAGAGCCAATACAAACGATTATCTTTTTAGCAAGAGGACAAAATTGGGCCCTAGCTCAACTAGCAGTGGGCAACTAGTGGCAGCAGCTGCACTGCTGCAGCAACGGCCCACTTGCAACAGACCAACGATTGCCTGCTGCCTGCTATAGCTGGGTTCAGGCCATCTTGTGGCCCAGGCCCAGTGTGGCTTATCGGTTGGGCTATTTTTTTAGTATAGCAATATTTTAGCTAGGCTATTTTGTTTTTTTGAAAAAATTTAGGCTCGACTGGGCTGAAATAAAAAAATAATAAGCCAAGCCAGCCCTACTACTACGGTCCCCGGTTTAGAGTGAAACCCAATGAAGCCCATGGCTCGGTTAAATTGTGGGTTGGACTGGGCCTGTTCGGCCCACAGTTCGAACCCGGCCACACCCATCCCTACCTTGAGGTCTTCTAGATTGTTCTGCTAAAATAATTCCTAATATGTAGGGAGGGAAATGAACCAAATAATTAACAAATAGTTCGTTAATTGTTTGTCTAACTATTCGATTATGTTCGATTCTGTAGTTCATTGAACATTAGGCAAATATTTTTAGTATTTGGTTCATAAACGAATAGAATTTAACTAGATGTATATTTGATTTATTTGATTATCAAATATTAGTTTAAGATTTTAACTATTATAATTTGTATTATTGCATGCAGTATGTTATGTTTTTGACCTATTTCTATTTCGAAATTTAAGTTTTATACTAATTTTGACAAACTTAAAGAGCTTTATATTAGTTTTAAACCAACAGTATATAACCAAATAAAACTAGCTTTTAATTATATAATTTAATATTCATAAACTATGAATTATTAATCAAATAAACGTACCATAATATTTGATAAATATTCTCAAATATTCAAAAAATATCTGTATTCAATTCAAAGAGGTTCAGATATTGATATTCGAATTCGACGATTTTAAATGAATACAAATACAAGCACCTTAGTATTTGATTCGATTTGATTCTTTTCCAGCCCTACTAGCAGGGCACGTTGTTTTGTCTTCTGCATTATCATATCCAAAGCAATCTTTCCGATGACATTAGCAACATTGATCAGCAAGCTTCTCTTTGTCTCTGGCCTCCAGTCCTCACATGTTCTGTTCATCTTTCATCAGCAAAATTTTCAGGATGTAGATAAATTTAGTGGGAGTTTAGTTTTAAGTGCATTCTCTGACCCTTACTGATGTTTTATTTCATTTTTTATAATTTCTGACATCACGATAAAGCCGATTCTAAGATATTTCTAGGAAGCTTCTATGTTCTAAAAGAATGTACATTGGAATTTATATTGATTTTCTTTTTTCCTTGAAATAACAACCTTCCTGTTAAAGAAAAAGTAAAACAGAGGAATTTTTTATTTAATCATATTTATTTGCCAATGCAGGAGATGAAGCGTCAGTGTGATGATAAACGGTAAGAAGTTAGTATGATTGTTAAGTTCTTTCCCACTGTGGAAGTGCCCTCTTCTCACTTGGGTTGTGTTATATCAGAGATCTGTATAAATTCATGTTAACAGCACAGAGACAAAAAGGGAAGTCAAGAAGCACCAAAGGTGAAAGTTTTTCATCACAACACTTGCAAGAAGCTAAAGACGACTTCAAGGAGCAAGCAAATTTATTTGTCTTTCGCTTAAAATCATTAAAGCAAGGACAATCTCACAGTCTTTTGACACAGGCTGCTCGGCACCATGCTGCGCAGGTTGGTTCCACGGATTTGAAATATATCTGATTGGCTGATTGAAGCAGGGATTAATGTGATTTTCACTTTCTCCTTGTTTTGCATCAGTTGAATTTCTTCCGGAAAGGGGTCAAGTCCCTTGAGTTGGTTGAACCACACGTTAAAGTGGTTGCTGAACAACAGCATATTGATTATCAGTTCAGTGGGCTTGAAGATGATTATGCGGAGGATGACGATGAGAATGGTTACAGTTATGATGGGGAATTGAGTTTCGACTATGGACAAATTGATCAAGGTCAAGAAGTTGTCTCATTATCCAGAAATTCTATGGAGGTAATATTAATAGTATCCAAATTTTAGTATAATAGATATATCTAACTATAGTAAATAAATAAATATATAACTATACTATAGTTTAAAAATATATCCAACTATACTAAATGTCATATGCCTTTAATTAATTAATTTGATTTAATAAGATTGGGATTACGAGAAGAATTTGAAGAGGTATAGTTTATGTATGTATGCATGTATTTGACTTGAAGTATTGAAGGGTATGGTTTATGTATGCATGTATGTATTTTATGGTGCATGTATGAGTTTTGGAGGGCACTTTTATAATAGTATTAGATGTTTATCAAGCAAACATAACATTAAAGAGTAAATGTAATAATATTTATCAAGCAAACATAACATTTAAAGAGTAAATAATCAGTAAGATCTTGTTTCTAGAAAGATTATGCTGATGATTGGTAATGACTAACGACTTAGGTTTCCCATATATGTACCATTGTTTGAATTTAGATCATTATTATGTCATGATCTACTTTCTAATATTTTACTTGATATTTAGATAGTGATACATTGTCCATCTGATTGATCTCGTACTTAATGGTGCATAATTTGATGTTGTTGTCCCTTTATCATGCAGTTGGATCCAGTAGACAACATCAATGCCCCCTCCACTATTGAAATTTCACAGGTGAAGCTCTCCTCATACTTTGTGATGATAAAGATGACAAATTTAGTTATTAGAACCTGCCTTCTCATAAATCTAATTTGGAATAGACCACGAAAGGATTTTTCCGATTTGGAAGAATCTGTTAACTTTTCGGTAGGAATAAGACCGGAAAACCCGAAAAGAAAATCGTTTACGTCCTCAATCAGGTGTAAATTTATATAAATTGAACTTTGGAAGTAGTAATTTTGGTCAATTACTCTAAACCCCCAAAAACTTTCAGTGTTTTGCAGTAAACCCCTGATAACTTTCAAAATCGCACTAAACCCCCAATAACTTTTGGAATTGCAGAAAACTCCCAATAAGTTTTCCGCATTTTCAGATACCCCCATAAATTAGAACCGAAAAACAACATAAAAAGGCATTTTGAAAGTTATTGGGAGTTTAGTGTTTATTGGGAGTTTAGTGTAATTTACCCAAAAAATATTGGGGGATTTCTGCAAAAGTTATTGGGGTTTATGCGCGATTTTGAAAGTTATTGGGGGTTGAATCTAAAACGCTGAAAGTTCTTGGGTGTTTAGTGTAATTTACCCTAGTAACTTAGGGGGAAACTGAGTTTGTGGTTAGATTAAAGGAGTAAGGTATTTGGTTTATATTTTACATATTTACTTGAAAAATCTTTTGAAACCTCTTCGTAGACATGGTAGAGTACCATGACTACACTAATATGCAGCTTTGAGTCAATTTGAGAAATTGTCTTTGAGTAAGTCTGTTATTGTACGATTGGAGAAGGTTACTAGGAAACATGATCTCCCTGCCCCCACCAAATCAACAAAAAAAACATTCTTTTGATCTACTTTAAACTAAATTGTGAAATCAATGTTAGGTGTCAATTGTCATAATATCTTCTACATGTAGTTTCTTCATCTACTGAATGTAGCAACAAAATTTGAAATCCAATCTCTCTCCCCCTTCCCCTATCATCTGTCAAAATTTAGAGTCATGTAAAGATTTTTCAATCAAAGATAAATCCAATATTTTAACTAAAGAATTAGGTGGTCATATATTCAACTATAATTCTCTCTTTCTTCCTAATCCATGTTACTAAGATTTGGCCCCTCGGGAAGTCAATTAGTGGGCATTATACAATTTGAGCCTATCGTGATTCAAAAGTTTCAGCTTATAGTTCTTGATCCAACTTCATGTATATGTTTTTTTACCTCCCTCTGAACTTTCCAATGTGGCACTAATTTAGTAACACATTAATTTTAACAAATCTCTCATGTCATGTATGATATGTCCATAGGAATTACGATGGCCTACAATTCACACGATGATTACCTAATATGAAATAGGAATTACATGGATAGCACATCGCATTACAAGTATTACATGGACCACCATCAAACCAGCTTCCATCACATGTGGGTACATCCTCCATAATCGAGCACAAACAGTTGTGCATTCTTATCTCCTTCCTTAGATCTGGACTTTTGCACCATTTAGTTTTATGAATTTGACCTCTGAGGGAAGATATGATATGGATTAGTGTTCAGATCCAAAAGCTTAAACGGATAGATTTAACTTCAATTTCAAATTTGTCAATACTTTGCACCAAACTTTATAACATGGGCCTGTTTCAAGCACACAAGAATGTGGATATTGACAGGCTTGTAGAAAGCCTCTCTTATAGATAATTTCAATCTTTAATTGAATGTTTGCATGGTCATGACAAATGGATCTTCTTAGAATTTTGCAGACACAACATGTGTCATCAAGCGAGTGACAGTTCATGGTTATAAACTGTTAGAAGGTTTGCTAGAGATGTGATGTATCAGTTCTAGTGGTTGTGCACACCTTAAACTGGGGAATAGAATTACAGTTAAGTAAGTCTATAACATCCGGAACAAGGTTATAGTACAGGCATTAATTATCGTCTGGCAACACACATCATTGTTCAATTTGTAGTTTCTTAAAAGATGGAAAATAAAAAATATGACATTAAAAAGTATTTTGAATTTAAATGGTACAACAATTTATTAGATATTGCTGATATTACCTCATTGTCAAAAGAAAACCTGAAACTTGTCAACCAGTCGTGAAAGAGCCTTAAAACTTGAAAACAGTTAACTGTTCAAGTTCAATGGTAGAAGGGAGTGGCAAAAAGTATTTAGGTAGAACACTGAATGAGTAGTATTTGTTTTAATTAATTGTTCATTTAATTTCTTTCAAATCGAAGGAAGATCATTTATTCTTTTTCAGGAGCGATTCATCCTTTGTGTAATGATCATTAGTTTATTTCTATTATGCTTGTCCATCTAATCATATGGAACTATTTCTTGGAACTGGGCAATTTAAGTAAACATCACCCATTATAAATTATGTTCTGAAAATCTTCTGATGTATAAGGTGCTTACTACTACTGTCAGGGATCTGAACTATACTAACAACTCAATTATTTGGCACTAGCAATATATGTGAAGTTTGACCTGTACAATTGGAAATCCTGAAAGCTAAGTTACCTTGACATCTCATCTGGGCTCCTGTATCCATTTCTGACATGTTTCATACCCGTGTCTGACTCCGACACTCCCTGAATGCATACGAGTATCCAGACTTGTACTCAGTTATATAGTATACGTTTTAAAGATTTGTATCCAGATGTGTACTAATATAAATTACTAGTTTCAATATTTAACCTTGCCCCCACAGCTTATCTTTTACAAATTTTGTGTCCTACACCCGCACCTGTACCCGTGCAACATAGCCTGAAGCTTTCTGTTGAGATTTGCAGGTGTAAGTATGATGTTTTTTGAGATTCTATTAGAAAGGGGAACTTGAAACAGTCATGGAAGAAATAGAGTTATTAATTTATAGTTATCACCTTAAGAGAACCTAATTGAGATAACTAATAGCAGCTGCAAGAAGTCATACACTGTTTCATGGAGAGAACCTAATGGAGGCAACTAACTTCAACTGCAACAGAAATCACACGCAGTTTCCTGGGGAGAACCTGATGGAGAACCTACTTCAACTGCAGTCGAAATCATATGCAGTTTCCTGGAGAAGGTAACTTAGGGACATGGCAGTGTTAGGATTAGGACGGAATACTGTGAATCTGTCCTTGCCTTTTTTAAAACTACCTTTCGGAACTTGTATTTATAGGTATGGTTGAAACTATTGTCAAATATTATCTACTGTTGGAGGAAACATAGTTTTGTTACTTAAACTGTTAAATAAATTACTATTATATCGTCAGCATGCAGAATGTTAGTTACTTTTGACTGCAGAAGTTTCATCATGGTCACCAACTCTATTAATTGCTAAAGCTATTCAGAGTTAACTCTTATAGATAGTGATGCTAAGAGTCAAGTATCACAACCATTTCTTTTTGTTTTTTGTTTTTACTCATGCTTGTGTTACCACATTGTCTCTTCGCAGGAAAGTTTAGGCAAAAGTCAGAGAGGATTTGTTTCTTTTGATAGGAGGCCAAGGGCTGGTAGCCAATCAGCACCAATTTTAGCTGATAAGTGTGAATTATCTGAGAAGATAAATCTAATACAATCTTCATTAACAAGGAAGCCCAACACTTATGTTTTACCTTTACCTACACCAGCTGATGCAAAGAGATCTCCTTCCCCATCAGAGCCAAATAAGCTTGTGAAAGATGTAAAAAATGAACAGCCAAGCTCCACCGGGGTACCAAAAGCACAGTCAGTACTCAAAGAGAGCAATATTAACAGTGGTCCTATTAAATTACTAGTTCCGTTGGCGGAAGGGTTGTCCATATCACAGTTTGATTCTCATAATACTTCTGATGCTAAAAAGATCAAAAGACAAGCTTTCTCAGGTCCCCTGACTAGCAAAGCTTGGTCAAGCAAAACCATGTTTTCTGCAGGTGAATATCCTCCTGGTCGCATTTCTGCCCAGAAATCTGTGTCTCCAAGAGTCTCCCCAAGTGCATCACCTCCTCCAGCTCTGTCACCAAGAATTAACGAGCTTCATGAACTTCCTAGACCTCCAATTACTTCTGAGAACCCTACAAGACCATCCAGTTTGGTTGGCCATTCAGCCCCATTGGTGTCTAGGGGTCAAGAGTTTTCTGCTGCAAATAAAATGCCAACAGTTGCATCACAGAAAGCATCACCACTACCGATACCACCTGTGATTATGGCTCGTAGTTTCTCTATACCCTCAAGTGGTCAAAGGATGCCTACGTTGACCACAAGCAAATTGTTCGAGGTTCCTCATAATACTGGCACGAATGAATACACTTCTTCACCTCCTCTGACACCTATATCTCTCACAAGTTATCAATGAGCTTCTGAATCAGTGGTCCGTGCTACTAAGCCTGAAGGTGAGATCTTTTAATAACTTTATTATATTCACATTATTTCGTCTATGATAACCATTACTTTACATGTTTGATTCCAGAAGAGTGCCTATGTTTATCTTTGTCACATATATTCTTTACCATTTAAATTGATTTTGTTGATGTAATTGCTTATCTTGTTCTCAAGGGGAACAACATCTATCTATCTGTTTCCATTTCCTTATTATGGAACTTTCTTTTCTTTTGTATTTCCCATACAATATGACAATATTAGAAACACAAAAAGGTAGCCGTGTTTCTCAAGAAATATATTAGGGACCTAATGATTTTGCACTAGTTTGTCCATCTCGGTTCACCTAATTTTTTTCCCTTTGTATTAGTAGGACATACTGAATGATAGGTTTTTCCCATTGTGCTTTCATGTTAAACAAATCTTTAGATCAATCAAGGTGTTGAATCTGCCATTCTATAAAGAACAGTTTAGGCAAATATGATAAGGAGCTAAGGACATGAGCTTATTTCTGAAAAACCTCAAATACTTCACAGCTGTCAAATTCCAGAGGAGTTATCTCAGTATATACCTCAGTATCTTACTGAGTGACAAGGAGCTAGGAAAATGGCTTTTCCTAAAGGGCTTCTCGTAGAGCTATTCAGAGATGTGAACTTCCACTCCATTCTCACATGCATAAGTTAGGAGGGAGGAAGGTATACTATCAACAAATACAAGGGGGAAAAACGGAAACACGCATGTATAGTATCAGAAATTTTTAAAATATGTTGTATTAGATTTAAGTACAACAATCCACTATGAATGCTGAAGACAGTTGACAAAGATTGTGGAACTAATTTTCAAACAGAAATAGAAGAAGACTACAATATGGTACATCATACATTCTGACTCATGAAAGTCCTAAGATTTTCCAGAAAAAAAAATTAGTTCTTGAAAACAGTGTGATCAGACAGCTTAGGCAACTTCTTAAAAAACGAGAACTAGTATGTCTTATGCTCTACTGGAGTTCAGTTTTTAGTAAAATGACAAGTAACATCACTTAAGATTTATACCTAGTAATAGTTCATGTAGTTCTAAGTGGGGCCTTCTCATTGCTAATTTGAAGTGTGCATGTTGACACCATGTTAAATTGGTAACATTGAAAACATCGCAAAATGATTTTTCTAGAGGAACGACCTTTGGGCCTTTGAGCAGGTGGGTTCTTGCTCATTGGAAAATGCTATAAAATTTTATTGCTAGGAACTGGTTTTTGATTGCATAAGCAAAACTATGGCACTTATAGACAAGTATTCTAATGAAGAGAGAAAATAAATAATAAAAGAGATGGGAAAATCATGAAGATATTAAATTTAGCAGAAAAAATCTGCAACAAAATAATGTTGGGCATGCTGAGAGCATTTAGGTAGCCTCAACTGTATCAGAAATGAATATAGAATCAATGAATCTGGTCAACAATCTGTGAAAAGGAAATCATTAGCATATCGCATAATCTAATTGTTCTATACAGATGGCTGCAACTGTTAATGACAGTGTACTTTTATCCACACCAGGCTAACACTTGCATGCTGAACCTTTTTGCGAACCTGATTTCATAGCCCATTCCTCTATCCCGCTGACCGTTTGTACCACACTCTCGAGGTTATTTCATTATCAATTTCTATGATTGTACTTGGAGAAGTTCTTAAGATGATGAAAAGTGAGTTTCTATTCTAATGAGCTTTTTGGGGTCTTGACTTTTGGCCGCTTTATTTTGATCAAAGAAACTCGGATGTACAACTAGTGACGGTTTGTGGCCTGGTTCAAAGTTTTAAGCTTCACTTAAATAATGAAGTTCCGAGAACAACCTCCTTAAGAGTCATTTTAGCTTGATGTGCCGGATGTTCCCTTTTTGGATTGTTGAATTGAATGGATGATCTATTGACGGGAGCAGCGTAATAAAAGGAGGCAGAGGACCTGACTGAAGAGCTTGTATTAGAAGCTAGTCTCTTCTTAATATTTGAGTTATGATGATGTTAGATTGTAAAGGGGAGTAGGTTGCAGAGGAAAGGCATGGGATGGCAGCCTGGGGGTTTTATTCTTTTGTAAAATGTTTGTGGCGATTGAACTGTGCGGAGACAAGTCAGTAAAGGAGAATGGCTAATGGTGACTGGCTAAATCACCGTGGAAAGATTCGATTTTGTCTTGATTTAGTAATATCAATACTTACTGTTTAAGTTTAATTAACACTCTTGTTTCTAGATGAGGGTTACTAGGATGATTGAGCTTGTGGCCGTTAGTTAATTTTTTCTTTAGCAAATAAGGGCTGTTTAAATATTTGAGATTTGTTAATTGCAATTCTTTTTAGTTGATAAGGTTATTAGGATATGTGATACCTGATTCAGTTTGTTGGTTTTTATGATGATCGAGACTTAGTTTCCTGTACCATTCTTTTTATGGAAGTTACTAGGAGATTGGATGTTGTAAGGAGCTCGGGTGGGGCAAACAATTACCTTAAAATATCAAGTGAACTTGAAAGCTATTAGTTTTCATTTTTAAGTAACAAATTAATTATCTAAACTCCCTCATTTGCTGAAAGAAATTAATTAACAACCCAAAAGCTCAATCATCTTAGTGAGAAGGATGCGACTCAAAAAAACATTTCTAAGGCATCCGTTTGCAATGTCAGAATCAAAACAATAAGGAAGCAAAAGCATGGTGGGGAAGAAAATTTTCAGAAGCAAAGATTTCACAGCTTGAGCATTGAGTTGGGCAAATGGGTGATTGGATTTGATTATCTAATCAGAAAGGAATAATTTAGAAAGAAATTAGACTGTGATTTCGGGAATAAGTTTTATAGTAAGTTTGACAACAACAAGAAAAACAATAAATAGAGCCTTTATCTGAAATATTTGACAAGGTTATAAAATTTGATTTATGAGGCTGCATATGCACTTGTCACGTGCTAAATTCACCAAAATAGAGAAGAAAGAGAAAAAAGACAACGATAATAAAGCCTTTATTCTAAATGCTTGACAAGGTTATAAAATAAGATTTATGAGGCTGCATAGGCACTTGCAGTTCCTAGGCGCATGAAAAGTTAGGGATATGTTGCTCTATAGGCTATATGCTAGGGAGAAGGAAAAAGGAGGAGGAAAGAGGAAAAGGAGATAAAAAATGCTGCTGACATTGATGTGCTTAGGAGTTCTGTTGGCCCATAGAACTGCAGGGTCTCTTTTCTTCTCTCCTCTCTTTGTTCCAGGCAGCACCGGGCAGCAATATCTGCCATATGTAGCAGCCAGCAGCAGGGTCTCTGAGCTTTTCCGTTGTTTTTCCCTTTTCTTCTTCTTTGTTCCTCTTCATTTTCTTTTCCTGCTTTTCTATCTCATTCCATTACTCTTGTTTTTGCTTGCACATAAGCAGACAGAGGCACCTGTGTAGTACATGTGCTGTAAGGTGCATTCTTTGATGTCCAACCACATCGTGGCCCATACTGCTCTTTAAAACATTGATATTTAAAGAAAATTATCCTTTGTATAATCATGCAAATAAAGCACGAAAGATATTGAAAGTATCTAATTACTACTAAGGCATGAATTGTCTAAACTAACATTGAACTACCATGAATTTCCATTACTTTCCCCATTTTTTCATTAAACTATCATAAACTTAAACTGATAATTGTCTGTCCCTTCTAACTTTCATGCAAGGCACCCCACAAATCAATGTGACATATTGAGGAACAGATATTATCATGTGAAAGTCAAATGACACGTTTAGTAAAAAAACAAGATAATGGAGGGTAGTTTACTGAAATTTTCTGGCAAAGCTTTTGTAGCTTTTTGTAATGGTAGGTCATTGGGAGAACAGGGAAATTCAGTGTTGTTTTCTGTAATATAGCCATTATCAGTAATAAAAAAAAATTTAAGACTATTTAACTGATATTGGATGGATCCATAATCCTGACACATTCAATTCACTAGATATGTTTCACATTATGTTTCTCGTAGAGAATTTATTTTTTTCCTTTTGTGCTAGGCACAAGATTGGTTTTCCTAAACACATGAAACATTTGTTGTTCAGATGCTTATTGTCATTGGTGGAAAACATTCAAACATAAATGCACTGTGATTAGCATTTTGTTCCGAAACTGAACCCAACTTCATTTCTGTCCCTCACCTTCAGAAAGGTGAAAAAAATAAAAGAATCTAAAGACAGTCTTGCAAACACTGCCATCTGAAAAAACTATGCTATTGACTTTTGAATTATGACATTCCTTCCTTATGTGCATGCATTAGGTAATCTTGATCAAGTCAATCTTCTCTGAGATGGGTTAGCTTTCCATGAGAATGCTCAGGCGGTCTCAGTTGTCGAGATTAGGCATGCATAGGACGGAGCATACACAGAATACATGCATCTGAGCTGTAATCAGCAGTTGGGTGGCATTCAAAACCTGTACTTAGCAAGGATTACATCTCGATATTAGTTGTGCTTTTAGTTCGCACTGATTGGTATTGAACTATCAGTATCTAAAAGTTATCGGTTTTGGCAATTTTAGATTGGGTACAGTAATAATATAAGTGAATACAGCCAAAAACCTTCTATTCACTTATTCGATTTTTTTTTCCTTCCTCCCAGTATAAATAACATTATCAAATCAACTTGCGGTACTTCAAATGTAAGTTTTCTCAAGTATCAATCTTTATTATCAAGTATCAGCCTGCCTAGTCATTATTTGTCCAATATCAGCCATAACTGCGGGTTCCAGATCGATCATATCAACATGCTGAAACCTGATCTAATGTGACTGGCATTTGGTGGGAAGACCTTGAGAGTTTTCACAGATGACAACCCTTTGAGGATTAAAGAGAAATGAGGGTGCATTTAAAGGCCATGAAGACGTATACCTGCTCCATCCTTGAAATAAACCATGAATCCTTCCACTGGGGCAACTTGTCGTTTTGTTTATCTTCAAATTAGACCATTTATCTGATATATTCATTGGGAAATTCTTCTTCTACATAGTAGGGAACCTTCATGGCTCCTGACACTTGTGCACATGCCCCGTCCTGCATGACACCACGAGTAGGTTCAGACCTTTGTCCCCCTACTGTGTATGCAAAGTATTGCTCATTTGTTCCAATTAGATTCTTAACACATACCATCTTATTGGATTCTTAGCACATTCACATTTAAGTTCTCTGAAAACTGCCCCTCGCTCAAGGGGCAGTAAGAAGCGGAAGGAGAGACCAATGTGATGTCCCATGGTTTATTTCGTAAACGTGACATGCTTTTTGTTTCTTGCATCGACTGTCTCCATTTACTATGTCATGTCAGTATAATGCTAAGATATGTTTTAGAAACAGGAAACATAATGGACTAACACATGGCTCCTCTTGAATCTTAATTACGGAAATTAAAAGTTGATGAATTCTGATGTATGACCACTTTATTTTGTAACATGATCAGTGTTTATGATGCATGAAATTGTAGTTCATTTTTTAGCTGCACGTCAGCTAAATCTATGATTTGTTATGTTGTTATTGCAGGTTTAGCATGATAATACACTTTGTGCCGTCGAAATCTTCCAAACCGTCAGCAACGCCATCCAGTCTGTGTACATGATAACCTGTGCATTCTTAGTCTTCCCCCACAAAATCTCCTGGTGCTGGGTATTGATTATAAATAATGTACTTTTGTGATGTGATTCTTAATGAAAAAAATTTTGTTTCCAGTGACCAGCAAGGCTTTTCATATCTTTTGACCATCTGTAGCACTCAATGTCGAAGCACAAAGCCATCTGTATTATTCTTAGCAGTGAGCATTGCTACTAAATGTTGGAATGAGAAGAGAATCTGTAATTAGCGTACCTATTGAAGATAGTTGGATTCCTTCTCATACTAGCAAGATATTTGAACTTTTTAACAGGTTCCCATACCAGCATTTCTTAGCCAAGAATAACTAGATAAACAATGGCAGCTGTTTATATTTGTTTATATTTTCATTTCATGTTAATTCAGCGGATTAACTATTTGAATGTTGAACGTATTACTGCTTGCAGCACAAGGATGACATTTAGAAAGATTTGTGCCTAGGGATTTAAAGGATTCTTTTGCAGTTGCGGGACTTTGCATGACCATGAAATGTGTTGCGAACTATGGCCTCTCAACAAAAAGATTTTTTCAGGCCTATTAGATTTCTCATTCAATATTGTCATTTTACACAAGTTGGTCTCTAACATTGAATCTAGTTCTATATCGACTAGAAAATGATCATAGTCAGAGAAAACTCAGGACCCGCTGCAAGATATATGTCATATATAAACTTTCCTTAATATAAAACCAGTTCATGAAGAAATAATATTACCTGTATCAAGAAAATAAGCTAGTGTTATAAAAAGAGAAAAGAGGGAAACAAACAGTTCAGAAGTTTAACAATTCTAAATATGTGATTCAATAGATCACTAACCGATATATGTCTTGTCAATAAACTTAAATGAGAAGCTGCCCTAAAAACCACACTGTTCTTAATTGTAATAAAGAATTTACAATATAATAATTTCTATGGTTGAACGCATGGGCGGTCATGTTTTTGTTAGCTGGAGCATAGTTGCTCAAGTGCCATATTCTCATCGCCATTAACCATTTCCAGTGTGCTCCTCACAAGTGCCTCAGGAAATCCCATCTCAACCAGCTTCTGAACCTATATTTTGGTATGAACATATAGAAAAAGAAAAAAAAAAAAGAAGATCAAATCGAATTAAATATATGCCTGGAACCTTAACCAATGATGCAAAAGCATAATGCTCGTTAACTCTTATCTATACCTTTTGTTCAATCCCAATAGATGCCGTCTTGGCAAAAGCCTCGGTCCAGTATTTGGCAGTCGCAACAAAAGTAGGATGGTTACGCAAATACTGCAAAAAACTAAATGAATAAGTACTGCATTTTAAAGGGGCATCAAAAGCCCCAACAACCAACTAAGGAAAGACCATTAAGTTTCTTTAGTCCATAGTATCCATAAATCAGTAAACAGTTTTACCTCAAAAAGACATTTTTAAAAAATCCTTAGATCAGTATCCATCCTTATCCATTTTCTTGGCTTGCCCTTAGTTGTTTGCGATGTAACTATGTTGTATTCTAAAAACGTGATGCAACATAGAATTTGACCATTGTGGACAATAAATTAAGGCGATCATCTAGAAAATATCATTGTTTCCCCTTTCCCCTTTTTAGCAGTAAACGAAATTTAGAGAGGGAATAGAGTTCGTGTCATCAGACCTGTTGAGCAACGACGGCATCCTGGGGATCATCAGGTGCGGGGGTTGAGAGTAGAGCCTGCAGAGAAAGCAGTGCAGTCTTCAGGGTGAGTGCAGGACTCCACTGGTCCTTCAGAATGTCCAGACAAATAGCTCCATTTTGACTACTGATATTGGGGTGCCTTCAAAAAACAATCAAGTAAATTGAGTAATAAAGTGACACCAAATTAATTAATTCAATTGTGTCTTCTAGTTTAATGTTGGTCCATTACATTATACTGCATAGTAGCCCAAAATTAATTACTCGGGAATTATGTGCTTCTGTTTGACTAATTTATAAGAAATATGGTCACCTATATGAATTATTGCAATCCATATTAATATTTCAGATACCAAATGTCCTGATCCATGGTTCAGGTTTTTACTCAAATCAATACACACATTCGAGTCTCATCAGAAACATGAAGGTTTTGCAGTTTCATTAGAAAACAGATGCTTAGCATCAGAATCTCCAGATAATTTACTTCCATGCATGTTTCGATGGAGTAAGACACCAATCTTCTGTCCCAAACTTTTCATGTATGATAATATTACAATTTACAATCAACATAATTCCCTCTTCAATACAACTTTTGCTATACTTTAGTCGCAAGTAAAGCAAAATAAGCATGGGTGCTCATAGATGAGGTTCTCGTGATGCCAAATAGGCTTAAGAATAGGGTTATAATGAAAATCTTATCAAATGGAAATGATGCCCACATGAAAACACGGTATTCAGACACTCTACAAGATACCAATGATCCCACAAAGCTACATTTACACCGCAATCAGTCAATTCCTGGATATAAGGAGTTCTGTTTTTTTTTTTTTTTAAGTTACTTAACTAAGGGTGGATTCAAGATATAAAACAAAGTTTTGGTTATTATTATTTTTTGTTTAACCAAGGGTCAAAGCAAAATAAAATCAGGGAAACACAAGGAAGGCTCTCTACTGAGAGGTCTGCCTCTGTTTTTTATCATTCCAACTTTGATGTTGTGCAACTTGGAGCTCCACTATTTTTAATAAGCAGTGAAAAGTTGAAGAGCCTTAAAACTTATTTCTAGGGTTTAAACTGGGATACGTCATCAGTGGAAAAACAGGATCAACATTGATATAGTTGACTGCTGATGTGACATTCTCTAATCGCCTGCTGAGCAAGTTTCTTGTTGGTTGATATCAATACGGACCTGTGTCCAGACACAAAGTCACCAGAAATTGAATCAAAGATCAGACACCTAGCATGGTAATTGTTGTTGCTCGTCAGATTGGCTTGAGGCTTGGTTCTCTTAAGTCGAGTTGGTTTCAGATAAAGCCTCTGGGAGCTGCTGCTAGCATTGATAGTCAATAGTTTCGACCATAGGTTTGAACAGGGATTTTAGGATAATCGAAAAGGGGGACAAAATTAAATACATAAACTAGTAATTGGAATTGCTCCAGCTAGAAGTTAGAACATCAATGAAAAGACTCGGTAACCGGATCCTATATTAACCTAAGATTGTTATTTATTGTCAGATGCAACTAGCTCATGGAGCTCCCTCACGTTGATCAATGTACAAATAGTAAAGATACTCCTACGATCCAACCCTTATGAAATGGAAGGACTAGGTAAATTAATCTTAAAATGGAATATCCAGTAAGAAGAAAAAAAAATATAATGCCGTAAGACAAGAGTTTTTCCGCCGGCTAAAACCTTAAGTACTCTGCTTGAGCAAATATATGCTACTTACGGCCTATGGTGATTAAAAGATGTGATCCTCATAAATGTAGCATATCATCTATCGCAATAAGAGCCTAGAAATAGCTAGCATTATCTAAGAATTTTTCACACACTGGATGTCGTAGTAAGCGACGACCAACTTGACATTGTAGGTTTTCAGATCTTAACTGTACTGAAGATTGCTACGACCACAGGAAAATAGAAGCGGCGATGTGCCTCATTTCATAAGAAACATGATGAATCAGAATTCAGAAGAGAGCCACTCAAAATGTCAAGTCAGAAATCAGAAGTTCAACAGTGATGAATTTACAGAAAAATTGGTTCTCTAGACTGTGTAATGAAGTTGTCAGCCAGTCACTTTTACACCTGACCTCAAGGTTAAGGGAAAGTGATGAGCGAGGAGACTGAGGTCATTGTGCATGCCAATGAATACTATATCCGAACAAGTCTGGCATTGTCAATGTCTAGGCAATCGTTTTCTCCTTACCGTTTTGCTTCCCAAACCACTATATAAATAACAATTACAAGAACATTTGTTGAGAAAAAAAGCACAAAGTTAAAGAAAGTAGCACATAGTCAGATACCAAAGTTGGGAGAGAGAAAGCTTGTAAAGAGAAGATACATGCAAACAGATTTGTGAAATCTATCTTAAAGAAATATGAATTGATCCAGAGAATACAGATCAATTGCAAAGTACCAGATATGTTTAAGTACAAGATTAAGCGAAATCATAAAGGAAAAACTCCTTCTGGGACATGATCTCAGTTCACAAATAAATATCAGAAGATGGGGGAAAACGCTTAAATTTTATATGGAAACAAAAGTAGGATTTGAAGCTAAAAGTAAGAAAATGGTCATGATGAGGGAAAGGATCATACCAAACTTTTGTGATGAACTGCATTTTGGGAGGCTCAAAAGGATACCCGCCTGCAGATGTAAAAAGGTCAAATGTCACAAACCAAACCAATTTTAAATTTGATTTTGGGAGCTCAAAAAGGATAATATAAGCATTTACTATGATGCGTGCTTAAATCATCGAGCAAGTATCGACTTATGCATCCAGATAAGTTATCTGGCATAAGTTAATTTATGCAAAAAGAACTAGCAAACATGACAACACCCTTATAAAAGTACAATTAGGAGCACAACTTCATCTTTGCATTAATATGAATTTCCACTTATAAACAATACTTTTTTATTCTGTCTTAAAGAAAAGTTTAGCCAGAGGCCCAGAGGAAAATAGCATCCTGAAGAAAGAAAAACGTTGACCGCATAATGTGTGAATAGTTTAACAAAACAATGCAATCTCAAGAAATATTTGAGAACAATATTTATAATGCACGACATTCCTATTAGAGCCAAGCTTAGGATGTTTGGTTATCTAAAATTAGCTATACCATCTTTCTCTTTTATAACTTTCTAAAGAAAATCAGATACTAATTCCTCTCAACACTCAAATAAAATGCAGCCATCAAGAATAAAAAAGAATACCTACTACACAGCGAAGTCTTAAATAATCAGTTCTCAAACAATAACAACAAGAACAAGGGACATAGGGGTGTGATTTGAAGATCTTTACCCTTGAAGCATATTCCTTATAGTGATGGGACAATGATTGAACTCCCAAGCAAATACTTTGAATTATTTGTTTCTGTTAGTTCTTAATCAACATTAGCAAATACGCTGTACTTTGAACTACTTCCTACTTAATTCAACAGTGAAGATAGCAAATCAAAGGGACCGGACGACAGTGGTGCAGCCTGAACAAGTAAAGATGTCTTAACATACAACTGAGCACATCCCAAGTTGAAATGATCATCATATTTAATTTTATTGGATGCAAGGAATGTAATAATTAGAAAAAGCAATTAACTTTATCCTTTCTTTCTCCTCCTTTTTCCTGACACTATTCTTTCTTCCTCTTTCATTCTTTCTCTTTTTGGTTCAATACTTTATATGAAGAGATTCCAAAAGTGCTTATTTGAGCACATCCAGTAGGTTGCAAATAAAGTTTAAAAAAAAAAACCTCACCCTAACCCACCCACCGCCAGCCCACCAACCCACAAGCCAACAACAATGACAGCATCCACACAGGAGAAAGAAAGAGTGACAGGAGAAAAAGAGAAACAACCAGCACAGAAAGAAGACTCATCGAATCACCCCATCATAATTCATACATACTCCTACGCAAAATATGCAAAGAGATATTTACCTACATTGCATGGAGAAATTAACCACCCAACATCACTATGGAAGTCGCTTGCTAATGCATTCTTTATTGTTGCATAAGTATATACCAATATAATTATATAAAGTATAAACTATCAGTAAAACAATAACAGAAGAAGTATTCTTCCAATATGCACTTCAAGTTCACAAAATAATGAGTTTCTTTTTGTTCTTCTTCTTTCTTTCTTTTTTCCTCCAAATGAATGAGGCGAAAAATTCCACCCTCTCCCAAAACAGCAGACACAAATTTACCAAGTCTGTTGGACGCATGATTCAAACTTCCAACCCTTGTGTAGTCTTACCAAATCCCCCAAAGTTCCGGTTTTCACAGAACAATGACCATTAACGTTCACTTTCGTTAATAAATATCTAAATGATCTCAGTTCAAAGTCAGAACAGTCCTTCAATTGACACACCAATATCAAATGATGGTAGCTAGCAAAAAAGACTAAATAAGCATTCTTCCTAAAATAAGCATTTCTCAATGATAATCACTGAAATCAGAAGAAGCAATCCCTTAAAGCACTCACTGAACCCCCTATAACGCTGCTCATCAAGGTTCAGCAAGAACTACAACAAACAAAGCCTAATTCAATTAAGAAGAAATCCTAAAAACTGCGTTTCAATAAATTAAAAAAAAACCCTAAAAATTAGCATTTTCACGAAATTGACGTGCGCCTTCCACAAATAAATTAACGATTTCCTCCTAACAGCACAATAGACTAGGCAATTATCATCGAATTCAACAATTTCAAGAGAAAAGCGCATGAAGGTATCAACTTTGAGAAAGAGAGAGAGGGGGCAGGGGCAAAGAGGGTAAATACTGGGAAGTTTGATGTCAATGTGGAAGACGCCGCCCTCGTAGGGAGTGCCGAGGGGGCCGGTGATGGTTCCGGCGAGATGAGTGAGATCGGAGCCATTGAGGGACAGCGTGACGCCGGAGACGGCGGTCTCCTTGTTGCACTCCGTCAGCTCCTTCTGAACCCTAGACAAATCCAACATCTTCCCCCCCTTTCTTTATTTCTTTCTTTCGATCAACTGATCTCTTCGATCTTCGATCTTTGATCTTTGATCAGAGAGAGAGAGAGGAGAGACTCTTGGAATTGGAATTGAATTGATTGGGGAAAGAAAAAGATGCGTATTTTGATGGCGTTTGTGCGCTGGAGTTGTTTAATTTTTATAGTGTACCTGCGGAGCTGGTTTAGCCTTTCCAGTAGGGACAGGATCCCCGCGCCCCGGGTAGATGGGTTGTGGGGTTGTGTTTAAAAATTGGATGTGGAAGGATCCAGGATTGATAACACAAGACCCGATAGTAAAAATATATATCTGAGTAACAAGGGTTACTTGCGTCTAGGCCCACAGTAGTATCATCTAATTGCAGACAGATTCTTTATTGTTCTATTTGTTGCGAATAGATCTCTCTGAGTGTATTTTTTTTACTCTTAAAAACATTAAAAATATTTATGGAGGCAAATAGACCCTTTATAGTTCTATTGGTGATGATAGATCCTAAATTGCTATTTTTTTTGAATTTTTTAAAGAGTCGAAAAGTTCACTAAGCGGGTGTATTCACACTCGGGCCAATGCTGTAGGGGGTCTATTCAAAATAAATAGAATTACAGGAGGTCTGTTCTCAACTAGATGATACTACAAGGGGTTTATTCGCAATTAGCCCTTAAAACAATTATCACTAATTACATGAACAACAAGTGATTTTATTCTTTTATTGTTGTTATAATTTTGAATGAATAACTTTTCTTTATCTATTATTAACTTCACCTTCTGGCTTTCATATTATTATGATTCATGCATCAACATTTTACATCAATGTTTAAAGTTCATCAATTGCTTAATTCATCTCCTCCATCCTCTCTTCTCTTTTCTAGCTGTCCAATTATCTCTCTCAAATACAAACTAGTACAAACTACAGCAGAGTGATGGATTTTGAGATTATGGGAATTGTTGAGATACCATCTGTAACTTTCTTTGGATTGAATCGACGCAAAAGCATGGATTATTTGCTTCGTTTAACTTCAATCTATAATCCGTTAGGTAAATATTATTTGATTTCATCTAATACTATTATAAAAATGGGTTGCTATGTTAAAACATTTCTTCCAAAATGCCCTCCAACACATGTATTCATACATACATGAAGATATATACATGCTCAATTTTTCATGACCTCTCCCATTGATTATACATCATACATACACTTACATGAAAGACACATCTATACTATTATATAAAAAACCAAGTAGGGGTTCAAATTTTGGATAAGTGGTGACATCTCCTCATTTCCATTGTAATTCAAAGGGTAAAATGAAACTTTATAAAAAAAGATTTTTCTTTCTTTTTCCTTCTCTTACTTTTCTCTCGCTTTAAGAGCATTCTAGATTATTCAATGACTTGGAAATAACATTGAGCCCACATATTCATTATACTTTATTTTATAAATGATACAAAGAGAAAGTGGTGATTTTTTTTTTTTTTGTAAAGGTAGATATACCTAAATAAAAGTGTCAAACTTCTTTATATATATCTACATACTATAATTATGTTAATTAATATATGAGAAAAATAGTAAAAATGCCAAGGTCAGATAATAATGGTAAAATATAATTTCTCATATAAAATCATCTAATCCTTACCCTCTTTACATCCACTATAAATGCACACATCCAATATGAATAGGATAAAATTATTTTTATATTTAAAAATGCAAAACATTTTTTACTTATCACGTGCATTTGCAAGTATAAAATTTCTAGTTTAGATAAAAGACCCATGGGCAACATTAATCTTGGATAAACTTCTTAATCCTGATTTAACGTTTTACAAAATAAACTCATAAATGTATAACAGGATTTTTATATTTTTGCCAACTTCTTTTGAGTAAACTGTGGATGGTGGATGACTACCCCCAAGGGTTTAACAATAACCCACTAATACAAGTTTCGCCATATGCAAAAGTAGTTGAAACTACTCGGAAACTTTATGAAAAATAAAAAAGAAAAGAAACTACAAAGAAACAATATAAAGCAAAATAAAAAACTTTGGGAATTCTAGAAAATCCACAAAGCATCCCCCCCCCCCCCCCCCCCACCAAACATTGCCAACCTAAATTTTAAGTTCACAAACATAGAATATCGCATAAACATCATAGTCATTGGGTGTTAGTGAAAAAAAATCAAAGCGTTTTGGGGTTTTCTGCAATTTTTAAAGTTATTGGGATAGTGAAATTTACCCCAATATTTATCCATTTCATCTACATATTTTGATAACGTAAAGGTGCTAATGTTCAATTTTATGAATTAACTGAAAAATTATGCAGAGTTCTGTTATTTGCAAAAATTCAAGCACAACAAGAAATATAGAGCTTACTCTGATTTAAAAAAACAGAGGGAAAAAAAAAAGAAATATAGAACTTACTTGAGAATTGAATTCAAAATGTGTCGATGTTGTTAAAAATCAAGTCGTTACGACGGTTTCTTACTTGTAACCATACTTTATTATTCTAGTCATTAAGTTATGATTGTCATGAAAATTAGAAGTTGGATTTGGAATGAGTGATCCCGCAATCGGGTTGCATGTGGACTCTCTATTGGATCCGGATCCAATATGACCCATTATCCGAGAAAAATGATTGAAAAGGAAAGTTAAATTGCTCTCTCTTTATGCAAGTTTGGCCGATAGGATTGGAATATTCTCATGAAGAGATTGCTGGGGAGGAATTTGGAGGGTTCTTTGAGTATATTTTAGGGCAAGTTTAGGTATGGCTCTTTGATTGCTGGGGAGGAATTTGGAGGGTTCTTTGAGTATATTTTAGGGCAAGTTTAGGTATGGCTCTTTGATTGTTAAGGGGCTGTTTGGATGCTTGGAGGGAAGTTAGGTATTTATGACACCAAGTGGAAAGTGATTGTCCACCTCATCACTTTCCATTTGAAATTTTACCTTGTTTACTTTGGATTCAATCATGAATCTTAAATTGATAAAATTACTTTGTTTGGATGATATCATGTGATATTGGAAAGTAGTAGGTATGTGGACCCATTCAAAAAACTCAATTTATCATATGTTAGATTACCTCTATAAATTAAATTAAATTAAATAAAAATATATCAATTAGATCTATATAATTCACATATAGCAGTTTATTTTTGTATAACAATCCCTGCAAAAATCAAAAATTTGTTTTCTGGATGAAGATTAAGGACAAACCTCCTCTCCTCTCCTACCTCCAACAATCCCCATCACCCATTAGCAAAACTCCTCTCCTCTGCTCTCCCACCTCCAACAATCTCCATAGGTATGAATATGCACAAGTTTGAATTAAACAAGCCCAAAGTTAAATTGAAAAAAAGATCAAAGCCAACATAGAATCAAGAAACACCACCAGCGTCAACTTCACTCCCAAATTCAATTAGCATCATCAAACCCCTCTTCAATTCTTCCTTGGCCGCCCCCTCCCCCTCTTCACTCCCGCCGGCGCCGCCGGAGCCTTCGCCTTCTCCTCCGCCCCCTCCGCCTCCTTCGCGGGCTCCTCGCCCTCAACCCTAGCTTTCTTCGGCGGCCTGCCACGTGGCCGCGGGATCCCCTCCGACGCCTTTGCGACAGCGGCGGCGAGCGGGTCCTTGGGCTTCGGAGGCCAGCAGTGGCCTCGCTTCACCGGAGCGTCGCCAGGCTTCAGGTAGTTGTTCTTCACCATCAAGATCTCCCCGCTCTCCTTCTTTTCTTTTCTTTTCTTTTTTTAAATTGTATTTTGCTGACAGTTTGTCAGCTTTCTCCCCAAATCGGTCTATTTTGTAGGTATTCCACTTTCAATGACACCTATGTTCTGAAATTGCCATGTCATCACTTTTACATGGTTTTAAATTTAAAACCAAACACATGAAAGCAAGGAAAGCTGCAGTTTTCTGACACTTTCTGCCATTTCCCTCAACTAAAACAACAACCAAACAGCCCCTAAACATTAGACCAAAATGTTTCCCACTTTTTTCTATTTAAAAATGTGGATATTGGAGCTTACGTTATTGGTGGAATTTGTGGATTTTCTTTTGAGTACCACGGTCCATAATCCTTTTTGTTGTTAGTAGTTTTATCAAATCAATGCACTCAATCACATTATTTTTATTGCAATTTTCTTATATCATTCGGTGCTTTTACTATACATATTTATATCTGTACTACTAAATGAAAAATTCTTCATTTCATAGGTTTTGATTTTAAGGAATCATGTTCTTTCTTTACAGTAAAATGGTAAATTTGAATGAATTTCGTCTATTTCTTTCCCTTAATTTAAGAGCTATGCTAGCAGGACCCAAAAATGGGACAGATCCTGGGACAGCTGATGTGGCACATCTAGGTGTCAAGTACAGCTGGCAAACAATCAATGATAACTAATACGAGACTAAGGGTATTTTCGTCCATCTTCCCTTGTCGATGAAACCTTGCCTTCATCCATCACCAACACCGCGTTATCTTCTTCCGACGCCGATGTATTCTTCTATTATCGGTGTCTATTGAATCTAAGTTAGCTATTATAGGCTCAGGCCAAATTCATTACTATCACCATTGTATCAGTGAACTAAAAATCAACTTTGACTTGCGTATGTCCTTCCAATTCGATCTATATCGGCTGGACACCTAGTTAGAAAATACAACAAATATTATTTATTTTTCATTTCATTAGCAAAGACTAATGATGAAGAAGAGGGCATATTGGAGAAAATTTTGATCTTTGATTTGCAGTGGCCAGTGATGAAGAAGGGGCAAGCCGAAGAAAGGGGAGAGGGCAAATTAAATGGGTCTGTCCCATATTTAATTTGTTGAAAATATTTTACAGCTCAGCTGTCCCAAGGGTCTGTCCCATATTTTGGGTTCAAAAAGAATTATTCTTAATTTAATGCAGATTCTCTCTCTCTCTCTCTCAAAATAGGTCAATAAAACCTATAAATCCTTTTACAATCAAATCTAAAACAATTGAATTTTACAGCCAAATTAAAAATAAGACCTCCAATATTTTATATTGTAAAAATAAAATGATGGATTTAGAATACTAAAATGCTTCTATTAGTTTAGAAAATTATAATGATGGAGGTTTGTTGTAGAAGAGTTATAAAAATTTATATGAGAAGTTTAGATAAATGATATTGGAATAGTATGGAAAAGAGAAAATAAAGATACAATATTACAATAGCACAAAAAAACTCAGAAGATAAATAAGTAAAAAATACAATATGTTAATGGTTAAATTAAAAATAAGTCAATAATGAAATAGAAATAACATTTTTTCAAAGATGATCTACATTCATCACTCAAGTAAAGTGACATTATCTTTTTATTTTTAACCATGTCTCTCAATATTATTTATTTTTATAAAATACTTTGTGTTAGTTTACTTGAAACCGTATTGTAACAGTTTCTATTTTTGTCACGTGCATTGCTTTTATATATATATATATATATATATATATATATATATATATATATATATATATATATATATATATATATATATATATATATATATATATATATATATATATATATATATATATATATCAATCATTTTTCTTTTATTTTTAATCAATTTACTATATACAATTAGATATTCTAAGGTATGAAAGTGCATGTGCAATAGAATAACAATATATCATCTTGACAAAATTTTAATTTATAAAAATAAAGAAGATGATAAATACTATATTAATTAATTAATTTAACTTAAATAATAATGCAACTATGCTATTATATTAAAAGCCTACTGAGAGTAGAAAAAGTTTGAAGGACATAGGAAAATTGTCATTCATCTCACTAAAGATATGAGGCCAATTTGGTCATTTCACATAAAAATTTTCTTTTCTTTTATCTTTCTTTATTTCTAGAATTTTCTAAAGCATGTCATAGAGCATACTAATTTTATATATATATATATATATATATATATATATATATATATATATATATATATATATATATATATATAGAGAGAGAGAGAGAGAGAGAGAGAGAGAGAGAGAGAGAGAGAGCTCCTACAAACTTAAGTGTATTGGGAATAGTCATACACCAACTTTTCTATCCATTGATGTTGCCTTGGGATCCGTGAAAGATATAAAGCCCACTTTGAAATTTGTGCATCTCTTGATTTAACGGATCCCAAGGTAAATCAATGGATATAAAAGTTGGTGTATATTATTCCCTATCAACTTAAGTTTATAGGAGCATATATATATATATATATATATATATATATATATATATATATATATATATATATATATATATATAGTGTATATTATAAAAGATATAAATATGAAGTGAAGTTGTTTTCCATGTAAATAAATATAATAAAACAATAATTACAATTTTAATATATTCCAATATAAATATGTCCTAACAAATTTCAAATAAACTAAGATAAAATATCACATATTAAATGAAAAATATCATAAAAGGTCTTAAAATATCTATAATTCTTTAGGCTATCAAAATAACCCTTTTATATTAAAATAGAATAATTAAGTTTTAGCGTTGATTGCATGTGCAATAATGCTAGTATTTGTTAAGGTTGTTCATATGTGACTATAACTCTTCATTGGAAATTATAGGAAAAGGGATGAATTTAAATAGAAGTTAAATGACTTTTGGATTAAAATTGATTCTTAGCATCGATTTAAGGTTCATTAACTCTCGATTAAGTATGATTTCTCCCCAACAATATTCTCCTTAGATTCTCTTATTTCTAGTCCTCAATGATATAACGATCAAGAAGTCATTCCTATAATTATTTATTCATTTTTGTGCAGAGATGTTCCTCTTCATTTCCAAATTCTTTCGAGATAGGGATAACGTAGTAGGTCACAAGGCAAAGCCGTGTCGCTCCCTCGTGGGGAGCCTAGGTTTGATTCTCATGTGCGCCGAAAGCATAATAGTTATGATTGTTGGTGTTAGTGTTATGTGCGCCAAAGACGTATTTTGCTATAAAAAAAATTCCAGATAATAGCAACATTTGTGAAATTTAATTTATCATGAGTATAAGATTGTCAATAATTTCTCCCTAAAATTTTAAGTTATGTATAATAAACACTATAAAGTCAATATCAACGATGCAATGCTATTCAGGTTGTGCTCTAGCAGCGTAGAAAGTTTCGTCTATTACTGCAAATACAAACATTACATGCAATTAGCTTATTTGAATCACCACCCATCGTTAGTTGTTTGTTCTTCTTGGTTTCCACGGATTAGAGTCCGATCTCTTTTCCTTTTGTCGATGTACAAAGTCCAGTCCAATATTTACCGGTCATATTCTTTAAGATTTCAGATCGAGAATTAAAATTTATTCCTTAAAAATGGGACATTGGTCCTTCAAATCATTTCTATCTTAAAATAGGTCCCTAGTATGTAGTGGTGGATCTAGGACTTTGTTACAGTGATGTCCTCTTATAATGTATTAAATCGTTGAAGCAAACAATCTTCAAAATTATTCGTCCTAATTTGGCTAGAAATTGCTGACCGACAATCACTATGCTACAGACTGTTGAATGTAGAGAGAGAGAGAGAACGAGTGTGTGTGTTTTAACTTAGATGAATAATTCGTTTTGGACCCAAATTATGGGACAATAAGAAGGACATCTAACATGGAAAGAGTATCTTTAATTTACTCTGTTTTTTCTCACTCCTGCATGGAGAAAGGGAAAAAATTAAATAGGGGTAGGGGCAGTTTCGGAATTATATGCTTAAAGTCTTTCTTCTTCGTCAGTGGCGGAGCCAAAAAAAGGTTGTTATTTGCATATTAGGTCCTTGTTCATATTAGTCCTAGGTCCTTGTTCATATCAGTCCTCAAGGCCTTAAATCTTTACTATTTTGAAACTAGTCTTTTGGTCACCAATATTGCTACTAGCTCCCTCCAAATTCTTTATGATATTTTAAAGTTAGTCCATCAAATCATTGAAATTGCTAGTAAGTCCTCCGAACAATTTTTATGACTTGTTTCAAGTTAATCATGAGAACTGGGGAATGACAATGTCAATGATTTGAGGGACTAATTTTCAAATAACTTTAAGAATTGGAAAAAAAACCTTTTTTATGAAATAAATAAGATAAAATTTATTGCCTCTTGCCCCCCCCCCCCCTGGGAAAAGATAAAATTTCTAGCTCCGCCATTGTTCTTCATTGTTGTTCCCCTTCATTCTTATTCGTTCCATGTATTTCTTGTTCTTCCCCCATCTTCTCTTGTTTTCTTCTCATCTCCACTTCCTCTTCACCTCTTGTATATGCTTGTGAAAAATAAAAACTTGTTTTCTACAGGATTCCAATTAAGGTTGGGCACGGGCCGGGTCGACTCGCGGGCTGACCCGACCTACCCTGGCATGGGTCACGATCTGGCCCGACCCGGAGTGGGTCGGTCCGACCTACCGTGATATACGCTGTCACGGCCTACGGGTCCAGCCTGCACTCGACGAGAAATCGACCGCCACCGTATCGACCCACTATCGACGGGTTCGCTCGATTTCGCGGCCGCTCACAAGAATAAAGCCAGCTGGTTCGCCAGCCAGCCTATAGCATCACGGGCCGCGGTGCCGCTGTTACCGCCGCCGGCCGCAATGTGATTTTGGCTCATGGCCGCACTCCACCGTGGGTCGTGGGTCGGTCCGACCTCGCCTTTAAGCGGTCGTGGGTCGCCGTCCTATCCTGCATCCGGATCGAGAAATAAACCCGGGTCCGACCTGACCCGGCCTTGAACCCGGTGGGCCCGGTCACGGGTCTGAACTGGCCCGGCCCACCCTAATTCCAATTAACATAAGCCAAACTGTAACTGTACAAAAATCAAATTTATTTTTGATTGATTCAATGGAATGGAATTAATCTAAATCGTAATAGCCAAATCGAGGACATGGTTGACGGAAGATATATCCGTTGTGTCAACACTAGGCGGGTGACTAAGCATTGTCAACAATGATAATAGGTGGGCAAATGTGTTTGTTTGTGCCGAGATCCGTGTTAACAATGATGAGGGTTAATCACTGACCAGAAAAAAGGCTTACGGAAAGTTACACTTAGGCATGCCACGTCATTAGTCCCATGGACTTGTCCCATTTTCGGGTCTTGCTAACATTACTCTTAACTTAGAAAGAACTAATTTTAGTAGATAATAACACTAACAGAAAACCGCGAGCTTATTTTGAGTAACTTTAAGTTATCCAAGAACTTATTTCAATAAATCAATATTTGAGAGATCAACCTGAAAGTTCTAATAATTTAATGGACCAGTATTTCAAACCTTTGTTAAAAATGGGGTTTTTTTTAGAAACCACCTTTAAAATAGGGTAATTATAAGAAAACCACTTTTCAATTTTAATTTGTACTTAAAACACTTTAAAGTGGGTTTTGCTGCAATCGACCAACTCTTAGTCAGAATTGTCACTAAAAATCTCAAAACTATTCTTAAAAAACTCACATTCAAGACGTATGACTCATTTTTTTTTTAATGTTTAGGTCTTGTTAGGATAGAACTCACTTACCTTAAACTTGAAAATTTTAAGTTTATTTTTGATTTTTTAGTGAAAATTTGACTGGAAGGTAGTGATTGCAACAAAAACCTATTTTAAAGATGATTTATATATAAATTGAAATTGAAAGATGGGTTTTATATAATTATCCTATTTTAAGGTGGTTTTTAGGGGGGAAAAACCCCTGAACGATATGTACAGGGTTGAAGTTTCAGTCTGAGATCTGGCAACTTGCTTTTGTAACATCCGTCAAGAGTTCAAGTTGAAACTTGAATTGCTTTACCGATGGGCTTCACTTTCAGGAAGCCCATCATAGGGAAATGCTATCTTGAGATGATTCTCAACCCTTTTGTTTCTGCCTTGTTCGAATTAAAACCTATACTCTAGAAATTAACCCAACGAAGGAAAAAAAAAAAAGGAACAAAAAGTAACACTCAAGCTCTTCTTTTTTACTTGTATTTCCCCTCCCCCTAGTATCAAAACACCACATCTTTTTCTCTAGACACTGGATGATTATTATTCTGCGGATAAATTTTGTTGAGACATCCCTTTTGTAAATAGTGCGAATGAAACTCAAGATATCTTACTTGACAGGTCTCAAACTTTGGATTTTCATGCAACATTTTTAAAAAATATCTAAATCAACTTAAGGTCCATCCATAGATTTTGTCATTTGGATTAGCTTCAGGTATCAACACTTTAAAAAACAAAAAAGCTGTGATGGACAACCATTAAATAACTAAACTGATTACAAAGGACAATGAACCAAGATTGGGATGAATATAGCCTACTGATCATTGATGATTGATGTATTTATTAATTAACAACTTTGCATAATGCAAATTTGCATACTACTCTACATGTGTCCTTATATTTAGCTACATGACAGCAAATTATGTATATACAAGACTTGTCTTTGTTTTTCAAAGGCAGAGAGCTGCCAACCGTTCGTAGTGTTGCGTGCACGGGTGTTATACTTCAAATTACAGCCCTAGATGAGGATATAATTAAAAAAAAAAACTATTTCTCTCAAAAAATTTTGAACTATTTCAATATTTCTTTTCAGATTACATTAGAGTTATTTGTCCATTCCTTTCTTGTTCTAGCAATTAGTTTGATTCATGTTAATCTTTCAAGCCCTTACATTTATGAAAATTCGAGAAGAAGCACGAAATGCTTTTTATTTGGCTATATGAACTTTAGACAAATAGTTAGATTCCTAGAATTTTCATATTTTACTTTATGATGAAATGTAGGTGAACGATGAAATATGAAATGTACGAGTATATATGATAGATAGAGAAGTCATTTGTTTATTTTATTGATGTGTGTTACTGAGTTAATACATGAGTTATCAATTTTGAAAAAAGTTAATGAGTTTGGACCCCATAATTTTCTCTCTTGTAGTTTGTAGAAGTAGTGTAAGTGGAATAGTATAGTTATCACGCTCAAAAAAAGAATATTGCAACTAATTAATTTACCATATCGTTATGGTGGTTGGCAAAGTTTGATCAACATTGAAAAGAGATTGTTCTTTTCTCCTATTTTCTACTAATTAATATAGTCAAGAAACATAACATCTTTCTTCACAACGCATCAGTCAATCATCAAAGAAAAATTCTTTTGAACATTTAATTTAAAATCCTCAAAATAGAACTTTCTGCTAATTGTTTTCGTACTGGTTGCCGAAGTAAAACAATTAGTTTGTTGTTGAATATGAAAATCATTTATAACACCCTCTCAACTATATATGCAAGTATCAAGTAAATTTTTGACTACTGGATTAATCCTACATCAGCTAAATAAGAATTTTTGGATCAGTGGTACATGAACTAATTTTCCAAGTCTTTGTATTGTATATGCTAATTCAAAAGTGAGAGTTTATTCAATCACCATTAATAAAGTGAAGCGGGACCAATTGAATACTTTAGACTTTGTAGGGCTCTGTAATTTAGAGCTTGATGTAATTTTAGAAGGCAGAAAAAAAAAATTTCAATATAACTTTCTAAATCAACTGGGCATTCAACTTGTTATCAAACTTGCCATTTGCATTCTGAGCCAGTTACCTCAACGAGACCAGTAGTTGGCTGTTGTTTTCCGAACTTTTCTCGAAATGTTTTCTACGGTAACCTCACCTAGGAGTGATTGCATCCTCATCTTTCTCTATCCAAAGGGCGCTATTTCATCGACACGTTGCAACATGGAAATTGAAAGAGTAAATAATAAAGAAAGGAAATAATAATAATAAAGACTGTGAGAAGCCCATTATCTCTTATCTCTTGGACTCAGGGAACAGGCCATCAAGTCACTTCTAGCGGTTTTCATAATTCATAATACATTTTAGTAAATGTCACAAAACCTCTTAATATTTCCGACTATATCCTATGAATTTTATATTTCCCACTAAGCTATTCTGACTTTTTCCACAAAATTCCGCAACTTCAGCATCATCACTCACCACTTGATACTTCTAAATTATAAAGATATTTCTTCAATTCAATGGATTTACGTGCAGAAACCATGATCTTGAAAAACTGACATGAAATTTAAAAATTAGAATTTAGCATAAGATATTAACGATGAAATAGTCACTGCAATGTGAATTTTTTTTAAGGCTGGGAGGCGAAAAAGACCCTGAAAAGAAACACTTAAATAACACAAGCACAGGGCATAGAAACTCTAGAACAATCATTATCTAAAAAAATTCTAAAAACTTAATTAAAAGAATTATATTACAATATTTGATTGAATTAATTGCGATCAATATTTTTTTTAAAAAAAACTCAAAAGAGCAAGTCAAAGAGGTAAAAAGAAAGATAATTCCACTTAACCCCCTTGAACTTTGAGGAGTGTTGTACATAATCCTCTTGAATTATGTTTACTCCACTTAGCCTCCTAAAACTTGGGGGTGTCTCACTTTGTTGATGTCAGAAGTTAAGTAGTAAGATTTAGGGTAGATTTTGAAGAACTTAGGGACCCTTAATCTCCTTTAATGGCTGATTGCTGAGCGGAAGAGAGTCATGTACACATGCAACATGTTAGAGGACCGGAGTTAGGTTCTCTGATGGTTCCTCCAACGATCAAGTTAGTTGTGATCTGAAGGGGAGAAAAATGATTAGGTTCTCTTAAGTGTGCGGAATTTTGCGTACCTTCATGCAGTAGATAACGTGCCTATTTATACTAGATCTAGAAGGGTATTTGCGTAACTTTGGCCTAGTCCAGGTAGTCGGCTTAGTCGGCTTAGTCGGCTTAGTCGGCTTAGTCGGCTTAGTCGGCTTAGTCGGCTTAGTCGGCTTAGTCGGCTTAGTCGGCTTAGTCGGCTTAGTCGGCTTAGTCGGCTTAGTCGGCTTAGTCGGCTTAGTCGGCTTAGTCGGCTTAGTCGGCTTAGTCGGCTTAGTCGGCTTAGTCGGCTTAGTCGGCTTAGTCGGCTTAGTCGGCTTAGTCGGCTTAGTCGGCTTAGTCGGCTTAGTCGGCTTAGTCGGCTTAGTCGGCTTAGTCGGCTTAGTCGGCTTAGTCGGCTTAGTCGGCTTAGTCGGCTTAGTCGGCTTAGTCGGCTTAGTCGGCTTAGTCGGCTTAGTCGGCTTAGTCGGCTTAGTCGGCTTAGTCGGCTTAGTCGGCTTAGTCGGCTTAGTCGGCTTAGTCGGCTTAGTCGGCTTAGTCGGCTTAGTCGGCTTAGTCGGCTTAGTCGGCTTAGTCGGCTTAGTCGGCTTAGTCGGCTTAGTCGGCTTAGTCGGCTTAGTCGGCTTAGTCGGCTTAGTCGGCTTAGTCGGCTTAGTCGGCTTAGTCGGCTTAGTCGGCTTAGTCGGCTTAGTCGGCTTAGTCGGCTTAGTCGGCTTAGTCGGCTTAGTCGGCTTAGTCGGCTTAGTCGGCTTAGTCGGCTTAGTCGGCTTAGTCGGCTTAGTCGGCTTAGTCGGCTTAGTCGGCTTAGTCGGCTTAGTCGGCTTAGTCGGCTTAGTCGGCTTAGTCGGCTTAGTCGGCTTAGTCGGCTTAGTCGGCTTAGTCGGCTTAGTCGGCTTAGTCGGCTTAGTCGGCTTAGTCGGCTTAGTCGGCTTAGTCGGCTTAGTCGGCTTAGTCGGCTTAGTCGGCTTAGTCGGCTTAGTCGGCTTAGTCGGCTTAGTCGGCTTAGTCGGCTTAGTCGGCTTAGTCGGCTTAGTCGGCTTAGTCGGCTTAGTCGGCTTAGTCGGCTTAGTCGGCTTAGTCGGCTTAGTCGGCTTAGTCGGCTTAGTCGGCTTAGTCGGCTTAGTCGGCTTAGTCGGCTTAGTCGGCTTAGTCGGCTTAGTCGGCTTAGTCGGCTTAGTCGGCTTAGTCGGCTTAGTCGGCTTAGTCGGCTTAGTCGGCTTAGTCGGCTTAGTCGGCTTAGTCGGCTTAGTCGGCTTAGTCGGCTTAGTCGGCTTAGTCGGCTTAGTCGGCTTAGTCGGCTTAGTCGGCTTAGTCGGCTTAGTCGGCTTAGTCGGCTTAGTCGGCTTAGTCGGCTTAGTCGGCTTAGTCGGCTTAGTCGGCTTAGTCGGCTTAGTCGGCTTAGTCGGCTTAGTCGGCTTAGTCGGCTTAGTCGGCTTAGTCGGCTTAGTCGGCTTAGTCGGCTTAGTCGGCTTAGTCGGCTTAGTCGGCTTAGTCGGCTTAGTCGGCTTAGTCGGCTTAGTCGGCTTAGTCGGCTTAGTCGGCTTAGTCGGCTTAGTCGGCTTAGTCGGCTTAGTCGGCTTAGTCGGCTTAGTCGGCTTAGTCGGCTTAGTCGGCTTAGTCGGCTTAGTCGGCTTAGTCGGCTTAGTCGGCTTAGTCGGCTTAGTCGGCTTAGTCGGCTTAGTCGGCTTAGTCGGCTTAGTCGGCTTAGTCGGCTTAGTCGGCTTAGTCGGCTTAGTCGGCTTAGTCGGCTTAGTCGGCTTAGTCGGCTTAGTCGGCTTAGTCGGCTTAGTCGGCTTAGTCGGCTTAGTCGGCTTAGTCGGCTTAGTCGGCTTAGTCGGCTTAGTCGGCTTAGTCGGCTTAGTCGGCTTAGTCGGCTTAGTCGGCTTAGTCGGCTTAGTCGGCTTAGTCGGCTTAGTCGGCTTAGTCGGCTTAGTCGGCTTAGTCGGCTTAGTCGGCTTAGTCGGCTTAGTCGGCTTAGTCGGCTTAGTCGGCTTAGTCGGCTTAGTCGGCTTAGTCGGCTTAGTCGGCTTAGTCGGCTTAGTCGGCTTAGTCGGCTTAGTCGGCTTAGTCGGCTTAGTCGGCTTAGTCGGCTTAGTCGGCTTAGTCGGCTTAGTCGGCTTAGTCGGCTTAGTCGGCTTAGTCGGCTTAGTCGGCTTAGTCGGCTTAGTCGGCTTAGTCGGCTTAGTCGGCTTAGTCGGCTTAGTCGGCTTAGTCGGCTTAGTCGGCTTAGTCGGCTTAGTCGGCTTAGTCGGCTTAGTCGGCTTAGTCGGCTTAGTCGGCTTAGTCGGCTTAGTCGGCTTAGTCGGCTTAGTCGGCTTAGTCGGCTTAGTCGGCTTAGTCGGCTTAGTCGGCTTAGTCGGCTTAGTCGGCTTAGTCGGCTTAGTCGGCTTAGTCGGCTTAGTCGGCTTAGTCGGCTTAGTCGGCTTAGTCGGCTTAGTCGGCTTAGTCGGCTTAGTCGGCTTAGTCGGCTTAGTCGGCTTAGTCGGCTTAGTCGGCTTAGTCGGCTTAGTCGGCTTAGTCGGCTTAGTCGGCTTAGTCGGCTTAGTCGGCTTAGTCGGCTTAGTCGGCTTAGTCGGCTTAGTCGGCTTAGTCGGCTTAGTCGGCTTAGTCGGCTTAGTCGGCTTAGTCGGCTTAGTCGGCTTAGTCGGCTTAGTCGGCTTAGTCGGCTTAGTCGGCTTAGTCGGCTTAGTCGGCTTAGTCGGCTTAGTCGGCTTAGTCGGCTTAGTCGGCTTAGTCGGCTTAGTCGGCTTAGTCGGCTTAGTCGGCTTAGTCGGCTTAGTCGGCTTAGTCGGCTTAGTCGGCTTAGTCGGCTTAGTCGGCTTAGTCGGCTTAGTCGGCTTAGTCGGCTTAGTCGGCTTAGTCGGCTTAGTCGGCTTAGTCGGCTTAGTCGGCTTAGTCGGCTTAGTCGGCTTAGTCGGCTTAGTCGGCTTAGTCGGCTTAGTCGGCTTAGTCGGCTTAGTCGGCTTAGTCGGCTTAGTCGGCTTAGTCGGCTTAGTCGGCTTAGTCGGCTTAGTCGGCTTAGTCGGCTTAGTCGGCTTAGTCGGCTTAGTCGGCTTAGTCGGCTTAGTCGGCTTAGTCGGCTTAGTCGGCTTAGTCGGCTTAGTCGGCTTAGTCGGCTTAGTCGGCTTAGTCGGCTTAGTCGGCTTAGTCGGCTTAGTCGGCTTAGTCGGCTTAGTCGGCTTAGTCGGCTTAGTCGGCTTAGTCGGCTTAGTCGGCTTAGTCGGCTTAGTCGGCTTAGTCGGCTTAGTCGGCTTAGTCGGCTTAGTCGGCTTAGTCGGCTTAGTCGGCTTAGTCGGCTTAGTCGGCTTAGTCGGCTTAGTCGGCTTAGTCGGCTTAGTCGGCTTAGTCGGCTTAGTCGGCTTAGTCGGCTTAGTCGGCTTAGTCGGCTTAGTCGGCTTAGTCGGCTTAGTCGGCTTAGTCGGCTTAGTCGGCTTAGTCGGCTTAGTCGGCTTAGTCGGCTTAGTCGGCTTAGTCGGCTTAGTCGGCTTAGTCGGCTTAGTCGGCTTAGTCGGCTTAGTCGGCTTAGTCGGCTTAGTCGGCTTAGTCGGCTTAGTCGGCTTAGTCGGCTTAGTCGGCTTAGTCGGCTTAGTCGGCTTAGTCGGCTTAGTCGGCTTAGTCGGCTTAGTCGGCTTAGTCGGCTTAGTCGGCTTAGTCGGCTTAGTCGGCTTAGTCGGCTTAGTCGGCTTAGTCGGCTTAGTCACTAAGGTAAAAAAATCGGTTGATGCACTCAAAACTTATGCAAAAGTACAATGCATGTGGGCAAAGCTGATTAGTAATTAGTGGTTCCGAGCAATGAAAGTTGCATGGGCTCCGGATCTCTTCCCTTCTCTTTTCCTTAAATCATTTAAGTTCGAAAATAAAAAACTATTCCTAAAATTATTTTTGTCGGAGGCGGTAATCTCACCGGCAGAAGATGTCGACACCATCAACCATTCCCTCCTCATCCACCTCCACATCCTGTGGCAACCCGGACAGCTTCGGAATTATCCAAACTTTGAATGGCAATTTGGTCATCATCCCAACGCCCATCCCCGAACAGCACTGTGAGCCTATCAGTACCGGTCACGTGATACTCAGCTACTCTCACCGACACGTGCCTCCAGGCCTCCCAGCGCGTGCCACGTGTGGCCGCTTTTCTTCGGGGTTCGTTCGCTGGGCCGGGCAGGCCTTAATAAAGCCACGGCCGTTATCGTAGACCAGCCTCTTGGTTCGGGTCCAAGTTTAAGAATTCAATTGACGACTTTGTCCTTGGACGTGTTGGACATTTTGAAAATGTTGGGGAGATTATTGTTTTTGTGTACTGGGCATTATTGGGCAAAGGCTCAGAAAGAGTGGTGCGTGAAGCAAATGCATGTTTTGGGAATGATTCGGTCCTCTGTAACCGCTGACTTATCTAACTGTGTTTAGGTAATTAACTGGTTCCGCTGGAAGAAATGTAGCGCAAAATTGAAAATCGTATAGAACATGACTTTGCCGCTTGATTAGAAGTTATATAATCTTTTTATTAAAAAAACAATTATATAAACGAGGGTAAAGTACAGATAGACCCCCTTACTATTTCCCAATTGCGGATAGATCTTCTATAGTTCTATTTGTAAGGATAGATTCCCCATAATATTTGTCTGGGTGCATATAGATACCCTGAGCGCACTTGTTTGACATTCTTAAGCATAAAAAAGTAATTAGTAACCGAGCATCTATGCCCACCGATAGAATTATACGAAGTTCATCCGTCTTACAAGACTTTTTATTTTTTGCTATTAAGAGTCGAAAAGAATTCACTCAGGGAGTCTATCCACACCAATATAAACTTTATCTATCCGCAATTAGACCATAGTAAAGGGGATATATCCGCTTAACCCTATAATCAATATACAATATCAATCAATCAATATAATTAATATCAACACCATTAAAATTTGCTATATCATGCTATATTATATCTGGAAAAAAAAATTTACCACATGCTCAATATATTCACATATGCATTGAGAGTTTCTCCCAAATGCAAATTATTTGATAAACTGGATTACATTTCTGAATAATGCAAGCAATGCTTCAAATTTGGTCTACAAACACTTCATCACGCAAAATAAGATATAATACATTCCTCTCGCTTAAGGGGGATTGCTAATTAAAAGCAAAGGGTAAGTTGCATAAAAATATAGTCCTCAATTCTCATTATAACTTTGAAGTTTTGGTATAATGATCGGATCATTTCATTTAAGATGGTATCAGAGCAATCTAGTTTCCGCCTATAAAAAGGATGTTCAATCTGCATGAACATGTTAGAATGTAAATATATAGTCCTCAATCTTCAACATAACTTCAAAGTTTTGATTTTATGGTTGGGTCATTTTATAAAAAATATAGTCTTTGAGCTATCAGCATAATTAATCTTAGATGGATATTAGGAATGCGTAGGGGTGGAAACGAACCGAATCGAATCGAATATCATGGTATTCATATTCGTATTTGGTTAATTTTCACAAATTCGAAGTCGAACACGAATTCGTGTGTCGAATAGGGAAAGGGTGTTCAAATTTGGTTCGTTAATTAGACGAATATTTGTCGAATGTTCACGAATATCTCAATAGCACACTTGTTAAGTCACAAGATCCTCAACCATGAAGTGTTGACTTCAAACTCTATGTTTGAAGTCTTTTCTTATTTATTTTCTATAATGTTTTACTTAATTGTTATTATGATATTTCAAGATAAGAATTATTATAGTGTATGTTTATAAATTATTAATATAATACTTATAAAGAGCAATATTTATAAAATTATGCACACGTAAAAGATGACACAAAATAATAATCTAGAAGTAGAAAAACATAAACGAATATTTAATGATCAAACGAATCGAATATACATCTGGTCAAATTCTATTCGTTTATGCACCGAATACTAAAAAATATTCATTTATTATTAAATGAACTACCGAATCGAATATGACCGAATATCTAGACGAATAATAACCGAACTGTTTATTAATTATTTGGTTCGTTTCCACCCCTAGGAATGCGCAAATGAAACTCTAATGTGATTATTAATGCAATAAAGAATGGCGCATTGAAGAGAGAAGATGTCCAAGGGTGATGTACCTTTGACATTAGTTAAGATGAAATTGCAACTTTCTTACCACTTAAGTTCATTTGCGTTTCACAAAACCCCTTTTAAATTTGGCTTTTCTCACATAACCCTCTTAACTTTCAAATATCACAAAATCCCCCTTAGTTTTGAGATTTTTGAAAACCCCCTTAAGGTTTAAACATCTCTCAGAAATCGCCCATGATACCATTAGTTTGGGGGGCTTTCCAACAAAAGTTAAAAGGCTTTTTGTGCCATTTTTCAAAGTTAAGAGGATTATCACAGAAATGCCCATAGGGTTTCTCAACATCTCCCTTAAATTAGAATGAAAGTTAGAAGTAATGCATGTAATTATTTTGGAGGTTTTCTATCTTACGACAACAGTTAGGGCTTGTTTGGCAACTCACTTACTTAACTTGGATGATGACACTAACTTGGATACGTATGTAAAATGTGTTTGATAAAAACTTGTACAAGATTGAACTAGTGTTTTTTAGTTTAAAAAAGAGATTCTTGCCTAGGTTATCTTCAGACCACCTCAACCTTGGTTCAGTCCTAATAAGTCCGATTAAGATCTTAACTGGATTAGTGTCTAGTTGCGAAACACAACCTTAAGTCTAGGATTTTTATCTATCTTCAGCACAAATGTTGGCTTCTAGACGTTTTATGGCTAATTATTGGCAAAAACGTGAGAAGCAATTACATTAATTGCATGTATTCCAACATGTGGACATCCTTTGGCGTTGAAAACATAGCTATATAGTTATAATCTTTGAGGGCCTGAGGCAAAGACTAATCCAAGTTAGGGGTCAAATTTAATTAAATAGATAGACAATCTCACCTTAGTTGTTGAGATACAATTTGTTACATGTACTTTTTCTACAAGTGAAGGGGAAGCAAAGCTCGATTGAGAATCATTGCCGGCTAGGATTTATAACAATGTAATCCATGGTTAATCAAACTTCATACTTCTAGTTACGAATTTTTCGGATTTTTTACTATATATTGAAAAAAAATTAAATGACGTAATTTACTTATGTATCAAATGATGGTAACAAGGTAACTAATTTTATGAAAATTCCTAACCGTTGATCATGCGAAAATTTGAGAATTTCCTTGCGATTCTATTTTTTTTATCTTTTTCATTTCTATCTTATATTTTATTTGATATCTCTCATTTAAAATTAATGTTACTAATTATAGATTTTTATAATTACCTAAAAAGGATTATTTAATAAATTTATAATAGATTTCAATCATGATTGAAGATTATTATTATTTTTTACCAAAGTTTATTAATTTTGTATAATTATTAGGTGGCAGTTGCAGCCTTATCAATTTCAAAATTATAGTTTAAAGTTTTCTAAAATTGCAATTTCTTCTACATAGTTTTAAAAAAATTTGCTCTCAAAATAGACGATGAGTGCAATGAAAATAAGCAACTAGATGAAATAGTTTTTTTTTTTTTTGATGAAATAGGGAGGCAGAAGCCTTTACATAGAAGAACTAAAAAACATCCTCAGAATGGACAAGCCTTGGCCACTTCTTGCCATCACCATCCTGGACCATAAGTTGCATAAGACCGTCCGGAGGGGTTAACAACACCTCGACACCCATAATCCAGTCGATACCCTGTTTGGCGAGGAAGTCCGCTGCTTGATTCGCTTCTCTATAAATATGACACACCCTAATTTGCCAAGGTTTTCGAAGAAGATCTCGAACTTGAGAAATGATGTTGAAGTGAGGATGCGGCGTCATGGCGTTGTGAATGAGATCAATCAACTCCTCCAAGTCTGTTTCAACAATAACATGAGGTTCTCTCTGTTCCCAGGCCAAATTAAGACCATGCCAAAGAGCCCATAACTCTAAGTCAATGACATTAGCAGCCGCCGAGCTGCCCATAAAACTCACCATCCAATGACCTAGATCAATCCGAAGCAGACCTCCTATACCAGCAGTCTAATGCATCCTCCCTCCTCGAAAAGCCTTATCCGTGTTCATTTTAATCCACCCATTAGATGGCACCTCCCATCCAACCATAATAGTACTCTGTGGGATAGCATCCACTGCCTCCAAGTCACCCGAAGCTGCCAAAGAAACAAGTTGGATACAATGACGAATAGTTTCAATAGGTCTATTTGGCTCCCGAATTGGATTACTGGAGTGAGTCCGCTCATTATGTCAATACCATATGCTTTGAACTATCTCACCAAACACATGAGACCAATCCATGGACCAACCAACTCCAACCCGAGTACTAAGCTTCCAGTTCACCCAAGACACCAAGTTCAATGAGAAAAAAGTAGAAACAAATTCCAGGGAAACAAAGCTAGTGCAAGTAGTTGAAATAGTTTTAAATATTATATGATGAAGCTCATAAAATATACCGGGTGCATTTTCATTGGATACTATAGTTTTAGAATATTAGATTTTTATTTCTATATCAATAGATACTTATGGTTGGTCTTCAAAGAAAGTTTTTCTAGATCGGCCACTGCATACGTTGCTGATTCACCTCTCTTTTATTACATGAGTTAACTTAACCCGGTTTGGTTAACTTAGGAGTTGTTTGTTTTCATGTATTTGGTGAATTTTTCATTGAAAAAAAGGACCCTCAAATCTAAAATCATATTTGTTTTATCAAATACAATATTTGTTGAATAGTGGTAACTGTACTATAAGAATCATACTACTTTTCTACTACTATACAAAAAAAATTTGAGACATTTTCTTATGAATTGCAAAAAGAAATTATGAGTTGTCATGTTCCCCACTTCTTTGTGTGTAGCAGTACTAGAGTAGTACAACTCTTGTAGTGCACTTAGAATTTTTTATGCATCTTTAGTATTTTTATGCCATGCATTTAGAGGTGTCACGTAGGATAGGTGCATAAAATGTGATTCTCTAAAATTATTCCGATTTCATTCAGATTTATGATTTTAGTCACATATTCTAACAAAATTCATATGCAACTAAATACAATTTAGTTGCATTTCACACCCCATACAAATCCTCTTTAATATTTATTATAAAATTTTGAATATTGGTTTTTCAAAATCCATTACATGCATCAAGATGAATACATGAACCGAACAACCCCTTTTAGCGGTTATCACTTTAAGATAGATTATCTGGCGGAGCATCCTAAGCCGATCTCCTACTTTCTTAAAAAATAAAAAATAAAAAATAAATTACCCAAAAATAAAAAGAAAAAGAAAAGGAAAATGCTGGTTAAGTTTTTAACCGATGACGCCAAAATATAAACATGGAGGAGAGAGAGAGAGAGAGGAGAGAGAGGGCTTATATATATATATGGGGTTTGGAGAAGGAGAAGGGAAAGGGGAAGAAGAACAAGATACTGTGAAACAAAAGAGAGAGGAAAAATTATTTCTAGTTTCTGATTTCCTAATGGGTTTTCCTTTCTCTTGCCCTTTATTCTCAAATTAAGATTAATCAATCAAAAAGAGAGAAAAAAAAGAAAGAAGTTTGGTTGCTTGTCCGATCGCAGGAGGAGAGGTTGTTTGAGTCATCCGATCGCTTCGGTTTTTTTTTGGTAAAGATTGTTTTTTTTCCTCTTCAATTTTAATGGAATGTGTGCCGTGAACGGAACCTCTTGAGTGTTTATTCAGTATCTCTGATCGGTTTGCTTATTTTCAGATGGCTTTTGATTTTACTTTTCTTGTTTAATGGTACTTTTTTTATTATTTATTTATTTTTTGTTTTTCAGAAGGTGAGGAATTTGGTTTGTGCAGATGGGTTTTATCGTACTTTATTTAATTTCTTTAATCCTTAGCTGAAATAAGTTATTGGGTTTGTGATGATCATCGTAATGATCTTTGTGGACCCAAATTGGGGTAGCAAGCTGTTTTTTTTTTCTTTTCGTTCAAGCATTTTTTTAATTTTTAATTTTTTTACTGAGCAGATGATGCTGATAATCAGTGGATTGGGAAGATTTTCTTGATTTAGTGGATTATCAAAGTTTTTTTTAGTGGCTAGAAATATAAGGACGTGGTTTGATCATGATCAGCAGAGAGCTCAAATTTTCATTTCCTTTAATTTCTTTTGAAGCTTTAGATCATATTAAATTGATCAAAATGAACTTATTTTAATGCTAGTTTCGTCAATTTGAGTGCTCCTAAAAGCTATAAGTGATCAGCCGCTTTGTTTTTCATCGATTATGCTAGAAAGGGGAATTTCAATTGTTCATTTTTTTCTTATCTATCTTGATGATTCTCATGAATTCAAATCCTAGATTGGGATATTCGATTTAATTTGTTGCTCCATTTGATCTTTCAGGATTGATCAACCACAAAGTCATTATGGAGATTTCAGAGGCATTGATATTGACATATGTTATGGATTTCAAACATTGGATTGAGGTGTTGGCACCAATCTTTCGAGGTCACGGCGACTGATGAAACTGTGAACTTTTTATTTACAAGGCATTGGTAATTTGCTAGTTTACATTGGTCTCCAGTAAGTTGCCAGTAACCGATTCAGATTGTAGTGAGTTGTAGCTCGGATATTTATTTCAATTCTCAATTCTTTAGCTTTCATTGAACTGGATGTTCAGAAGAGCACAAGAGGGTTGTCATGGATAGATAGTCCAGTTCAAGCATCAATAGGAAGTAGAAGGTAGAAAATCAAAGTAACTAGAAGTATTTGGAGACTAGTTGGATAAGAAAAAGGTAGAAAGAAAAGTCCCCACATTTTATATTTTGCAATGGGTTTACCTCAAGTAACCCCTAGTACATCTGGTGAAGTTACAACATCATTGAGCACTTACATCTCGATCCCGCCTCGATTTGGGAGTATTAGCAGTTGTGACTTGGATGGTCTCCATAGAGGGAATGTGGAAGATAGGGAAGAAGAAGATTTTTCGTGCTCCTCCTCAATTAGTGATTTCCGTAAGAAAACTAGCTTACAGGCCCCAAAAGGCATAGGTGCGCCGACGAAATGTAAAAGTCTAGTTGATGAAGCTGTGAATCTTCACGGGCTAAAAATTGATTCTAAGGATAAGCTTGGATGGCTGTGTCCTAAAGTGAGGGTTGTGGGTTTTGAATCGAGCAATCTGGGTTCTTCTGCTATTGAGTGTCAGAAAGTAGGAGTGGATGGGAATCATTCATCTTCAAGTGATGGGATAGCCGATTCATCAATTGATTCAAATGGATCACAAGTGAGAAAACGTTTGCATTCTCCATTGAACGGGATGGTTCATAAACAGTTCCATGGTAATTTCTTAGATCTTTCAAGTTGCAGTGCTAGGGGAGATCTTTATGATCCTAGCAGAAATTACAGTATCTTTGCATCGCAGGACAGAAAGAAAGCAAATATTGGGTGTACCGACTGCCTTGAGGTTCCAATTTGGCCCAGCTCTGGCAGTGAGAATAAGTTCAATTCTGGATTTTTCACTGATGGCCCTTTGCTTGAGAACACTGAGGCTTTTAGTCACTTTTTTCAGTCATCTGCATCGGGATTTGATTCGAACAATTCCTCAATTAGAAGAGGAAACTGTAGTGCAGCGGTTAACATATCTCCTAAAAAGGTTCATTCGCCACCACTCTCCTTGTCTCCTCTTGGTCCTAAATGGGCTGATAGAATGAGGACTGAAGGGATCTGCAGAGATATCTCAAAAGAAATTGAAAGTGACTTCTTGATTCTAAAAAACCTGAAGGATCCAGTTAATGAAACTAACACAGGAGTCCCAATTCCAGTAGAAGAAGATATACTGCATGACGAGTCAGATTTATTTACACCTTTAAGTTCTGAATCTGCCCCTACACCTCGTTGCATAAAGTTTGCGAAAAGTTTGAGCCTTATTCCTGTTCGGCGATCGCTAGTTGGTTCCTTTGAAGAGTCTCTCTTATCAGGCCGGTTCTCCTCTGGCAGTGTTAGTCAGGTTAGAAATCATGTAGATGTTGTATGTTATGAAGAGGTGGCATGATTCAATTTGATATAAGCCTTTTTGTTATGTTTTCTTAATTTGGATTATTGATGATGCAGAGAATTGATGGTTTCTTAGCGGTGTTGAATATCACTGGGGGAAGCTTCTCCCCTGCATCTCAAAAACTCCCGTTTGGTGTAACGAGCATTGATGGAGATAGCTCCCTGTTATACTATGCTTCCATTGATCTTGCAGGAAGCTTGTCATCAAGTAAAGGTAGAGGGCCAAAATTGAAAAGGAGCCTTAGCAATAATGATTCTCGAGCAGCCAAAAGTCGCTTGCGCATCCCTATGAAAGGGCGTATACAGCTGGTACTTGGTTTCTTAACCCTGAAAAATTGATTGGTGATCAAATGAGTTAGAGCTTTTAACTGGTTAAGAGTGGTACACATAGGTAATCTGCTGGCTGAAGATGAATCAAGTAACATTTATTTAAACATCCGTCTTTCATGAACTCAAACTTTCATGTGGTCTTTCGGATACTTCCCTGATCATTATATTAATAACTCATTTATGTTTTGGCCTGGGTGATTGAGGGATTAGCCATCGTGAGTTTGGTCTTTGAGGTGGTAACAGGAAAAACAAAACTTGAAGTTCAAGTAAGTAGAAAAATGAGGTCAGAATTATCAATGACGATGAATAACTTCAAAATGTAATTTATTAAGGAAAAAGTAATACGAGATGAATCAAAGTAGATGTGTATGGTTCTGTATTGAGGGTGCTTTGGCTGAGTCAGGGTACTT